>CM065664.1:287500-377500 GCA_033220385.1 Triplophysa yarkandensis | reverse complement strand
TGTGAGCTAATATTGTTCTAATCAAAATCAATTTAGTCATTTATTTACTTATTAACTGTTGACGTTTGGGCTGTTTTCCAGCACATTGTGTCTATTGTTAATTAAAATAAGAGTTGTCATCCATACTGTACAAATCAATAAATGATGACGTCATTTTGCAATACAAATATTAAGTGTGTGTGTGTGTGTGTGTGTGTGTGTATGTATATAAGTGTGTGTATGTATATGTGTGTGTGTATGTATATAAGTGTGTGTATGTATATAAGTGTGTGTATGTATATAAGTGTGTGTATGTATATAAGTGTGTGTATGTATATATGTGTGTGTGTGTGTGTGTGTGTGTATGTATATGTGTGTGTGTATATGTATACATCTACATACATCAAAATGTGATGTCATCAAAAAATGTTGCTTTATTGTTTATCAGTTCTTTATTGATTGCCTTTATAATATAAGGTGTCAATAAATGAATAAAGAAGTGTAATATTATTTGTGTTTTATTTTTGTCTGACAGGTTTTTAGGGCAGGTGTTCACACCGGACTTCGGTTCCAGAGCACCAGCGCTCAAGCAAGTGTCAAAGTTGCTGCTGCCACCCCAAAACCAGGCCATGGATTCTGCTTCGGTATGTTTATCTTAGTTTCAAAGTTTCGTCCTGGCATCTGGTAACTTAAGTCATGAATAAAACACACAATCTTTGTGTTGTAGAGTTAACTGAACAGCAGAAGGAGTTTCAGGAGTTGTCTAGGAAGTTTGCACGCGAGGAGGTGGTCCCTGCTGCCCCGGGCTATGATAAAAGTGGGGAGGTACGTTTGAACCATAAGTGCTCTTTGTATGTTTTGCCACTCGTGTTCTATGTCTTGTGTTGTATGATTTGTGAAATATTCTGTTGTTGCCCTTTGCAGTACCCGTTTCCTCTCATTAAGAGGGCATGGGAGCTGGGTCTAATGAATGGACATATTCCTGAGGATTGCGGTAGGTATATCATATTCATTGAGCATTTGTAAGACTGGTGACTATTGATACATGTTGGATTCAACACTTTTTCAGGTGGAATGGGTCTGGGCATATTTGATGCTTGCCTTATCACAGAAGAGCTGGCTTATGGCTGTACTGGAGTACAGACCGCTATCGAGGCGAACTCTCTTGGAGTAGGTCAAAGTTTAATATCATGCTTGAAGTGTTACTTGTTTAAAATGTGTAAATGGTCTTTTTGGGACCGAGTGGAGTATTTTTTTTAGAAGCTTTGTTTTGCATTATTTTCTATAATTGTTAATGTATACTGCAGAAGTCCTTCTTAAATTACATCTTTTTGACATGCAGCAAATGCCAGTCATTATTGCTGGTAACGATGCTCAAAAGAAGAAATATCTGGGCAGAATGACAGAGGAACCACTTATGTGTGTAAGTGTTATCATTTTTGAAGTCTTTATCAGCCTATCCAAAGGAGAAATCTTTACACATTTGTTGATAATGACTAAGCATGTTTTGACAGGCGTACTGTGTGACCGAGCCGGGAGCAGGATCTGATGTGGCTGGAATAAAGACCCGGGCTGTTAAGAAAGGAGATGATTATGTGATCAATGGTCAGAAAATGTGGATAACCAACGGGGGAAAAGCAAACTGGTAGATGAATTATGTTTGAGTTGAGTAAGGAATTTACCCTTTTGTTTTAGGATAATTCTAAACCATGTATATATGTAGGTACTTTCTGCTGGCCCGTACAGAGTCTGATCCTAATTGCCCTGCCAGCAAGGCTTTCACAGGCTTTATTGTTGAGGCTGACACCCCAGGAGTCCAGCCTGGCAGAAAGGTAAACGCTGAAAGCATTTAATTTGGTATTATAAAAATATCACTAACCTTCATACTGTTATTTTTCTTATTTAATGTCCTCATTCTAATGACAGGAAATGAATATGGGTCAGAGATGCTCAGACACCAGAGGCATTACTTTTGAAGACGTAGTTATTCCAAAGGAGAATGTTTTGCTTGGAGAAGGAGCTGGTTTTAAGATTGCCATGGGTGCATTTGACAAGACTAGACCACCGGTGAGTTTTCCTGCACCTAACATCAATTGTTCATTTCATAACTAGGTCCTTCATGTTTTCTATACTTTACAAAAAATCCCATACAGTTATTCATAAGGTCTGAGTTTCCCTGATCGCATAAACACTGTCCCTGTATAAAATTTGATTTCGGAGTATTTCTGCTTTTCAGGTTGCTGCAGGTGCAACTGGACTTGCCCAGAGAGCGCTGGATGAGGCTACAAAGTATGCTTTGGAAAGAAAGACTTTTGGCAAGCTGATCGCAGATGTAATAAAATGTCTCAGACTTAGACTAACAAATAGAATTCTAAAATAAATCTGCAGTATGCATAATATGATATTGTGTTGTGGTCCCCAGCATCAGGCAGTGTCATTTATCCTTGCTGAAATGGCCATGAAAGTGGAGCTTGCTAGGATGGCCTATCAGAGATCTGCCTGGGAAGTGGATATGGGCAAAAGGAACACTTACTATGCTTCGATTGCAAAGGCCTTTGCTGGTGACATTGCAAACCAGTGTGCCAGTGATGCCGTCCAGATCTTTGGTGGAAATGGTTTTAATAGTGAATATCCTGTGGAGAAGCTGATGAGAGATGCCAAGATTTACCAGGTCAGGATTGTAGACAATCTTTGCTTTATTTTCTTGTAGAAAGATGTTTAATGTCTTGTTCTTTACAGATTTATGAAGGAACCGCTCAAATCCAAAGGCTCATCATCTCAAGAGAGCACCTTGGAAAATACAAACGGTGAATCCGTAACATTAAAAAATGTATGCCTGTAGTTAATGTTTGTTTTGACTTTTGTACATGATAATGTTTTGATCCATAGATCTCAGGATGATTGTCAGATTGTTTGTTGCCTTATGTCACATCCGCATGCCTTGCAATATGTATGTTAGGAGCATTGAACAATGTTAACCATTTTCTTAACACTCTATTCCAAATAAAACTCTTTGAGTTCTAAGTTTTCTGTCTTCATAACTTCTTTTTAGGAAAGACAGCCCCTGATGTTTTATACTGCTGCTAGCAGGAAATTGTCAGTAAGGAGCAATGAGTGTAAATATTTACATTTTAAATGCAGCCTAATGTCAGCAAGGTCTGAAATCTTTAAATGTTTTGCATTACATTATCTTAGGATCTCTGATGGGCAAGCATTGCCACATTGTTACTAAACGGTGATATGTTCAGTGAAGAGCTGTCATGCTCTCTTATGATAAAAATTAATAACCATAAGCACTATGGCCAAATAAAGAGTAATTGTCGACACCAGCAGTTTAAATTGAAAGCTATTTAAAAGAATCCTTAGTTGATTTTTTTTTAAATGGTCTAATGATCAAGGCTAAATTAGACAAATGTCTAATAAGTCTTCCAACATTATTTCACATGATGATGAGGGTTAAACCCCAAACTCCATACAGGTCCATATATGACTTAACCAGCTTTACAGTCATGAGTCTAAAATCAAAACTTAAATATTTATCTATTAAAACATGTTTTATATAAATCAAGTTTAAATCTAGATTAATCCCCAAGTGCATTACACTTTGGCAAAGTCACCCCTGTTATTTGTTATAAAACAAAGCACACACACACAGTTTGTACTCTACAGGCACCTGTAGGAATCCAGAGCACTGTGATGACGTCATCCGCGCGCGTCTACTGGGCCGCGCTGTGATGACGTCATCCGCGTGCGTCTACTGAGCCGCGCTGTGATGACGTCATCCGCGTGCGACTGCTGAGGTGCAGCTTGTAGTCCACTGGTTCATCGCCAACATGGTAAACCATAAGATATTTCTTTGCGTAGTCATTAATAATATATTCTAATGCAATTCCTGTGCTGGTGGATACACATTGATCAGTTGTAACGGTGAACAAGTCAACAATGTTTGTATCTGATAAGGAAAACATAAACATGTGTGTCATCCTCCAACCATTCATCCCTGTTTACAGCATTGGTTTACAAAGCAGGAGGCAATAACTGAACTGACAGTCAAACAGGGTTATGAATATGACGTCATATCTTACAGGGGACCCAGGTTAAAGATGTCATAATCAAAGCTGATGCTCCAATCAATGTCATTCTAGACAAGCATGCAGATTATATAGCAGCATATGGCTCCAAGAAGGACGATTATGTAAGATAAAGGTGTTATTTATATATATATACATATTGGATTATGTTTGGTTCTCCAATAACTCTGCTTTCTACTGTCTTCCATAGGAGTACACACTCTCTGAATACCTGAGGATGAGTGGCATCTACTGGGGCCTGACCGTGATGGACCTGATGGGTCAGCTCTCCCGGATGAACCGCGAGGAGATCATCGAGTTCATCAAGTCGTGCCAGCATGACTGCGGAGGTATCAGTGCCAGCATTGGCCATGACCCTCATCTCCTCTACACCCTCAGCGCTGTACAGGTCAGAAGGGATTTGATACATTTCTGTATAAATTCTTGACAAAGACGATGACACTGATGAGGAAAACTCTTTATGGCCAGATCCTGTGCTTGTATGATAGCATCGATGTCATTGATGTGGACAAAGTGGTGGGTTATGTTAAAGGACTGCAGCAGGAGGATGGCTCATTTGCAGGGGACAAATGGGGTACGTACTATTTCATTTCTAATGTTATGGTATGTTTTGATGGCACATAACTTTATGAATATTTGTTATTCTTTAACAGGGGAAATTGACACACGGTTTTCCTTTTGTGCCGTTGCAACACTGGCATTACTGGTCTGTATTCAACAAATATAAGGGATTTATTTGTTTTTCCTGCATTGGTTTTTATTTCGCACACAAACATATTCTTTTCTGCAGGGAAAGTTGGATGCTATCAACTTAGACAAGGCAGTGGAGTTTGTGCTGTCTTGTATGAACTTTGATGGTGGATTTGGTTGTAGGCCTGGTTCGGAGTCGCATGCTGGGCAGGTGAGTTATTTTAATGTTTAAAACAACATGAATACACATCTAACTTTAATATATCTGCTCTTTGTGTTTCTGGTGCAGATTTACTGCTGTACGGGCTTCTTATCCATCACTGGACAGCTGCATCAGGTAAATGCAGATCTGTTGGGCTGGTGGCTGTGTGAAAGACAGTTACCGTCGGGGGGTCTGAATGGGAGACCAGAAAAGGTAAGCACTTCTTTATTAGATAAGTCTAATATAGTTGTTAAAATTTCACCAGAGCCTACTGCAATGGTTCTCAAACTTTTTTGGACTCACACCCCTTTAAACATTCGAAAGATTCTCGTGCCGCCCAACGAATCCCTTACCTCACCGCAGACTACCAAATAATTTCACTACACTTAATGGAATATTAATGTTAATTCAATTTATTAAGTTGCTGTGAAAAGTAGCATATTTTCTTCCTTTAACCACGTTAACTGTTGAATGACCTGCCTGGGTCTGCGCCACTCCGGTGGCTTTTTTCAAACCAACCCATCTTTAACTCTGTTTTTCGACATTTTACATTTTTTTTTTTTGTTTTACTTAAAAATCCACTAGCCAGAAAGTAAAACCATTATTGCACAGAAACAAATCAACGAACTACAGAAGGAAATACGTCATTTTTAAACATATAATAACTAAGGTATAAATGTAGGTTGGAAGGATCCTAAACATTCAGTATCCTTCCTCATCCCTCAAAATTGTTGAAAAAGTTTATTTTTCTATTTCGTTTTCTGGTCTTAGCTTCCTGATGTCTGCTATTCCTGGTGGGTTCTTGCCTCTCTTAAGATCATTGGTAGAATCCATTGGATTGACAAAACAAAACTGCGCAATTTTATTCTTGCGTGCCAGGATGAAGAGACGGGAGGGTTTGCAGATAGGCCTGGAGACATGGTGAGCACAAAATGCACCTTGCTCAGGCAAAAAACCTGCAGATTTTTTCACTGTCAGTGTTCATTCCTTCGGGATGCATTTATTTCTCTCTTCATCCTCCATCCAGGTTGATCCCTTCCACACTCTATTTGGTGTGGCTGGACTATCTTTGCTGGGCGATGAGCAGATCAAACCGGTGAACCCTGTATTTTGCATGCCTGAGGATGTACTTCAGAGGATTGGCCTTCAACCCGAATTGCTGAGTTGAAATTCATAGCCGTCGCTTTTCCCTCCTACCTGTGTTCTGAATCTTGGAAACTAGCAAACTGTGGAGAGAACTTTATATTACTGTCACCTTTAAGTAATAGATGCACTCTTCAGAGAGACCAGGATTCTAGAAAATCTGTAAGACTTTTTATTTTGTCATTATGTATGCAGAGTATGTGTGATGACCTTTATGTCTGCGTCTGCTCATTGCTTCTTAAACATGTTGGGATTTGTAGCTTTCACTGTGCGTGTACAAACATAACTTTATTTATAATAATAATTCCAGAGGTTCTTTTCTCATGAAGCCATGTTTGCTGTTGCTAGTGTATAATAAATGGGAGTGATGTTATCCATGATGGCTTTCCCAAAATCATAATGAACAAAGTATTTGGTGGAAGGCAGTTCACTTTAACTGACATAACTAGTTTTTATTAAGAATGTGCACATCCTTTTTTCTATTGCATTTCTCACCTCAAATATCATTCTAGCATTATTACCAGTGTGTGAATGTGCCAGCTGTGTGGGTAGAATATCAGTTTTATACATCACTGACTCACAGGTATAAGTAGTAGTATGTTTAAAAGTAGATCATTTACACAGTGTATGAATATTTATAATGATCTATAAAAAGCCGGTTTCTTGAGAGGATCATTTTCAGGTGTGACTTTGTCTTCATTAATCTCCTGGTGTTTTCTCAAGGAATCAAGTACTCCCCCCTAGAGCTTCTGACACAGATTGTGATGAGCCACGAATAGCCCGCTGTTTTTCAGTGTTCCTCAGTAGTGCCTGCAGATTTAAACTTTCAAAGTTAATAAAGTTGACATTGCATATAAAACTGTGAAATGAGCCTCATTAAACAATCATTTTCAGCCTATCAATCTGGCTGAGGTTAGACAGCGTAGCGTTTCACACAAAATCTCAGGCAAAAACGGTCACCTTCCACTGCAATTCTGTTATTAGGGGGAAAATTGGTGAATGTTCAACTGTCTGGGCATGCATTTAGAGAAAGTGAAGAAATAATTAATTCAGAGTTTGTGAACTTCATCAGGAGAGCAGCAATCTTGAGACCCCTGACAGATTTGCCGAAATAAACAGGAGGGTTGTTAGGCTACAGTGAAACCCCACTGGCTCTCATTAGAAGGCGTTCAGTGCGTGAGGTTTGTGACACAGGCATGTCACCACAGTCTCCTGGCACTTGTTATTGTGTTGTTGGATCCCACTACACACGCACATGCAAAACCATTTACAATCTCTGCCACCTTTAATAAAGACCACCAAACCAAATTCACCATCGAGTATTCTTGATACTTAATTTATAGGTGAAGGTCATGGCACACACCGTAGTTCGCAGATGTTCATCTATCACCCTTAGCCTGAGCATTAACACGCAACCTTTCAGATATTTCATACATGGTTAAAATAAATGGTTTTCATAATAATTTTTTTTCCTGTTATATGTTTGAAAAACTGATAAGATGTGGATTGTTTCAGTTTAGCAAAAAAAGAGTTCACATGAAATGAATTACAATATTAACACGTAATTATAAATCATTATTTTCATTCTATTCCATGATATTTCTATATTATATGAAATATAATATGAAATATTTTATTATATATTATATTAAAATGCTTTATTTTATACATGTTATAAATGATCATTAAAGTGATCAAATGAATAAATGAGTGAATTACCCTAAAATTTTTCTAAACCTGCACACATTTCTTTGTTTGTTGAACACAATAAAAGAATGAAACTAACTGAGATTTACAAACAAAATTGAGTATCATAGAATAGAAGGGTGAAAGGTACCCCAGAGCTGTTTGCTTTTCTACATTTTTTTTAAATCCCTTTCGAATTTCGTCTTAAATGGAATAAGAATGATCAGATGCTTAAGGAATCTCAGTTTCGACCATTTAAAAAAAAAATCATTCCAAACTTAGAAATGTTTACAGGTTTGGAACAACTTGAGGTTTTGTTATGCATGACAATTTTCGGTTGTTGGTAAACTATCAATTTAATAGAAGCCCATTAAAAAACCTTTGTTACTAAAAACTTTTTAATAAGATTTAGTTGAATGTCTAAACATAAAATCTTAATAGAAAGAATTCACTGTTGTAGATCTGAGATTTGTGAGTAAACTTGGTGTTAAAGAATCATATAGTACATTAATAGCAAATGCTAGGAAACAGCTTGAAAAACAAGCTGGGAAGACATTTCCATTTTCAATGTTTTTATAGCATTGTTTATTTTTAAATAAACAAGTAAGAGCTGTTTTTAGGATTCACATCCATAACGCCACATATATACATAAACGAACAATTATTGTAATCTAAAGCACTTTCCCTTGTCCATTTGTTGGAAAATATTGATTCTGGTTTTTGTCTCCCAAAAACTGTCCATTTTGTATCACGTCCATAAGGCCGGTTAATTTATATATACATATTTTTTTAAAAGGAAGCATGCGCATAGCCTGATTTTTTTATGTTTAAACACTATCAAGAGTTTTGTATGGTACAAACAGTTGGTTAAGTTTACTGGTAACGTTTATATTCTAAGAGAGTTTTTATGTCACGTCCATAATGCTGGAATTGCCCACCAACATAATTGTATTGATTCCTAATATTTTAAGGTGAAGTGGTTACTGAGAACTTTTCAAAAATGTATATTTGAACTTATGTGCATTACTTAAACTGTCTAGGGACACTAAATGGGGGTTCTAGAGTACCCAAGGAGGACATTAATGGTCTTTAGGGGACTTTCAAAAAACAGCAAAAATTTGTTCGAGTGGTGGGACCTCATAAGTGGCTTTTACATAAACGTCCTAATGATGTCCGTTCTTCCTCAGTGGACCAGAAAACAACTGCAACTGCCGAATGGTATTGATGTGAATTGATTAAATACATTAGCCATGTCTAGACTGCATTTGCCAACGGAAAATAAAACTGTCCGACATCTGAGTGATTCGCTTTCCTTTCTATCAGTGTTAACATATAAATTATAGAATAAAATATTACCTTCTAATAATAAATTGAGAGTCAAATGGGAGTCAAAACCTAATTTCTCTTGAATAAATGATGCAATGAAATATTAAAATGATTGAGTAGGTTTTATTGAGAAAAATGTGACATGATAAGGTGTAATTGATGACTATTTTTTATGTAAGATTTACCTTTGTAATATGACAAGTTAACAGGAAGAGACTTACAGATCATGTTATTTATGATTTAAACATAAGGAGCTTCACGTTTGCTATCTGAAAGCTCTGATAAAAAGTCAGACACTTTGTCCTTCAACGCAGTCTTTCTCTTGTTCTGAAGGTCCAGGTTCAGGTTTCGGGGATCATTATATTCTCTGATGAGGAGATCAAGGCCTCGTTTAATGGCTGCCTTTGATTCGTGGCTTCTAGCACAGCTCTTGGTGTCTTGATATTGGACGTGTCTTGACAACGTCTTGCTGTTTCCTTGTTCCCTCGAGGGCTTCGTAGTTACTGGTGTGGGACATTTACAAAGATCACGGTTCTGATGGACTGGTGCTGCTCTTCTGTGAAGGGTAAATGGTGTAGGAGACAAAGAACTGATTTGTAGATCTCTCTTTGTGTTACGTGATATCTTTTGAGGATGTGCATCGTCATTGTTGTTTCTGTTGAATTCACTTGAGGCCAATTCCAAGATATTAAAACTATCATTCTTAACGTCCTTTTTCAAATTCTTATGTGGTGATGTCCCATTTTTAGGTCTTGTCAAATGAATGCCATTGAAACTGAGTTCCGACATATCGATCTCACTGTCTGAAGGGTCTTCTTCAAATAAACCAGCGTTCCTGATGTCGTGCCTCTGGCCAAACATGACATCTGATTTCACCAAGTCTTCGCTTTCAACGTTCAAGTCAATAGTGCCAAGTTTTTTCGTTTTATCGTATTCTTTGAAAGTTGAAAAGGCAATACTCACAGATCTCAGGTGAGCACCATGGGCTTGATGATAATATCCACTTATCAGCTTTATGTCCGTCAATGTCTTTTGAACCTCTCGTATTTCTTTGTTGATCAAACACGTTGACCTCCTGTGATCCTTTCCGAGAATTTTCTGCTCGTCCTCAAATCGTTTCATTTCACAAAGGTTTCTGAAGCGGGCCCTCTGTAGAGGTTCATCTCTTGATATGTTCCCTTTTCTGGCTTTCAAGCAGCTCATGTCTCAGACAGACTCAACATGCAATGACTGCCCTGGAGCCCGGAGACATCTGTTTGTTCTTTTCCAGAGGGACCGAACGGTTGGAGGCCGACATGTGTTTACGGATAACCAAGTCTAGGTGAGATTGATATATATATATGTGGTTAAAATTAGATTTTAAAAAGTTAATTCTATTGGGGGTCACATTTACAGTAGAAAAAATAGAATTTCAACAATTTCAATCTGAAGATCACTGTAAAACTACTTAAAAGCTTCATTCACAAGGGGGAGATAGAGCTCCATTTTTTGTGAATGTCACACATGCTGAAATGAACACATTAAGTCTTATTTTTACATACTTAAGATAAAATAATTACACCTCTTGTTTCCTTATAATAACAACTTAAACACAAGGCTGATGGGGTGAAACTGAACTAACATGTAGGATATAAATATTTTCCTGCATTTTATTTTTTATATCTGTGATAAAATCTCCCAGAAGGCCTGCAGAGAGCCACGATAATGTTTGCATCGCTTACCCCTGCACTTCGTCTGCAAATCTTGCACTGATGCTTTTCTATCCCATGTATTTTTCATCATAGTCTACATTGCATAAAATATTTAGATAGGACATTCAGTTTTCCGAGCCCGGCTAGGCCACTGATCCCTCACCTCATCGCTGAATGAGCATCCATGCCAAAGTCCGGAGCTGATGTCAGCACAGCCATAACTAGATGTCCGCAGATGAATGATGGCCATGAATCGTGGCCATGACGCCAGCCTGCCCTTGAACACACAGTGTAAATAAGCAAACAAGCAAAAAACCATTGAGCTAAAACTATTATGTTCTTTATCACATTTAAGAAAATACCATTTTCCTATCTCTTTATTCTGTTATCAATTAAATATTGGTCTGTTAAATTACTGACGGAAATACGACTTTTTTCAATTATGCTGCATATAACGAGAAAAAGTGTTGACAAACCAGAAATATATATATAGTATTGGGTCTGGTCTGTATGATAGGCTGTGTTTTTAAGTTTAGAAATTTCAAACTATAAATGTTTAAAATATTTATTTAATTGGCAGTTTCATAACTTCGTAAATATTTTAGGACTTTACTATGATATTATATAAAAATAAATCTTTGCATGTTCTTCGTGGAGCTATGTTACATTCCCAATTGAATGACTTTGAGTGCAGAATTAAGCTCAATAAATACAAATATATTCTCTCTAATTATGGAAAACAATTCAAGCATTCTGCATTCTTTCCTTTTACAAAACTCGAAATGCTTGAGTTATATTTTTGGCTTTAAAAGTGTGGAGATCTCTTAACTGAAATACCTTTATGTCACTTGTTTAACCATTATTAAAAAACTTGACAATTTTAAAAACCAGGGAATGTTCATTTTAAATATGTAGTTATTTCATGGATTCTCATGACCTACATGATCCATCAAAAGTACTATTCATAATATTCACACTATTAAAAAATTATTAATTCAGACTCACATATATGACTCGATATGCACACATACTTATCATTTCCCACACAAAACCTTCAAATCAACAAAACCAAGCGGTGTCAAAGTGTCGCTTGTCAACTTCAGACAATAAATCCTTACATCCATCTCTCCTCGCAGCAACTGTCTTTTCATTTTATAGACAAAACCTCTTTATTTATTGTTTTGAATTTGAGCATGTTTGACAAAACATGTTGTCTGTACAAAACGTCACATGAAAAAGAGGACACAATCAAATCTGATGGAAATAAATGCTTTCTGTCCCTTTAAATACTGAATGCAGTTTGACAAGATCACAATAACGACAGCAAGAGTGAACGAGTGGGCCCCTCCGGATACTCCGACTGCTGACTCACACGCTGTATCGCCACTCAAGACGCTAAAACCGTTCCTCATATCACATGAATAATTAATGTTGCTTTTAAATGCTACAAAAATAACATGAAATAGAATACAAAAAATCCATTTCCTTTTTGTCCGAGCCTGCAGTGCTGTCATCTTACACTCGTGTCTTAAAAGTGGCTGATGCCTGAACTTTCGGAGATCAGTTTTGAGAAAGTCTTTTCGTTTCATTTGACGTCTTTATCCCATTGAGTTGAAAGAAAACCGATGCCGAGTCTTGTTAAGCAGCATTTGGGTTTTGCACCAAAGCGAGCATGTCCTTGTTCCTCTGGTAGACCTCCACGACACAGTTTCGAGGGCCAGCGGTGAGCGCCGACATCCGTCTGATCCAGGCTGCACCGCTGGGCCTTTACGCAAGTGTCTGGAAGGTCTATTTTTATTTCGTCGCTCAGAAAAATATATCATCACTATTGTAAGAAGATCAATTTCACAGTGTTTCACATGCATGTGAACGTCTACCATTAATTCTCTAATTGCTGGCTACCACAAATCATGGTGTGCCCTCTTCAAACTCTGAAGAGAGTCCTTTGGTGTCATTAGTTTTTGGGGGCAGACCCCTTTATATCCGGGGACTGAGATATAAATGTAAAGATGCAGGGGAGCTTTCTAGCCAAGCTGGCTTTAAAGTAATTTGTAAACCGTTGATAGAAACAGCGACGCGGTAAAAATGACACATTAAGCCTTGATTACATGACAGCGTATATAAAAGGTCACATTCAACCACACACGCCAGGTGCTCAGGTCTCACGGATCATCAGCTGTTAATTTGTCCCACAAGCATAATGTCTCTGTTCCCAGATCGTCCGCGAGGAACTTTGGACTAGTTGGTAAAGGGGATGCATGACTCAGACTGCGCATTAGCCCGTGGGCTGAAGAAGAGGGCTTCCCTGAGGGAGTATGGACGGAGGGAGAACGGTTGGCAGTCTGGGCCGCCGCAGAGCTTTTAAACGCGGGCCAGCAGAAGAGCCAGCAGCAGAAACAGCAGCGCAGCTAGGCACGGGCCGTCTGCCCTGCAGCGATGGCTCCGGTCAGTCAGGAAAGGCTCTGGAGATTCGTAGCCCGAACCATCTGAAACACAGAAACACAGAGAGACAGCACACGGGGAGGACGAGATAAAAATTCATACCTTTACTCAAAGCAGCAGGGGCCTGCAGCACTGACCCAATTACAGTATAATTACTGAGACGAAGAAAAAACGCTTTGCACTTTTTTGTTGCGTGTAACAATTTTCATAGATAACGAGTACTTGACGTATTTGTGCCAATGATAAAGCAACTGTATTACGGTTTAGAGGTAGTGTGTTTTTTTCAAGAGTTGCGAATCAAATAGCAGTTCACATACCAGTTGGTAAAGACAAACCAATTGGTTAGTCGCTGTGAGAACGGATGTGCAACCTGTATCCTCAACAATGTTGTTAAACGTTGTTAAACCACCGTGGGTCAAAGAACTGATGTGCGAAAATGTTCGATTTTTTTCAAACAATACATACTTTGGTGATTGACCAGCGAATGATGTCATTGTATTGGAAACGCACTTCTATAGTGTTACACCAATAGTTTAAATTTAAACAAAATGATTAAAATTTGGAAAATAAATTCTTGCGGCCTGTCGGAGGAGAACTTGTCAGCTGGTCATTGTTGCAGACCACCCTGCAAACCATCTTTTTGCTGATTTAAGAAACAAAACAGCAATACCTTAACTCCTAAAACTGTATTTGCATTTGTCGGTGTTAATATATAACTTCCGATGCTTTTGCAATGAGTTCATGACAAATAATCCAGGCTAATTCTAATCGTATCCCATTAGGCTTCAGCTGTTATTATGATGGATGCACATCTCCTTCGAACGCGTTCTCGTGGCTTGAAAATAAATATGACATCTCATTAACAAAATGTTTCTGCAAGATGTGACTAACGCTTCTTATTTGCATGCTTGTTAAATATCTAACAGCTGGCTGGAGTGTGGACATGAGTCGATGTTATTTTCGAGCGCGGGCAGTGCAAGACAGATGACTTACTTGAGGGTTTAACGTACACCTTCAACTTTAAACACGGCTTGCCAGCATGGTTGGGATGGGGAGAAGCTGTTGACAAGGAAAAGAGGAAATGGGAGAGAAATAATGAGTTCCACACAATGCAGGAAGTTGACTTCAATCAGCCAAATGTGCTTATGGCAAACAGAAACATTGAAACGCTGAATAAATAGAGGGCTCATCAATCTGTTTAAGATTCGGCTGCCATTCGAAGATGACACTAAAAGTCTCTCAAGCCCGAGAGGTATTCGACCCCTGGACCACCAACTTCAGAACAAAGTCCCATATATTCTCCATTTGGAGGAGATTGCTCTGACCTTCTCTGACTTGGTGTCGTCGCTAACAATAGCCTGTCACGCGCAGCGTCCCCACAGCAAATTATCCCACAGAAAAGTCTGTGACCTGAGTCGCCATTGAGCCAGACGCCTCCACCAGTACATCTTCAGCACGGCTCATCCGGGCTCTCCAGACGTAACCCTTCAGACAGATGACTTCATTCATGTCTGCCGGACGGACTTAACAAACCACCCAATTAATTCTTATTCTGACGACAACGAAAGGAAACGTGTAATAGGATTTGAACTCTGTCAAACATCTTCAGGGAAAGAATGCATTTGGTACATTAGCTTATTTTTTATATCCTGGTCAAGCTGTTGTGGCGTTAGAGTTGTCGAGCTTGTTGTCGTTGGCGTGCCCCTTCCCCCATCGACTTTCTCAGGTCATTGTGTATTCCTGTGGCATGTCCACTACACCGGATCTTAGGTTTTATTGGAGAGCACCCAACCTCAACCGCCGGCAGCTGTGTAGATGACGCCTGTCAAGATGTCATCACAGCCGATCAATACGGGCGGGGAGAAGGAAGTCTGGGGTTAAGTCTGACTAGACCTGATGGACGTATTCTTTTTACCAGCAGACAATCAAGATCAGCCCCCACTTCCACCTGATAACCTCCCAGATCTATCTCTCATCGGCGACCCCCCGACCCAGCCTCAAAGCTTCAATCCCCGAGGGCCCGTGTCGGTCACAGAGCTGCCGGTATACAAACAATCCTCTGCGGGAGTGGCTCTGAAGTTGCCTGGGAGGAGGCGGGGTGTCCGAAACCTTTTCCAGCCTTGAAACAAAAGCCTGCACAATGTAGGGTCTGGCTGGGAACCCGAGAGGCGCGTGCATTAAAAATGGGTTTGGGAGGTTTGGGCATCTTTGAACTGCAGGTCTTTGTGGCGCGTCTCTCTCCCTCTTGCGCGAGGAGACGACGCTGTGGCATGTATGATAAGCAGTGTTCCGCCCCGCTGACTTATGGGGGTTGCTGTGGAAGGGATGTTGACTCAAACCCCCCCCCAAAAGCCTTTCTTTCTTTCAGTCTGAGCTGTCAATCAGGGAATAATCAACAGTCAAATGAAAAGCATGTAGGATCTCCATGGGAGAGAGAAAGGCTTGTCTGAGGGACGTCTTCTGATGGACAGTGACACAAAGCCTGCGAAGCTCACAGTCGCCAATCTCCATACTGTATACAGAGCACACAGGTGGATCCGGCCCCTCCACATCTGCCCGCACCGATGCCTTCCATAGCCCGAATTGTGATCTCTATATGAAATATTGATTTGCTTGGTGGCGTTTTTCTGACACCTTTTTCAAGCTATCTCACTAAAACTGCAAGAAACTAAGCAAGGAAAAAAGATGTCTATTTTTAATTTGGTCCAATCATACCAAACTGTCTTCAGCAGAAGACAGTAAAACAAACAAAGAAGGTACACACATGCTGTTTAAACCAATCCGTCAATGCTTTAGGAGGTTAATTAGAAATAGCTATCGGATGTTTCTCATTTTCAAAACTCTTACGCCCTTAAAGATGAAAACTTCTACATTTTGATTGTTTTAATCTGGCTGTGTCTCTTTGCATTGCCCAAAGAGGCAATGAAATCAAATCCTACTTGAAAATATTTAGATGTGTAAATAATGTACACAATAGAACAAAACTAGTACGACGAATCAACGGTGGACACCATTTAAGTCATAAGTGTAATTTGCTTTCCTTGACATTGAATTTCTCTATGGTCCTTAAGCATGCATTGGTGCAGTTAGAATAATAGTTAATAATTAAAAATAATAGTATGAATAAAAATATTGTTGGTGATCAGGGGTCAAATCATGTGACAGCATGCTTTATTACTGTGCAAATAAATCCATCTTTTATGTGCACAACAGGATGATCATGGGTCAAACTGGTGAAAACATAAAGATAAATTAGAAACCTCTGATCAACTATTTCAGTCACATTCAAATTTAAATTAATTAAGGAATGAAGACTTGAAATAAGGATTTTTTCTCAAGCCCGTTTTAAGTTCGATTAAAGAAGACATGCAGCTCTGTGCCTGAAAGCATCATTACACCTGCCGGGTTTACCGAGGATCAGATGACAAACAATCTTAAAGAAGGTAAATATAAATAGCAATCAAACAACAGTCAGCGGTAGATGGAACAACTAAATACTCTACTTACTACGTTGTGATCCTGGATCAAAAAAACAGTCACACAGGAATATTTGCAATCACCTACAATATATTTAATAGTCAAACTTTACAGATTTTTGTCAGATCTTTCTTGTATGACAAAAATGTAAAATCCCAACAATAAACCAATGTAAATGTGATTAAATGGATTCTGTAAAATCATGGACAAAACTGTCCAGTAATGTGTCTATTAACTCACTTCTGTCCTCTCTCTTGGAATTACACGCTCAAGTTGAGTATCAATATAAAGCTTGGAAGTTGGGCTTTATACATAAAGCTGAAGAACATAACACATCCCGTCAGCTTTGTTAAAAAAAGTAATAAAGCTTCATTAGTAACACGTGTTTCTGATTCCTTCAATTAGACACTTTAAAAGTCCATTTTCTTCCAGGTTTTCAATGCAACCTGCCGACCAGCGAAAACACAGCAAACCATTTTCTTTCTAATTTACTTTTTCATAAATAAAATGATTCTATAGAATGTAACATCCTAGTCAAATAGTTCAATCATAAATCCTTGTTTTTTCAGAATTGGAGTTTCTTCCTTAAGCATGTATTTGACAGCCAGGGTCGCATGTATGGACTTCTCTGCCAAATATTATTCTATCCTAGCAAACCACACATTACTTAAAGGCTTATTTATTCAGCTTTCATGATGATAAAACCCAATTTCATAAAACTGACCCTTATACCCAGTCGCGTATATAACCCTTATCAGATCGTTGGCTTGGGGGTTGTTGCTTTATAAATGCACACTCACATATGTAATAGTACTCGTGTCCAGGTCGGAACTCAAAACCAAGGGAGAAGGGAGTGAAGAGTTGGAACTTCTCGGAGAATCGCAGGGGTCCGTCTGGGCTCTGGGGCCGGTTACACTCCCACCTTTTGAAGCCCCTCATGCGATGCTCACAGGTGAGGTAACCGTCATGGTTGACCATGAAAAGAATGTAGCGTTCCATGCGACTGTGAGGCTGGGGCGTCTCGTAAAACGGACAGTACACATCCAAGTAGTCGTTGATGCTCACAGCCACCGTGTATTCCCCCTGCCAGAACCTGCAACAGAGAATATTAACTTACTTTAGCTATGAACCAAAGACATTATTCCTCCTGTCAATGTTCTTTATTTCATATATTTTTACATGCATCACAAAAAGACGTTTAACACACAAAGGTAAGATCTGTTGTAGAAAATCACAGGCAAGGCAACAGAATAAGCTATAATGGAAAGCCACAATGCACGTTTCTATCTAGGTCACCATTATGCAAAGAGATAGAGAGAATGGCACAGCAGAACATACCGAATATCTAACACACAAACACCAGCAACCTCTCTCTGCAATACTATAATGAGGAAAAATACTTCACCGGAGCCTAAAATAGAGCCCTTAAAAACCAATCTGAAGGTCAGAAATGACATTATAAATGAACGTGTTGATAATGTGCCCATAAACCAATGGCGAATTCACTAAGTGAGTTGATTCCAGTCATGTAAATCATAAACTTCATATGAAATTCCACTCCTTATCCGAGCTTTGAACTACACTGGCACTCTTAACGAAATTTTCATGCTTCACGTTCCATTTTCTCTCTATATATCATGTGTTTTATGAGAATGCAGCTTTGGAGCAAAGGAAAAAGAAGAGAGGGAAGGGGTGGAGGGGCAAAAGATAGCATTAGTAAATCGGTTTGAAAGTCAGTGTGACCTAGAGAGCCTGCAGAATCTGTGTGACTGCTGTGTATATACGCTTTTGACTGCAAAAACTGTCCGTTGGCGGAATAAAAACAAGACTGAGGGTTATTGTTGTTAAAAAGTAAGCGCAATAAGGAATAATTTTCACTTGAATATTTTATATCTTTTTTTGAATATGCATTCATTGGGTTTATGTAAACAAAACAAATATGAACAGTACACAGACATATTATATCATCACATGGTTTTAACCTGTATTCCATTAATAATGAATAATTCATTAGTGTGGCGTGATAAATATCACTTAAATAAAACGTTGTATTGACTTTATAACTTATTACCTGAGACACTTGAGAATTGATTGAAAGAATTGATTGAAAATCCATGCTTGTTACCAACATTTTAAAATATGTTTGAAATTTATGAAAAATTCTTTATTTACCAAATATATTTTTATCATACATACAATATTTTAGGTGAACTGAGATATTTAATTTAATCAGGTTTACTTGTTCTATTTATTTTATTAACATGAACACAAATTTAAAAAATATAGAATTAATTTATTTTTTGTGTACATTGTTTCACAAAAATCAGTGTACTTTTTAAAAGTGTAGACACAGGCAAATCATTTCAACCACACCAAAAAAAAGGCCAAACCAGTCTGAGGCAGACCAAGAACGCAATAGTTTGCCATCCAGTGACGGCGCCTGATCTGAACTCTATAAACCTGCCTTTTATAGACCAACATGTATCTAAGCGAGAACAGCAGAAAGCACTCACACTTATACAAGTGAGGAAGAACTGTCAGCTATTGGTCCTTTTCCCTTCATTGCTCACTATGAGGTCTTGTCCTCTTATCTAGGGAAGTTGCCCTCTCCAGCACCCGCTGTCTGTCCTTTAACTAGACAAACTACTGGCAGGGTGATTTCCTCACAAAACTGCACTTATAGGCCACGTCGAGTGCCTTTTTAAAGACTCCTTGTTGTGCCCTCAACTTAATGGCTTTTTCAGATGTCAACACACACGATTACTTATAGACCTACACCAGTGCTTCTTTCAGATCACCCTCCCAAACAAACTTTAATTGATGGTACACACGTAATTGAGACAAATCACAGATGAGATCTCTTTCATATTGCTGTTGTTTGCAATAAGAGCACAAGGGAGTGTTTGCTTGGGTCGCTGGTGTCTACACTACAGTTCTAGATGAGATCGACAAAGTCTGCCATAAAAAAAAACATTATGAATGGTATGAAAGATTTTTATATGAACACTTCTCACTTCTCATATCCATCTAGATCTTGAAGATCTTCTGTCTTTAGAACATGAAAGCTGGGCTACTAAAATAAAGGTTCTTCACAGTAATGTCATAGAAGAACCTTTTTGGTTCAACAAGGAATCGTTCAGTCAAAAAAAGTCCACTTCTTTCTTAGCTTTTTATATTCTGAAGAACTTTTTTATGGTTATAAAGAAAATTCTTTGGATGTTGAAGGGGCATTATGGAACTATATAGGTTCTAGGGCATCACAAAGCACCTTATATTTAAGAGTGCACAGAAGAACTTTTTAGACGTATATTTCAAAGTGATGCCTTTTTTGTTTTTACAAAGAGCCATTTATTCAAAAACAAGCTATACAATTTGGATTACTGTACTATAACAATCTTATCTATATCATTCTTTTTTCTAGAAACAATTCAATGAAAATGACTATTTGATTTATAATGTTGATACTTTTATAAACTTCATATAATGTAGTTTGGTGCTTTCTTCTCATCAAATTTATTTTCAAACCCAAACACATTTTCCACTAAAAATAATTTGGTTTGCCACGGTACATCAAAAGCAGCTCCTGCATGCAGCCACAAAGTAGCGTTACGGGAAACACTGAGCTATCCCATTAAACCTGCGTCAAATGACTTTTCCTACAGCCAAACATCTCTGGATAAGTTACTGTAAATCCCTTCACCAAGCTCTAATCAAGTCCACCTGTTTCAGATTAAACACATTTCTAAACTGTTACCTCAATCCCATCTCTCCACAGTCAAGTTTACATTAAACTGAAAAATGCATCTCAGGCCCTTTCAAACAAGCCCAAGTGACTTGTTTGTCTAGTCCCTTGTTTATACTATCAAAAGGAATCAATCTCCCAAAGTTTGAAGCTCCTGACCTTCGATGTAAACGGCGCAAAGACGTTTTTTCTAATCAAGCATGAACAGCTTACAAGAGGGGACATATATCAGGGTGAGGCGGGCATCCCGGCATATGTTGAGGGATCCCATTTGTGCGTGTGTGTGCGTGCATGGAGCCCATCCTTCACTATCCTGCCAGAAACACATTGACCTTCTCAAAGTCTCCCCGAGGAACATGTTTATGGTTCATGGTGAAATATTGATTTGTGAATTTACAGTGGCTTCCATAACTTCATTATCTATGACCGATGATTACTTTCATCATCAATTGCTATAAATGGCTTTTCACAAACAATCCGGCTGTGGTTTGGGTAGGTGGGTTTGGGTGCTGGTAACATAAAGCAGACACAGTTGAATCATAAACAGTGATGCTCAGAAATATCAAAATGATCTCGCTCTGATATATTTATATATATCCAGCTTTCACGGATAGGTGGAGCATCGTGCAGAATGGTAAACAAACACACTTCAGTCTCTCCCAGCATGAGGCTCCTCATTCACCTGCTGTCGGCTTGCCTTTTTTCTTTTCTTTTGTCTCTCAGAACTTTGATATTCAGGAGATCTTCACGCTTGAGCATCTGAAGCCTCTTTTAGACTGAGCTGAGGCTCACAGGATGGGAACACATCTCTGCACATCTACACTGCCATAACTGCAGAAAATATGCAATGCAGCTGAAGCGAACACGGAATTCATATTGTGGTCTTAAGGAACATTAATCATTTACTTGTATGCTCTTGTTTTTCCAAACCTGTTTGAATCATTTTTCCCTCTACACAGAAATACAGATGTTCATATTCTTTTTTCGCATTATTAAAAATTATGTAAACAAGAAGTCGACGAGTCTAACACATTCGTCTGTTTAACTCATGCACTACACATCTTTTGACAACATTTCAAACCTGTGTGACTTTCACAAAAGAAGATATTTTGAAGAATGTTGGTTAGTGGTTCCATTTACTTGCATTGGTTTAATGTCCGTACAATAGAAGTTAACAGGTGTCTCTGCTGTTCGGTTACCAACTTTCTTCGAAATATCTGCTTTTGCAGAAGAAAGTCACATAGGTTAATGATGACAAGAGTGCGAGTAAATTATTAATCTGTGAGTAAACCATCACTATAAGTTAAGATATTCACTGAAAGTTTGCCTCGATATCCTTGCTTGACAGCTGTGGTCACAATTCACTTGATAAAAAACTCCCTTTGTGTTTCAAAGACAAAAGAAAAGTCCTATGAGTTTTGAAAGACACAAAAGTAAGAAAAATGATGGCAGCAGTGTCATTTTGGGTAAACTATCCCTTAAAGACTCAAATGCACTGACACTAAAGCTTTGGTAAGGGCATAAAAAGTGTTTTTTTTAAAGTCGCTGTTATTCACTTTTGATAACGCAGAGATATTTCGATTTGATTGACCAATAAAAGAAAAAACTTCACAAAAATTTTATCCCGGCATGCACACACAAGTTTGTAAGTTAACAGAATTTTTCCAGCGGCAGTTTAGTGAATTTCTAGGCTTTTGCTTTTAATAGTCGCTATGGCATATATGAGCATTACTTTAAGCCTTACAGGAAGTCTTGCTCACTTACTTTACCAGAGTCTTTGTATCAAAGGATCACTTGAGGCACACACACACACACACACACACACACACACACACACACACACACACACACACACACACACACACACACACACACACACACACACACACACACACACAGAACAGTGTTAGGGAAGCTTGTGTAGCCTGCCATTGTAAAGCTTACAATCTGAAAAGCATGTGGGTTTCATTGAAAGCTCCTAACAAAAGGTAGCTAATTATATTACAAATAGTTGTTTAATGTACAATTTCAGATGATATCATTAAATCTAGTCAGATGTGTATTATTATGAATTATTATTATGAAATAATGAAAAATGAGCAATAACAGTAAAGCTTCAGGGGCTTAACGGACAAATATATAGAAAATCCATTGGAAAAGTTATCCACGGTGATACTAAAAAAGTTAAAACCCCCGTGGTGGATAATTCTATCCCGTATAACTTAGCTTTAACCATCAAAATCACATATTTCATTTTTTATATTTAAGATCTATATATTTTGCTTCATTAACTTTACTAAGTATAAGCAGATACAGGAATACAAAAATAAGCCCTGTCTCCAATCAATCACACTCCACGGTTTTAGGTGCCAAATTGCGGATTTTACTTAGTATAGACAAATTAAAACAAAGCTTTTGCTAAAAATAATAGATTAAATAAGAAATAAACGTTAAGGGTATTCATGTCAACCTGTGGATATTCCCAAAAGACCGATTTTGTAAGCCTTCTATGGACAATTTTCTACTTATGTACACACACACTTTGTCATGCTGCTCTCATTCTCAAGTAGCAGATCCAAAACTCTGGCATTACAAACACTCGCCGTACACATCATGGCAAACCGCAGCCACGGTGATGTGATTCTGGAGGCATTCCAGCGTTTCTCATTGTGCTCTTGCCACCAGCAGGCCTTTTGCCATCATGCCAGCCCTCCGAGACACTAGGGGCTTTTAATGATACGGAAAAGCAAAGGGCTGCAACAATGTCGTGAATGCAAAGCTCCAAGGCAAAGCTCTTCCATGCAAAATAAAAGAGAGGAGAAAAGCCACTTATCGCTGAGGCTATCTGCTGCCCGCATCTGATGCACAGGCTTGGGAACCGGACCTTGTTATGTCAAGTGGAGCGAGGATGTACTGACGCGGCCAAAAGAGAAAAGAGAACGAGAGTAGGAGAGAGCGAGAGTGCTACCACTGAAACGAGTGTTCGTGAATGACAGCCATGCTGGGCAAGAGGGTCAGATCTAGTCTTGATGATGTCACCAGTGCTGTTGTTTCCAGGGCACTTCATGAGGCTGAGAGACTCGATTACATAAAACCATCAAATCTGCAGGATTGAAATTCAGCCGTGCGTATAATTATTGAAATTGTCTAGCAGGTCTCGTAATGAGCATGTTTACACCTATAACAAAACACTGAAAATGGTAAAAAATCTGCTTATTAGGAAATCCTGACAATGTGTTTTTTTTTTTGCAGCTTTACAAAAACAAACACAGGCTAAAAATGCCAGTCGTGAAATTGCTTGCACTGTATAATGGATAGTTAATTATTATGTAAAAATAATTCATTATTTACTCGCCCTTGTGGCTTTATAAGCCTGTTTGACTTACTGTCTTCTGCAGAATACAAAATAAGATATTTTGAAGAATGTGCTTAAACAAACAAGACAAGTCTCCATATACTTCCATTTGTTCCACAGAAGAAATCAGAACCAGAAAAAGCTTCATTCGCCAATTGTGGTCACACACAAGAAATTAGTTCTTATATTCTGAGAAATAACATGCAAGGTGCAGTTTAGTAATTTCAAATGTGCCTGATACGAACTATATATTCCTATAGTGTAGTGTACATTACAACCATAAAAATACAATATGTTATTTTGTAGGAACTTTGCAAAGTGCTTTTTCTGTTCGGATGAACTTTACCTTTAAAGACGACACCAGTTGGATTAGTGTAACTGGTGTGAGATTGCGCATGTAAACACTCACATATTTCAGGAACGTGACCGCGGGTTGACTGAACCCATGCATTCTGTGATCTAATCTATTATGTGAAATTGATGGAGGGCGAAAAATAAATAAAGCCTTAATATCCAGCCTCTTCCTATAGCAATGCTGGGCTGGGGTGATTAATCAAGGCCATTGACTGCTTTAGCAGCCTGCTGTATGATAGATGACGTCTGGATCGTAACTCTGCCTCTGGTCACAATAGCCCAGAGCTGTAGCCAGGCTCCTGGGCTTTCGTGGAAGCAACCGATCCTATTGATGAAGGCTGTCCAAAGCCTCCTCACAGCATACAGCCTGCTTCATTATTTCCCCTACGCCCAGACAGAAAAGCAGCGGGGATACCGCAGCATCTCCATGGGAAGAAATAATACTTTTGGATACAATTACTGGATTGGAAGTGTGGCATCCTACCACAGGCAGTGCCGGCCCTAATATCGGCCTCATTGTTAGGCTCCTCAGCTAGCTGTAACGGTGAAAGGGAGCGAAGCGCCTGTAGGGAGCCTCGACGACCTCGCAGGGGCCGTAATCTTTTTAAATGTGAAATTATGAGCTTTCACGTACGGAAGTCGCAACGAGGAAATTTGCTGCATGACACTGCTACCAGGATTGGAGGCTTTGGATCCTGTGTGACTTATTACAAAGGGCACAGTGTGCAGGACTCGAAAATCGCAGTGTTTTTAAGTTCATTTCACGTCAAATTAATTTTAGGGCTCCGTGTCAAATAGAAAAGTTATTGTATTTATTGTTGTCTTATTGTTTGACTCTAGTATGGATAATGATTTGAGGGGTGACAGAAGTTTTTGTCTTCATGTTGTCAAGAGTCTTGTGGGTGGTTTATTCCTTTCTAGCTTTATATAGATTCAAAAATGCATCAATTGAAAAAGGACACAAAGTGAATTACAGCTGTGCAAATCTAATAAGGCAATAAGCCACAAGATACTTTGCATTAGAGTGATATTTCCATGGGAACTTAGTGTAAGGAGCGATGCAAAATCAAGTCTCCTGAGATGGTATAAGCCGGCACGTGTGGCATAAATTACAGTAATGCATGGTTTCAAATAACGTATTGCTTTTATAAATCAGACGCAACAGTGCTGTGATAAAAGACACTAAGGTTTAATAAAACATCACATTTATTATTAATAATTATTGAAATGAAACATTTTTAAAGCAATTAAAATAGGATGTTTGATGTCGCCAGGCAATATATCAACTTGTGTTTTCATTAAGACCATTTCGCAAGATGCAGACACATTTCTTTCATTCTTGTTTCTTTTATTTTTTCTCTTAAATATATAATTAAATTGTAAAGATATTCACTTATCATTAATTCGGTTGTAAATGGTATGTTGTAGGGTTTGTTCAAACACAGTGTAGTGTTTAAGTCCCCCTATGGTGAAATCAGGATTTTAAAGTTTGAATAGGCTTACATGGAGTTTTTAATATGCATTAAAACAAGCCATGTGCAAGTGTATAATTAAGCATTACTGAGTATTTTCTCCATAAAACTTAAGTTAACCAAATAATGTATAAAACTGTCCCAGTTGATGATATCAAAAACCCGTAACCAATCACATCAACTCAATTAAGCCTGTGGGTCAGCAGTTTGAGCCATAGTAATGTAAGGACAGGTCAGGGCCTCTGGAACTGGAATGTGAGATTTAGTGGAGGTGGGGTTAATTTGCATATTTATGTATCTACAATGAAGTTGAGCTGTATAGTTACATCGAAGCTATTTCAAGAAAAATGATATTCAATTCGAATATTACATTGTGATGGTAAAAGATTGGTTTTAAGCGATATATTCTGGACTACAGGGGACGTTATTTAAACTAAAAAAGGAAGTGCTTTTGGACCAGAATTAAATGAGCATTCCATACTTTTCCAAAGTTTCTAGAACATCCACTTGAAAAACTACATCTAATGTTGCATACAAAGTTACACCATAGAAAATGTCTAGTCTTCTAGATTGTTGAGGTACGTAAAAGCAGTATAATTTAGTGCAAAACTTCCACAATTTGGTCACTGAAAATGTTAATGAGATAGACTCTTTGAGATGGTCTTTCTCTGACCACTATTTGGAATCCCAAAATAAAAGATTTACATTTCCTCTCATCCTTGCCTAGTAAAAACAACTAAGATCAAAATGAAAGTTATTCTCTATACTCCTTTTTTAGCATAGTAAAACATCTTAAGAAAAATCTTTTTTCCCCGATTGGAGTTGAGAGGTGTGGAGCTTCACCTGCAGAGGTGAGATGCGGTTCTGTCGCCGCATGTCTCTCTGATCTTGGAAGCCTAATGATTCTGGACAGCTGTCCACAGAGGAGACGCTCAGCTTCTGCGTGATGCTCCTACAGATGAAGCCACCCAAGAAACGGGCTTTAGAGCTGTCGAGGAGTAGATTTTACACGAAAGCAGACAAGAGACTTTCAATCCCACAGTGTCTTTAAAACTGAGTGAAGGGGGCTCTTCTCTCCTCTGACAGGGGCTCCAATGAGGCCGCGGCCCAACATGTAGCTCACCCGACAGTTATCATCACGCACTTTATCAGACATGATTGTGACTTTGCGCAGAAGGAGAGAATGAGAATAGAGAGAGAAAACTAGACTGATTGCCTCCAGACTCATAAGGTTCACACAGTGAAGGTGACTGTTAAGTAGAAGACTAAAGCCTGATACCTGCCTCTGATCGAGACCCTGTGACTCAACCCCAGTATTTTAAAGCAAACCCAAATCATATGGATTTCTTTGTTTTACGTCCACCCAGGGTAGCCGGAGATTATTCTCATGTGAGCTTTTAGGTCTAAACGTATCTTCACTTAATGACTCATATTTCATTATTTTATCACTGATGTTTTTCTCATTTTGAGAAAGAAATACAACAGACCATTTTAGAGGGACGGTTCACACGAAAATAAAAATGTTGTCATACTTTGCACACTCTTCACTTGCTACAAATTGTAAACATTTCTTTGTTATGCTGGACACAATTAAAGATGTTTAAAAGAAAATTGATTCCATATTTGGGTCACCGTTGACTCCAATAGAAAGACCAAAGACTTCTATGGAAGTTAAAGGTGACCCAAAACAGCTTTGTTAAAAACTGAATCTGAAACTACTAAATATCATCACTCACTACTAAGAAATTTCTTTAAAACTATCCATTTGAGTCTTATTTCAGAATAAAGTAAAACCCTCCAAATATATTTATTTATATATAATTTCGTACTCAACACCAAAATTAAAACTACAACAAAAGAGAGATGACTTAATTATCAGACTATGTGGATACTAACACAGTTTATTGCAAACAACAATTATCAAACAATAAAATATTTGTGTGTAAGAACAGTAGCAGATAAATAAACAGAACGCAATGATCTGGAAAGCTGCATATACATGATGAAAGAATGCTGATGACAAGTGCCACGTCAAAAAAAACCTTCGTGTCTATCGTAGAACCACAGCAATGTCTGTCATTTGCAACCTTACATCTGCATTATTTTACAGGTTTTCTATTTAATTACAAAAGAAAATCTCAGCTTTTAAATGAAAGAGAGGTAGTGTGTTCATTTAGCCAAGAAAATTAAAACATTAAATATAAATAATTATTTATTTTTGAAATACAAAGTGACTAAAATACATGAGAAACTGTTCTGAATTCAGCCTGAAGGCTTGAGGTTAGGAGTTTATCAAAAGAGCGAGGTTTTATGCCAGCTGAAACCCTGACCATGTATAAAGCAGCACCGTCTTTTATATGATTTAGAAAGTGGCCTGGCATTAACTATGAAACACAGGAAATGTATAGGGACAAAAATCATTTCATAGGCGAGATAATAACATAGACCGTGACTATATCTGCTCTACAACAGACCTTTATATGTCTCTCATGAGCTTAATAAAACTATTTCAACGAATTAAACAAATTCTGATACGTGGCCCATATGTCACCGATGATAAATAAATGAGAAGTATATATAGTAAAGGTCGGGGGGAAGTTGATTGATTGTATAATTGCTCTGACAGCTGCAAAACATTACCATCTGCTGCCTTTTTTTCAAAGAATTAATCAACAAATACAGCATGTGTTCAGCCCCATTGCCAGTTAGATAGCGCTTTTCCACCATTTCTCTTTCGGGTCTCATAAACAGAGGTGAAAAATGGCTTTCAGACTGCAGATCTGTCTCCCGGATCTCTGGCAGACTGACCGGGCCAGTCCCCCTCCGGCTACATGTGAAAGTGTGCCGAACACAACCCGGCCATGCGGCGAAAGGAGAGGTGGTCTGCCGCGGTCCAAACAACCTCACAGAATATTTCAAGAGTGTGTGTAGGCTGTTAATAGTAGAGTGTTCTGCTTTCACCCTCTATCGAGTCTCCTTTGACTGGCTCTAATCAGGGGGGCTCCTGTGGTAAGCCGTCCTCGCTGCTGAAATGCATGAGTGCTCTGAGACAGAACGGTCAATTTAACACATAGGCACATGGCTACAAACTTGAGTGCTGCTATAGAAAGTGATCAGAATACTGAGAGCCTAAACAGCTGAACTAAACCTATAGAATGACTGACTCTCTCAACAGCCGCAGAGACGATTATCAAACACAAAGGAAAAGCCACAACACCGTTGGGTAGTCGACAGATGATCATTTTGTTTAACATCCAGATTTGAATTGAAATCGATATTGTTGTTGGGTGTGACGCAACGACGTGTCAAGTGTTTTTGGTTACTTTCAAGGCCTTTTTGCAATTCATTAAACTGAAGCAAAGTGCACCATTAGCGACAGACTGTTTGTTTGAGTCTGATGGCTTGAACGTAATTGGGAAAACTTTTGATAACATTTAACTTTTAGATGGTCTTGTAGTATAACAAATCTTAAAAAGTGCAAATGTAAAGTTTAATGTGAAGCATAATTATGCACCAATTCTACAACACGATTACAAATAAGGTGCAAAATGTTTGTTCTGCATGTCACGCGGCGGTAACATCACCTCAATGGCCCATTAAAATGTGAATAATTGCGTTAGTTCTCTCTGTTTATCGTAAATAGAAACAGATCACACTCACAGGCTGTTTTCTGGAGTTGAAGGACTATTATTTCAACAGTTTGTGGGAGGTTTGGCTAATCTCTCAATTGCCAGTCAGATGCTTTAATGCGGCGGTGGCTCTTGTTTAAACGAGGACGCTGTTTTTCTCCTCCACTGACCAAACCTTGACCCTCATCGAGCTCTTGAAATAGGGACACACTCCAGGGAAAAACAGGCTGCTGCAGCCTAATTTTAAAGCAAATGAACAAATCGCTGCCTAGAGGCTCCATTTCTGGATGGTATTTTCTCCTTTTTTTATTCTTTTATGCGTTCCAGGAAGGCTTCACAAAGGAAAAGTACAAAAACTGGTGAAGTGCTCATCTCACCCATGATAAAGATCAGCACCAGAGTGCTAAGTGAATAAAAAATAATTCATGTGGATCTAACTTAAATTCCTAATCCACAAAGCACTTTTTCCTCTTGGACATGACTATTTTATACAAGGAAGCATTTTTTTGGCATTAGTTCAGCTGGCAGAATCTCAAAGGGGTTCAACTGGCATAATTTTCACTCCATCGCTTACAATCTGTTCGAAATCATTTCTCATTCTCATTTTCTCTGACCGACGGATTTTAGATCTGAGTTGGGTGATCCAATTGCAAATGTGTGGTGAAAAACATGTTAAAACTGGTATGCACATTTTTGTGTGATTAAACCATACAAACCAAAAAAATATATAAGGTTGTGTTTTTTAAATTTAAAGTTAATGCTTTGGCTAACATGAAATATCACATGAAACTGAGAGTATTAATCTGCGCTTATGTACATTTTAAAATTCATATGTGCACTGACATTTAAAGTGATGGCACACCCAAATACTGACATCATTTACTCAACCTCTTATCTTTTCTTTTTCTGCAGAACCCAAAAGAAGGTATTTTGAAGAATATTGTCAACCAAACAACGTTTAAGTCATGTTAGCAAATGCATTTACAAATGTCAACAAAATATTGTATCAACAGTTAATGCTGAAGCAAGCAAATTTATTAGTTTTTTTCTAGTTTTAGAATATTGGTGACCAAACTAATGGCCCCGATCTGTTTCAATTATATGGACACAAACACAGAAAGACATTTCTTAAAATATCTTATTTTGCGATGCAAAGAGAAAAAGTAATTCAAAGGTGTGGAATGACATGATGACAGAAGTTTTCAGATAAAAAAGGAATATAATGCATCCATTCAACACAAAACAAGACATTTTCTCAGTCATATTATGACATGCCGTAGTGCTCAATATATATAAAACATCAAGAGCCGTAGCATTGAATCTCATCACAAGTGTCCACAGAAGATGCATTTGCAGTGCATGTCAGGATCAACTATAAATCCGAATTTTGCAACTTGACCACATTAACATTAACAGAGGCTCTCCTAGCTGACCCTTAACTTACATTTTAGGGTCACAGCCATGTGCTTTGGTCCATAAATAACCTGCTTAATAAATTCCAAACCTACAGAATGAAAACCGGGCTTTTTATTGAACCATGTCTTGGGGCATCAACTCCAAATAAAAGACACCTTTTACAAACATACATTTTTGATGTTTCCAACGCAAGCGCAAGGGAATAGCTGTCAAAGAGGTGACTCAACAACAAAAGACCCTGCTGACTTTCATATTAAGTTCTATGAAGGTCAATGAAAGATGGATTCAGTCAAATAAAAGCTTGACAAACATTTATGATTTCGTATTAGTTGGCACACGGTAGGTGACTTTCCTACATTAGCTGGTGTGAATTTCAATTTCGTGCCCAATAGTTAAGCCAACGGTCGAATAGTGTTTCACGAGGACAAGCTTTAAACACCTTCGGCTGCTAAACAGCACCTGAGCCCCTGATGCAGACAACAATGCCAATGTCATGCCAGCTGATGTATATTTCTCCGTTGCCCCAAATAAAACTTGGGCAGCAGGGTAAGCTCTTCTCCTAAATTATTCACTTAATTCAAACTGACGCTTGTGGTCTTGTTCATGTTTTAATATTTCCTTTTGAAGTTCAGTAATTATCTCTGCAAGCAATGCTCCTTGCGTATTTTCCTTCCTTATGCGCCTCGCTCCCTTGTTCTGTGCCATTAGCTAATTAGACCCAAAAAGGGAGTGATCCTTCCCCTCCTGGTTAACAGCCCGTAAAGAACAGTGTTAAAAGACTGGATGCTTGGCATGCACTCATAGTAGCACTTCAAGCATGCACACATCCCCTATATTGCCACGTTTGAGGTAGAGTTAAAATTGAGCAACAATATAACAATTCGAACATTTGCAGTCTTTTTTATAATCGTGCATTGTGAGTCGAGCTTTTGTAAATGAAATAGCATATTTAATTGCCGATAATAAGCAACAACAGAATGGTTTTCAGGCTTCAAATATATGACTCCAGGGATGAGCTGTGATGAGGTGACAGGAATTATCTAATTCAATGAAGCATTCAATCGGTTCAAAGCAACTCAAGCCTGACAAACACTCTCATGCTGAAGGTCTGTGTGTGTGTGTGCGTGTGCGTGCGTACGTGCGTGCGTTGGTGTGTGTGTGTGTGTGTGTGTGTGCTAATATACATTTGAGTCCTTCCAGATCTTCATCAATGCAACGTGATCCCACCAAGAGGAGTGGAGATGGACATCGAAATCTGATTCCTCTTCATATTTATTTTTTCAAATATCTTATTTCCATTGAGCAGCAGCCTTTTGAATGTTAGGCCGTGTTTTGGACGACTTGTGTTTCAGGTCCCACCTCACACTTGGACACAATGCCTGGAGGGGTGCTGAAGGTTGAACATCCAACCTTTGAACTCATGGCAGATGGATCAAACCCCGACCTCAGGCGTACGTCAAGACAGAAACTGTGAAGCTACCGTATGTAAAATAAAAAAAAATCCCACCATGAAATAAAAAAAGCAACATCATCACAGGGTCAAATGAGATGATGTAATTGGTAACTGGTTAATGATGTCATTAAAAAAGAAACACTAACCCCTTTACTATCATAACTAATTTTGTCTGGCTTTGTGTAACTCGGTCACTTGTTATAGCACTTCCTCCACTGAAGCTTCTTTTTTCCTTAAAGATTTACCGCTTTGTGGTCTCCTCAATCCTTGTAAGTCGGTTTGGATAATATTAAATTAAAAACTATATTACTACTACTTTGTCCTAATCCATACACATGAAGATTAAGGATATTTTCCTCCCTCAAACCCATCACAGTAAAATTACTAACCATCATAATTTCGGAATATTATAGTGTGAATAAGTGTCTGAGCTCTGAGCCCTTTTTTATTCACGGGCTTTATAATCTTTATTTAAAAACATTAGGCCCCTCCCCCTCAAAACCACTGCCTATCAATTCCTTTCAAGTAATGGCGTGGGGGCGGGGCTATCAGAGACTTATTTCTGGCCAGGATCACGCCAATTAACAATTAGCAAATGACACTGATCCAATCAGTTCCCCATGGTTGACATCAAGTTCCGACCGACATTTATTTCTCATTTCATAAGCCTGCTTTGCTCAGATAGACATCAAGGTACAGACGAACATAACTTCCTTTTCATTTCAATTTAAACATTTAAAATAAAACAGCACCACTCCAGAAATGGCCTTTTAATATTTAGCCGAAGAATGTGTAAATGAGAAATTCAAAAAAAATGTAGGAATTCAAAATCGCTTCAATCGTTCACAGTAACGAGTTCCAGAGAAGACAGTAAGGTGACGAGGATGCCAGCACAGACACGGTTTTTCACTTACCGTGGGCATAGATCTCGGGTACAGGAGCGTTTTGATTGGCACTAAATGAGTCTGCGGAGTCAGAGGGAGGAACAGACCACCAGGGTCCGGCCTATAAATACCCTTGATAAAAGCAGCACTGTCATGTTGCATTGATCACAGCAAGATAACTGTGAGGGGGAAACATCTGAATTAGGAGCCGACCTGCTATCATCAAACACACACCTGGGAAGAAGAAGAAGTCCTGGAGCGTGGTGCTCAGAAACAGCACAATGACAGGCATTTAAGAGGCTCAGCGGAGAAGGAGGGCTAATACTGTAATACTGATACATGCGTATGACTTCTTAAGCTCTTCTGCAAGATAATTGAAGAGTGTAAAGAGCGCTGATTTCATTATGCCAGTCTGTCATTGCCTCCAAAACTTGTTTCCTTTTCCTTTATTCTTCATTTCTGCTGTCACTCATTGGACTACTGGCTGTCAGGCACATTGTAGCTTTGTTTTGATAGAAAGACAGAAATGGATGGCACTCAACTCTGTATAAGAACGAGAGACAACAGAAATAATTGTAGGTGTGCAGATTAGAAGCCTCGTGGAAAAATTACCTTGGCAGCAACACAGAAGCAGAATCAAAGACTTTAAGAACTAATGTTTTCTCCACATAAAGAATAACATAATTATGGCTCAATTGTCGGGTTTGGACACATAAATTTAATATCAACCTACGAAATCTATTCGTTTTTTTTACATATAAGCAATACTTATTTGGTTTTACAGATAAAAAAGTTGTCTGCGAACTCACTTTCAATTCATACTTTCTTTGGTAATCATGGACCCTGTTCAACACATCTTATTGAGATAAAAATGAAACATTTATGTGTATTAATGTGGAATATCAAGTTTTGTTTTATTCACTTACGGACGGCTGCATTAAAAAATTAAAAGATCATTCCAAAGACATTTTTTAGCTTTTCAGAGCTTAATATTTATAGTTGTGTTTAGATAAAATTATTATTCGTGTTTTATTCTTCGAACTTCTAACAATATTTATCACTACGTTCGAGTAAAAAGAAAATTCTCTTTGCAATTATGTTCAGACAATGACAACTGGAAAAACAGGTCAAAATAACAGAAAAGATGCATTGTAATTGTCTAGTACTCAAATACTGAAAAGAAAAGCAATACAAAAGGAATTTCTATGCATGTATAAAGGAAAAGAGCATAAATTATATTTTTATGTGATATCCCGACTTTTGATTTTGCTAAAACATACATTTAATGAACATGTAAAACGGTCTCTTTGGTTTTCCCATGCCATAAAGGAATTCTTTAAATATCATTAAGTACAACAAATAAGCGAAAAGTTAAGTCAACAGGATTTTAAATGTGTCCAGTAAAATATTCCATAATATTCGACGGTGCTGAGTTAAAAAAACAGCTTTTTAAGGAATTAACTCTCAAGCCATTGCAGATAATTGTAAGTTCCGATCTTTAACACAGTATAATACACAGTATTATATTACCTGTTGTCTTTAAATTGGTTTATTTAGCTGAAAGAGAATTGAAAAATGCCTTTTAATTTATATAGAAAGTTATGAGCCATATAAGAAGGCATATATATTCGAATAAATAAAGGATGACTGGGTGTACTATTCATTCAGTCCTTTTTCTATTTCAGCATGAAAATGACACTGTGCTCAAAGCCTAGGGAGGTCCATAAAGACGATTTATTTACTGAGCCCATGTAAGAACTTGACTGACCTGTACAAAGCCCAGACCTGGACCTCATTAAACACCTTTGAGATGAATTATAATGCAGGCTGTAAGCCAGATCCAATCACCCAACATCACTTACTGACCTCACTGCTGCTCATGTGTTGGCATTTGAGCCAATCACGATCCAACATCTTGTCGGAAGACCGTCAGAGGAGCTGAACACAAGTAGCAGCTCTCTATAAAGGCCAAAGGTTTTGAAATGAAATGCTCAGCAAGCACATGTGGGTTTAGCATTCGGTGCCCACATACTTTTGGCCAGACAGTGCATAATATCGCAAACATCACATGCGCCATGGCACGATTTGATTGCAGTTTCACCCTGGCAGCATCCAGAATCGAACACTGTGTCTAAATAATGCAAATGCTTAGCGTAATCCGCAAATAATGCTAATGATATCTTCCCCAAGGCTCTGTTAAAATCAATGCCCCCTTGGCAGGTGGCTTCTAAAGGGGGCAGATCCTCCTTAACAGATGGCAAGCAGTTTGTCACATCGATTGACTCCCGGGTCCTTGGCGCTGCTCTAGCACTGAGGTTTGGTCTGCGTCCAGCAAATGATTGAGGTCTGGGAACGGCGACTTTTTTTCGCTTTCTAATGACTTTCTCCTTGATTCTTGTTTTATTTTCCTAGGTGATTAAATAGGCAACAGATGAATGTCCCACCCATGTACAGATTACTGCGCAGGTGACTGTCTAATTTATATTTCATATGTATCTTATTCATATAAAAGTGTATGGCTGCCTAGGGAGGTAGAGAGTTTCGGTGGAATTTCCCCCAAAATCCATAAATATTATTTATTTCCAGAAATAAATCTGCAAAACAGTCTCCACTCCATATTTCCTAAAGGGTTCATCAAATATGTATGACAACATTTCTATACTAGTAAATATAGCAACCACAGAATTTTAAAGCGGTGGTTCTTGAACTTTTTTGTAGCACTGAAAAAATATTTGGGCCTTAGTAGAGTTTAGATTAAAAAAACGATTAAATTATTTTTAACTAATTTTGGTTTGAACTACATTATAAAAGGATGTTAAACAATTCATTATATTATAGTATTTTGCATGGTGGTCTTATTTTCTGGTGTTTGATTGCCTTTAAATTCATGATCAATTTCTTTGTTTGCATAAAACACCACGAAATCTGAGGCCTCCCCTGGATGCATCTTGGTAAGTTTTAAAGAACATAAACCGTTTAAACCATCTTAACCTACAATTCTACCACCATCAACAAGCTTTACCAGCCTAGTGACAGCCTGGCTACCAGTGAACCAGCTGTAACCGGTCTAAATCAACCTCCACCAGTACGGAAATGAATTAAAACTGGTCTTTTCGTAATGTAATCATGAGGCGACGCCGGATATGTCCCCCCGCACCAGTAATCAAACCATGTGTGCGAAATATTCAAATCCTATGAATAAGATGCAGCGCTAAACTTCAATCAGCTGTGTAAAAACGAGAATCCTCTCCAACTTCCACATCATCATGCACAACTTGCCACGCGCTTTAGTATTCACGTCAGGAGAAAGAAACAAAGAGAATATTTACTGAGGGTTACGTAATGCTACTTAAGGAAGTTTGACCTTGAGCGGATGGCGGCGCTCCTGTTAGGGTAAATAAATACAGCGATGCAAACTGCGGTAGGAAGACACAAGTACAGTACACAGTGACCACTTGAATGGAGTAGGACGGAGAGAAAGAGAGGGAATTTTATTCTTCAGCCCAGCACACTCAACTCTCTCTTTCTCTCCTACCTTTCCCACTATCTCCCCCTCTTTAAAATTCCCAGAGTGGATAATGTATTCCCGGGTTCTCCCACCGTCTCTCAGTGCCCATGGCTAAGCGGAGATCAGACACTGAGATCTATCAGGCCTCTCCTGGCAGCGCTGGCACGCTGCCTCTCACGGGCTCCCAGTGCTCTGCCTTATGTAAACATACCCTGCGATGGGGAGGAGAAAAAAGACCTCGGCTCATTAGCACATCAAAGCAGCCAGAGATGCAAGTCATCATAAGGAAAAGTGGCATGTTAATTGTTGTGTAGGTTAAACTTGCTGATAAAAGAGATCGAACGGACGATCTTTCCCAACTCTCGAAACGATACTGCCGACTGCTCTGCTTTTTCAAAGGATGTTGGGCTAACAGAAGTTGATGTTGAACCGGGCTTTGATTTTATTCCCTTGTGAGACTCGTCAGTTGATCTCAGTCAACCTTCAGGAAGTTCCTCCAGCTTGACAGGATTGTACATTTCCTACACTCGCAACCTTTAACAACTTTACACTCCACCTCTGGCACATAAACGCTCTTTTAAAAAAAATCAATTCCACTGAATATCTCCCTGAAATCAATGCTTGAGCGAGGAGCTCATTTTAACTTCTGTTAACTTTCGATATTGAAATAATAACTCATGCACATCAGACAAAATGAACGATGAACTGCAATAAACCCAGAAATACTTTCTTCATTAATATTGCAACTATTGGCAGTACGGTCCACAACTGAATGCTTAATACAAAAAAGAAACGCAAAGAAAATATGTGCCCATATACATATATATTTGCAATATATTGCAATTTTAGAACATGCTAAATAATACATAAAGAATAGACCCTTTTAATAAATTGAAAGACATAAACACTTGGGTCAAGTTTATGAAAATATTTGATTTAATATATCATGTATCACAAATCTAAATCTTACAATGTAATGTAGAGGGGATCTAATCTTAACATTCATTACTTTTAATGTTCGATAATGTCAACAAACATCAACGGTTGGTGCCATATCATTACTGTGTAACTGTAAACTTAAAAACCATGACAATTTTAATTATTTAAAATATCAAGTGTTTTTCCAAAGATGACAAGTTGAATTAATACTTTTCACTGGTTTGGTATTTATTAAACCTACAAACAAACTTGAAGGATGACCAATAATAGTGATTCATTAAATATGGAGTTGCAAAGGTTTTGACAATGACAACAATGTTAGTTTATGTAAAAACATTACACGAGTGAGACATTGTAAGGAAGAGTTCACTAAAGAGAAAACAATGTTCTACAACCATGAGAAAGTTTAAATTCTTGAGATCCAAAGAGTTCCAAGAGCTTTCTGACTCCCAATGCAATGAAAATTCAAAGCACAGACAGAACATCCATAAAATAGTCTAAAACTGAGAAATCTTTAACTTTGTTCAATGTGAACAACAAGTCTTTTTTTTATTCTTTCAAATACTAACTTATACATTTAACATGTGACATATCGCATCAAACTTGACGCTGAAGTCTTTAGACTTAAATTCATTCCAGACATGGACAACAAAGAAGAAGATTTAACAGAAACATTGCATTAAAAAATTAAAATTATGTCATCGTTTACTTTCAATCTTGTCATTTCAAATCTATATTGCTGTGAAACGCCTAAGAAAACATTTTGAACAAAATTGGAAACTAAAACACCAGGGGGACCCTATAATGTATGAAAACAAAGCCAATATGTTACCAACATACTTCCAAATATCTTCTTTTGTGTTTGTACAGGTGGAATAGGTTTGAAATGAAGAATGTTATTTTGTGTTTCATGAGAAAAAGTTTCAGACAAACTCTCTTTTACTCAACTTTAACTCAGAAAATGTGTGTATTTGTAATCAGAGATCGATCCGTCCAATCCGTGTATGTCTCCTCCACGAGTGTCTCTTTATCTCCCACACTCCTGTAAAGCCGACACAACTACTCACCCGGGGCCAATTAGAGATACCCAGGGTATCTGCAGTGTCCCTCGACACTTCTCAACCTTCCCACACCTGACTGTCAACAACATAAAGTAACACAACACAAATGCAACATTTTCTACCCAAACCTCACACTGGTGCTGGGAAAGAGCGGTGAACTGCAGAACTATCAGCGGTTAGTGAAGGAGCACATAAAGGTGAAGTAATCTGAGCTGGGGCCTGTGGATGCCTGAATGTGCCCAGACGTTCTGAAATATCAACGGCCGACGGCCTTCCCCCTTCTCATCGCTGCATGCTTTTCTCTCTCATTGTTTGGAAAACAAAAGCTAGCTCTTGTGTTAATCGAGAATGAATGGATTCATTGTCGTAATTAGCCCTTGGGGCGGTGGCGCATCAAACGGAGCTCGAAAATGAATCGACTCTTATGAAATCGATGTGCATCACGGACTTGAATAAATGAATTCAAAAGATAAAGGGGCAGCGCGTTTCCATTCGACAATGTATGTTGGATTTCCGTGGAAAATCCAGCTCGGTGGTGAGCTTACACTAAGCTCTGGAGTCTGGGATTCAAAACTTGTACCTGGAAACAAATAAAAAATGTTGGATTTTGCAGCACTTTCAACGGAGAAAATGCATACGAAACGTTCTTATTCATTCTGAAACTCTTTCAAATCCTGTTGGGTAGCTGCGATCATTACAGAAATATTAAAAACAGATCATTTGTGATGTTTGTAGTGTTAATTTCCGCTTCATTATGCTGTTTATCTATAACGTTAAAGAATTATACAGTTTAGGCACAATCTGTAAGAGTTTTGATGAAGGAATCTGCTTGAATACCCCTGGTGACAGTGTAAAGCATTATTATATTCTCTCTTCCATGTCGACTAATGTTATTTTCACCCAGTATATAACGCATATATGTTGGCCTAGCGTTTCGGTTTTTAAGATTGTATCACAAAGCTCTGGGATCAAATGATGAAACTAATTGTTATTGAGAGGCCCTCTGGGGCTTATTAGCATTGATGAGCGTTACTGTAATATATCTCTCCCCCCACAGACTACTGCGCTTGGGGGAAATGTCCCATTTCTGTTGTGTAAGTGTACTGTGTAGTTATTGCTGGCAACAGCTGTCAAAAGTTCATATTCATGAAGTGCCGGGGGCCACAAGCTTCCCATTAGCACTTACCATAGCACAAGATCTGTCATCGTGATCCAAGACACCATTTTGTCCCTTACCGTGAAATGGACTAGAAGGAAACGGTCCGACTGGGCAAAAGGTGCGTTAGCCTTCTAGAATTTAAATGATAGGCAAAATGTTAAACTATGCGTGACTCTGAAATAAGCCCTTCATTGTGTCCTTATACTTATCCTTTTAAGAATGTTAATGAAAGCAATAAAGCACGTTAGGCCATGTGTTACATTTTACCATAGGTAAGAGGTGTTCGTAACTACCCCCGCGATAGAGCCACTTGCCACATTAACGTTGAATTAACGTGACATCACTAATGCGATGTATCAGGTAATTTACAAAGAACAAGTCTCATACAATGACAATTTCGAGTCTTGGAACAAAAACCAAAAACCTAATCTTAGTTGAATTTCAACCTATTTAAGATTTGTGTCCCTGGAGAATTCCCGTAAACTTCATCTTGTTGACAAGTGCATATAAGAACAAGGATTTAAAGATAAAGTGAGTCATTATCTCTCTACTAGCAGCACCTAATGAAAGTGAGATGTGCTTGGTTACCTTACAAAAAAGAGAAGCGTATTTCTTAGGTGGAGTATTTTATTACTAAATCGGCCCCCGAAAATAAATACACGTCAAGTATATTTTATAAGTTAGGTTCAAACATATCCTTAAGCATGCTTTGTGTAATGTATTAATAAGTATATTTACCCACCCACAACTGATACTTATATATTTATAAGTATTTTAAAATTTACTTAACTTTGAGTTGTTTCAAACATGTATACATTTATATGTTCTGACGAACACAGAAAAAGATATTTGGAAGAATGCTTTTTACCAAACACATCTTGGGCCCCATTGACTACCATAGAAGGTACATACGTCACTTTTACTTTCATTGTTTTTTTAATTCTGTTTAACACAAAATAAGATATTTTGAAGAAAGTTGTAGTTAATTTGACTACTTTTTTCGATTAGTCAATGGGGTCCAAGAACGCTTTACAAGCGTTTCTCCAAATATCCTTCTCTGTGTTTCTTTAGCAACAATTAGAGTGAATGAATAATAACAGACTTTTCTTTTTGTTTGTGTACTTTCCCCACGAGTATTATTAAAATACATTACACAAAGTAGCAAGTATAGTAATATCATTGTAGGTGCTGTTTACTCACCATGTAAGTGAGTTATTTTAATACTAGAGACTAAAACATCTGCAGTGTGAGTATACAAAAAGTTTACATCTACATGTTTAATTTGTACTGAAAGTATACTTAAGTGCACGTATAGCGCTTGTAGTATATTTTATTTTTTGACAGTACACTTATAATACACTTACATGTGGGGTTGTGTACCGAATCCCAGTGCCAGTATGACACCGCTGCCTATATGACCGGTATTTACCGGATTGAATCAGAACATGAATTTCGATGCCTCATTTCGATGCCACTTAAATGCCTGAACTGTCGATAGAAATATTTGTTTCCGGTTCTCTGCACACTTAAATAATAGCACGCAGATATAACATTTGCTAAGCCTTACAATTATGCTTAGAGATAAAAACCTAAAAAATTACATTTCCAAATAAACATTAACATCTGCTCCAAGTACACTATATGCTAATGTCTGCGGTAATATATGCCAGTTTGCCCGGCTTAAATCTCTACCGAGAGTTATAATTCATTACACCTTCATGTGGCATTCTAGTTTTAAACATTTATCCACAAAATGTGCAATAACTTATGATTCAATGACTCTCAGTGAGTCATTAGGACTTGCTTTTAGAATTGTTGTAGGGGCTCTTAGCCACTATGCTTGACTTTCACTTAACATTGGTAAGATTCTCACAAATGAAATTCTAGCTTTTTAAATGTCACTAGCAATAAATTGCACTAGAAGAGTCACATTGAATCCCCCACACGATCAAGCCAAACAGATGGACAATTACACCCCAGAACACAGGAGAATATATGCGAGAGAAACAGGGGGAGAGCAAGTGATTCAGAGCAAAATGACCAGGTGGGATACAGTCTTGGAGATTTCTTCCATTTTTTTCTCATCTTCCCAAGATGGTACGTCAGTTTTAACCTCGTCCAATGAATGTCAAAATATAATATTTTCCCAAATAAAACAATGTTGATGCTAACAATGTAAATATAATTATTAAATTATTTGAAATAATTAAACCTTAACACAACTACTACTATGTTACACGGCATAAATACCTTTTTTAACAAAATTTTATCAAACTTGCAACACAATATCCGTTTTTATAAAAGCAATATGCCCTGCAAAGCGATGATTTAGAAGTACACTTTATACCATTTTATAATCATATGTATCTGTGTATACTTTAAAAAAAGCTGAATTGTAGTTTCTATTAATTTTAAGATAGGAAAAAGGTTTTCACAGGAATAAAAAATAATTGTGACGGTCAAATATTAGTATTAACCAAAAACTGATTATGGATGTTGTAAATACTACACATCATCACATGTTAGTTTTTCTAAACTAAGCTTAACTTACATTTTATGTGTGATTCATTTACCCCCCCTCCAAAAGAAAACCAAATAATCATAATCATGCATTTATCTAATTATATTATTTAATATTTTTAGGAAGCACATTAATACATATTGCAGCATGAATTATGTTGGTTATGTTAATGGTGGGATGAAAATCTGATTTTGTAAAACTACTACACTGAAAGTAAATGATCAAAATGTTCAATTCCTAACCTAGAAGTCAATAATCGATATGAAATCCTCCGCCATTCCCTATAATGATTTGTATGCAGAAGCAGATAATCACACAACAGTCCCACACTTGACACTGTAACCCAGATATCACATCCATATTAGCTCAACCGAATTGGTTCTGTGCAAAACCAAATGGATCAAAGCTGTGATTTGATGATGCTGAAAAAGCGTAATAACGTTAACACAACCAGTGTTCCCGAGAGCTCTGCTCTCCTTCATGCAGAATTATCCCGGCCCTTTTATGTTTAAGAGCTTTATACGCTTAATGATGTCTAACAAGATGCCTTTATATTGGAGGAATTTGCCGCATGGTTCTCTCCGTTCTGGCTTTGTTCACTCCACAATCTTGCCTTTTCTAAGCCCCGCTGCTATTGTTTGACCTCAAAGCTGAAAGACATGGACTAACAGCAATAAAAGTCTAATTTGAATCTATCAGTAACACCAAATTTGGTGTTTTTTAGCAAATAAATGTCGCGCCATGTGGCGTTGTTACGATGTGACATTGTGTTAAGCACAGTGTACCCCTGACATGTTATTTATGCATTCATGCTGAGCTCCTGTTTTATTGCCTGCCCCTCTGCTGGCGCCCACCTCCACCAGCTCTGTGATCCGTCAGAGAGAACGAAACAACGTGGGCACCCGCCTTATCTCACCAAGTCCAGCCGTTTTTAACACATTTCTCACAAAACCAGAAACCGTCTCAAAAAGCAACGTTCTCTTGCCAAACAAATGCATCACCTCCATCAACAAAGAGACTCGCATTCACAAATGAAGAACACATTTACACATTAAATTAAATCACTGACAGCCGGATGCTATCAGTAACTGATGATTTACAAGCAGAGCTCTGGTGGGGACCGGAGGGGTCTTGAAGAGCGGTTTGGGCAGCCTTATGTACGCCTGTTCATTAATCATCTCTCAGATGAGAGACTCTCACCAGCTGGGGCTTTGAAGACTCCGGGGAAACAACCACCACGATAAATAGAGAGAGAGAGAGAATAAAAAACTGCAAACAGGTGTCACTGTACCAACGGTATCTCTGATGCTGTCAACGGCAGAGGCTTAACTTGAGCTTTCTATGCTGTACTACGGAATAACATATTGAGCATTTCTGGGCGGTATCGACCTCTTTGCATCGCTGAGACAGTGTATCAGTTCCTGTTGTATTTCTTTACACTTGGATGGATGAAATAATGGACAAGCATTAAAGTGACACCTTATTTATTTAACGCATTAATGGTTTTGAGAGGATGCAGAAAGACATAGAGGTTAAACAACTCATTCTCTCTCTATTTCAGTATTGAGAGGGAGGTTATGTTATTGAAAAAATGGTGAAAAAATGTTGGTTTCTTCTTAGTGTTGGAAAAGGCCTTCAAGGAAAACATTGCTATTTGCCCCCCGCACGGCTTTATGAGGCTCCTGCCAACTCCCTAACGTTCACAACAAAGAGAACAACAGTGTGACAGCAAGATAAAATCAGCGAGACACTCAGTAACTCATGAGGGGTGTTTGGTTTTCTGTAAGACCTCATGTACAGATGCTGGGTGCCATCGTGCTGATGCCATAAACAGCAACAGTGGGTGTGCGGGATGTGAAGCAGTTTGGGGTATGGTACCGATTGCCCCATTAGATATAATTGGTCAGTCGTGGTCTAGTGGAAGAGAGTTGGACTTGTAAGCAAAAGGTTGCGGGTACGTATCCCAGTGCCAGCAGACAATGACGGAAGTGCCCTTGAGCAAACCTACCCCCATTTGCTTTGCAGTAATGATTGACTACTGCATAATACTGTAAGTCACTTTGGATAAAAGCGTGAGCCAAATGAATAAAAAAGGAAAAAAAAGTAAAAAAGAAATATAAAAAGGACTTATGCATTACTCTCCTTTGAACAGTGCTACGACTATTCATAAGCACATCTGTGTAACGGCTGTTGACAAATGTCAGTTTGATTATCTGGTCCACACATTCACACAGATGTAGTGACAAGTCCTTTTCTACAGACTGTGTTTATTCTTCATGGTAATAAGTACTTGCTTTCACTAAGAACTGTTCTCGTGAAAGGCAGAAGTGTCACTATAGTAAGGTTTTGAAGAGCCTCTTGTAAAAATGTCATTGAGACTTGCTTCAGATATAAGCAGGTGCTTCTTTGTGGCACAGAATGTACTGCAAATCCAGAAATGATTCTTTCCGCTAATGCATTTTGATTAAAGGTATGCAAGCGTTTTCAGCTTTGTGGAAGTCGAAAACTACTCTCTTAGAGTGGATAGTGGGATTGGAGGTGCAATGAAGGTACTATTTTATTGAGATGTATGTAACCCCAGTCTGAATTGTAACCCCACTTATGTCATCGAAATAATTTTTAACCTTTCAATAAGCACTTCATATTATTTGCAAAAACATGTTAGATGGTTAGCAATGTTTCCATGCACATTTTTTAATGCGCATTTTGGACTTTCGCAAAAAACCCTGGAATCTTGTTGTCCGATAAGAAAATTGTGCGTTAATTACAATGGAAACGCTTTCAAATAATAAATTGGATTTTGCTCCAACAGATCATGTGAAAACAAAATCGGTCAATCTAAAGCGCTTTGCCAAAGTGTGTCGTCAAAATGGTTTGGTAGTATCATCTTCCTGAATTATTCCTCCAAAAGAAAAATGACTTGAAAGAAAAATGACTTGGGAGGACTGCTTACTTTGCTTTAAGTTATTGTATCTACTAATGCAGCAACTTCCCTTTTTCTTATTAATATTAGTCCTCACTTTTGACTCTTGGGATGGAAACGATTCTTTGTTCATGAATGCAAATGTTTTATGCAACATCTTGGTTTTACGCATGAATTAATTTCGCATCTTCGTATGGAAACATAGCTTAGTACTTTGACTTTGATATTAAGGACTGCAAAATGCTTAAACGCAAAAAAAAGGCCCCACTTGTGATATATATTTATATTAAAGAAATAATGCCCTGGCATTCTCTGAAAAGTACTGTAATAAAAATACTGTTATTAAATATCTATTAGAATGTACACAATTCTTAGATATACAGGAAAGGAGGCAAAATTGTCACAAATGTGATCGTAAACACAATTTTTTCTTTACTAATTGAAGTCAAATCAAGTGATTTACTCCAAGAAGCCTCACAACGTTATCCAATTAGCTTACAGCTTTTCAAAACGAAAAAGTGCTTTTTTATTTTCCGGGCAATATGCATAAGACGAATGGATTGTGGGCGGTCTGTGGGCATGCCATCTGATGGTTAGACAAGCTGTAGCTCAGCTGAAGGGAATATTGAGCAAGATTTCTGTTTCCACACTCACTGCCATCAGGAGGGTTTTTTTACATTTCAATATTTCTGTATTTCAATAAAAAAAGTTTTGAGTTCGGGCAAAAATACAAGGCTGCAGAATAGTCGAACTATTTCTTTATGTTTGGTTTCCCTTGCACCTATCTCTGATTCCTATTTGTTTATTATTCAATTATTTGGAAACACATGTTATGTGTGAAATGATCAAGTTGTTTTTTACAGCAGTGTGCTTGATCCTGGTGGGGCTTTGGTTCAATAAGCCATTAATATAGAGTCTTCAGATACTTCACTAAAACCCAATAGATAACTTACAAAATGCAGCTCTTTTATTGCCAAGCAAGAACAATTATAGTCCAAAAATTCTCCCAGTTGGCATCAGATTTCATTTTATAGACATCAGCAGAATACATCAGATCAAATCTCCTAAAGCACTTGTTTAATGCGGAATGTAACAAAAACCACGAAAGGATTCTCGATTTGGCAGTCAGCATTATTTTTAGTATTTAACTGAAAAGCAAGCGTAAACGTGTGAAAACCTTGTCGTCATTTTGAACATACAAATCCGACAGTACACATAAATATTAGCAAATGGTTTTGTTTATTTAACTTGTTTGTCATGCAAAATTATCCTGGCTTACTAAAAGCAGCTCATGTCATTTGAGAACACCTCCTGGGATCGAAGTACAGCGATATGGTATCAGAAATTTATAAACACATCTCTCCCCGGGGAGACAGAACAGAAAATACAAAGCATTGCTCTTACAATGAAAGAAAGTGATTCAAATTACCGCACTGGCATGCATGTTTGTTTCTCGTTCTCCGGAGGAACAGGTATAAACAGGAACGCAAAATGGTGACTTTACGTCTCGTGAATTATTCATTGCCATCTTCTATTACTACGATTCAATTTTAAGCATTAGCTTTTGCATGCCGGCATCTTGACGGAGGGGGACGTGTGCAATTCAGAGGATTTCATTTATTTGCTTTCATTGAACACATCAACGGCACCCTGCATGCTGTCAAATTTGAAACAGTAAAGCCTTAAAAGATCATTTGGTTTGTTCAATAACTCCCACTTGCTTCGCTTCAATGTTCCAGAACTATAAATTGGAGCTGTGGTTTTTCAATAACTCATCTCCAGATCCGTGGACTCCTCTAGTCACCAATAAAACCTGTTGTATTCCTATTTCTGTTTCTTTGTTACTCAATAAAGACGACTGAGAAGCATTTCACTCGCTTTCCACGCTTAAAAGCTCTGAGAATTGGTGGAGGTCCACACTCAGCAGGGAGCGAGAAGGCGCAGATTCCTGCTCTGCACACATTACAAGAGGAAGAAGTGAGAGAGGAAAGAATTGTCCAGTGTAATCCAAGCTCCCCTTTTCTTTCAGCATCTGACAGAAGACGGGAGAAATAAGCATCCGAACTGAACCCTAAAGCCTCTTTCCCCAGCCTTTTGTGACCTTCTGGATTGTGATGTTGCCAAGGGAAACAAGGCCTTCTCAGATGGTCTTCTCTTTTGAGACCCGACCCAACAATCTCCAGGAGGGGCCCTCATTCCAGCATTGGAGCCTTGAATATACCCCTAGACAATGCACCAATGGACTGTCAGCTTGCTCTCTGATCCCTTCCACGTGCCTGATTTGAAGAAGTGTTTACTATTACTGTCCCCTGCTTGGAGTAAAAAGCATCCATTTCTAAAAATAATATTTGATATGGGCTTAGCCAGAGCTGCAAGGCTATTAAGAAGTGTTGAGGAAGTGATCATGAGGTTTTTAGGCTCATCAAACCAACAAGCTGAAGATTTTTTTGCAATAAAATGCTCAAAAGCACACACATAGTGTTATATTTTGACACTTGTGTTACATTATCCTTAATGTTTCCAATGATATCCGGAGAAATTCACAGTATTAACCATTGTAATGGCTCTCCGCATTGTGAAAAGATAGACATGCGTTAATGACATCATGTCCACTTACATTGGCATTAAAACATTTGATGTCATCTGCTGATCTGTCATACATCAACATGTGCAGTCGTGCATGCAGTCGAACAACAAAACAGTGAGTATCATAAAAAAATGTGAAACATTTTCTTGTGAATGTTTTGTTTACTGCAAAGTCAGTTTGTTGGCTTTTTATTAAAACAATTATTAAACTTAAAGTCATACATAAACATGATTTGTGATTCTTGTTTGATCATTTTATGGCCAGCCATCATTCTACACTCCTTACTAGCATGAGAGCCGTGCAATTTGCAATGACTCAATCCACAAAGGCTGAAATGTGGACAAAACTAAAAAATATGACTAACAAACTATACAATTCGTAAGGAAACTATTAGAATTTCTGTTAAGGTTTCTATCGTTCTTGTAACGATACCTGTGCTATGCTCCACACTATTGACAAAGTTGAAATGGTTTTACTTTACTAAATTAATTCACAAATCAAACAGCAAATGTTTTTTAAAATAAAATTGCAATTCAATTCACCTTATATCACATGGCCCCAACAAGCATCCTTTCGCTGAATTATCTAATTCTGAGAAAACGAGCATTAAAGTTTTATTTTACCTATTACTTTTTTACTATGATTTTAAACTTTTACTCTGTATTACTCGGTTGCTATTTCAGATATCAATGTTATATTTTCAAAAAGAAAATCAAAAAAAATGATTCAGCTAGGTGTTCATAAAACAAACTTTACATGATTGACAGCAATTGATAAGTTAGGAGCTTCAACACTTTTAGTCGATAACTCTTCAAAATCGCCAGACATTACAAAAACCGTTGGTCGTGAGCATCTACACATAATGCAACGCTCAACTGCTCTTCTTGGTAAAACAACCCATCAAACATCTTCTTTGTGGCCATGTCAGAAAAGCAATAAAGTAAGACGGTAGCCAATTATTTAGGTGCAGCCCTTTAATCAATACATCTGCACCTCTCTTAAAAATAAAGAACTGTGGCTGATCTCCGTCAGCATCTTGCCAGAAAGACATATCTGTTCCATATCTTCTGCCAGGGGCCATTTAATCTACATTCAAGTGCTGCGAGATATCTTTGTTAAGCAAACACACCTGCTTTATATGTATGAAATCTCAGCACGATTAAATGAGGCCGAAGAACTCTCAATCTTGTTTACTTTGTCTCAGGAAGAGATACGATAGTCGGTTAAGGCTTGTGTCACTGATACGCTAAGCCATGATGGACAGTTTATTCCCGAACAATGCGTTAAAGTGCAGACTGATGGCGATGGGATGGCAGAAGACAACGTTAAACCGGCCATTCTCATCCTCATCACATTTCTCATCCCCCGTTTATTGATATTGATTCAAGAAGCTCATTACTGCGGCAGACTGATGAATGCCATGAATCAGCACAAACACTGTGGTCTGAAATCTTCTCAGATCATTTTGACAAACTCCACACACGTGCTCGGCTTGCTAAGGAAGCGGAGGGGATTTAATGAGGTTCACGACAAACAGCCTTTCCCTCGGAATATGCAACATAAAAATAAATCCAGATCGGCTGGAATGACAGATGTTGCGAGGACGCTCGTGTTTAATCAGCCCGGCTGAATGCACGGCAAATACGGAGTGATGGCTTGTTTCTTCACAAACAAGAGAGATCAGTGAAAGAGCGGTTGGAGGAACTTATCAAACTCGCTCGCTATTGAAATACTCCTTAAAGATCTTCAACCCCGCTTGACCATACTTGATTCCTGTAATTTGCTGACTGGGGCACTATGTCTAATTCAGAGGAGTCAATACTTATTTTCAGGAGAAATGGCAATGGATTGATTTTGTTAAGGTGATGCAAAAGAAAGAAACTATTAAACCTGAAGAAGGTGGAGATGTTGAGTCCACAAGCAGCTTGTTCGGCTGATGCCCATTTTTTGTAGCACAGACAATAAATTATAAATAGAATACAAAAAAATTTAATTAGGGAATAAAGATTAAAGAGTGCGTAATAGTGCAATTATAATTTTGCTTTGAGTTATTCTTAATTTTTTCAATTATTGTTATTTTTTAATTTTGTGTTAAGAATGTATAACCATTGAACGGACAGTTCACCCAAAACTGAACATTTTGTCATCTTGTACGAAACCTGTATGGAATTCTTGAATGTTCTGCAAAACATCACAGAATATATTTTAAAGAAAGCTGATAGCCAAACACAAACAGCACCCATTCATTTCATTGTATAAAACCAAACACAGGCACAAGTATCAGCAACTGTCTTTAAAATATCTTCAGTTGTGTTGTGCAGAAGAAAGAATGTCTTACAGGTTTAGGATAAATAAATGTTGACACATTTTTATTGATACATGATATTATTTCTATAATTTATGTTTATTTTATTTGAATTCACTTTCAAAATTTCTTTGTTATTGCAAATAATATTAAGGCCATTATATTAATTTATTTTAATCAATGGCACAACTTATATATGTCATATACACACAAAGATAGATGTGTATAAATGTACCTACAGTATAATGTAAATAAATATAACTATAATAACCTTGATGTGACCGTCTTCGACAGTGTCATGTGCTGTCATGTGCGTAAACTGTGTATAAAATTACATTTTAAAAACACTCATGTCATGAAGCTTCCAGATCTGAATTCTGAAATATGAGCTTGAGCAGTCATGGAAACTGTATCCTGTGGCCCAGTGGTCCACCCACACTCCCTGCCAGGCTGAAAGAAGGACCTTAGGAAATCTACGCTGGTTGTATTATCTCTCGATCCTCCTCTGTTTTTCAAGCTCTATTTACCGGCAGAAGTTTTTGCAAGTCACCTCCAAGCCGGCATAATAACCCGCATCAGAAATGGCCCTGAAATTGCAGGGCGAAGCATTGTGTGCAATGAGAGAGAGGTTTTCATAATTGTATGGAGCGACATTAAACTGGGGGAGGGAGGAAGTGAAATAGCCCTCTGAGGAGATGTAGGAGGTGTAGGATTGGGTCTGACCCACAATGCATCGCTATCAACGCGTTGCATCGATGTCCTCCATGGCAGAGATTAGCTGCGAGGAAATCTATCCAACACAAATAGACCATAACGAGACAGTAATTTACTGGGTTAAGGGGGAAAGAAGCCTTTTCTTCAGGCCTTGCAGACTAAAGGGGTTTGTTCAGGGAAGGGGCTCGGTTCAGAAGGCGACAAGCTGTAAACCACACACTGTTCCTTTCATACAATGAAATGCGTTTTTAGAAGCTCACTGCCTTTGCCAATGCCATTTTTTGGTAAGTGGCATCTCAATGACACTTATCATTTAAAAGCAATCACAGCTAATGTGAGCAGGGCCATTGTAGGAGCCATCTGCGTGCACCGAGCAAATTGCGCGAGTAACAATTTTGTATTACATTTTCACAGACGTCTGACACTCGAGGTCTTTGGACAAGTATAGGAAAATAACTGCACATTTCTGCGATCAGATCTGAACAGGACACGTGTTGTTTTCAAAAGCAAGCCTATATCAATTCCCCACCGAGGGAATGTACATGTACACTTCAAGAAGAAAGGTACTAGACTTCTAAACTATTTTCGTCTTACCTAACAAACCTATCTTGAAGCACTTAATTCATCACCCTCAAACCAGGAATGTGGTTGTTTTAGCTTGCAAAGCATATATTATAATAAATATCGATTTGCCAATAATATTATTAAAATGTAATTACAATTAAAATTAATCAATTGTAGGAACAATTAAATTTATTAAATTTATGAATATAAAAGCATTTTGTGAATATATATAGGAAAGTGGATGCAGACAGGAGCAAGAGAGAGATAGGAGTGTGATCAAACTTAAATCCAGGTCACTGTGAGCCATCAACTCAAATATACATGCCTGGAGTGCAAACCACCAGGCTTCTACGCATTAAAATGACACTTCCCAGATATTAAAAGGGTCTCATCATTTCCTCGCCCTCTTAACATTTCAAATCATCTTCCAGGAAATACAAAATAAGATATTTGTACAAGTTCCTTCACACTAATGTTGATCGCTTATTTAAAATGAACAAATGCTTTATAATTCCAATGCATGCAAATCAATACATTTAAATAAGATAATGTAGAAATTTAATTAATCCATGTATCGATTTGGTTGCCATTTATGTAGTACCCTTGGCTAGTGAGGGAAATTATGTTCTTATCATGCTTAACATAAAACTGAATAGATTAAAGATCTAAATAAAATTAGTTACATTTAACATCTATTGTGGGCTGTTGCTCGCAAGTTAACTGCAAGACATTTTGTTTTCTTAGTTTGACAACTAATTTTGTGTTTACTCGATTCAGTTTCCACTACATTGAGTATCTAAGTAGAGTTCACGGTTTAATTTAACATTAAGAAAACTCATTTCCGAAGTTTGCAGCCACTGTCCACAATTGAATTCGATTGAGCCGAAGAGTTATTATTTTCAGCGTTTGTCTGGAAACAACAGGAAACCGTGTAAAAGCCTCCCTAGAGAAAATTGACATTTTAACAGATACACTTTAAATTAAACTATTGAACTCAGTGGCACCGCGTTTTTTTGAAGACTCCGGCGTACGATTGTTTCCTTAAGTAGTTTCCCTGCAGTCATTATAGGGTTATCCATTAAACTGAAGCTTGTCTTTAGCTTGTTCCGGCCCTAGAGAACCCCAACTTTTCTCTAGTGATCTTTACTTCTGACCACATTCATCTAAAGAGTCCTCGAAGGCCAACATGGCATTTCACATTTTTAAAAACCAGCCACGTCTCCAAAACGTTCACTGACAAACTGTGCTTAAACATCGTAAAGCTCTGATGATTTTCATTCATGGAAGTATTCGAGTGTTTGATTGCTCCTGGCTCGGGGAAAACAATCTGCAACCGGGTGATATCTGGCACAATGGAGTTGCGTAAAAAAAAAAGGAAAACCGTATAAAAAGAGAGGGGAAGGGAGTGAAGGAAACAGATGATGGGAAAGAGGCGAAAACTGCCAACCTGCATTTTACTTTCTTCATAGCTTTCCTGCATTTCCCCAAAACCCTTCCCTGTAGACTGGCAGTAACACTTGTACCACATGCAGAAATAAGGCGAGCAAAGGGGAAATGAATTATTTATACAGGCCTGCCTTTCAGAATTAAAGTGAGCACCGTGAGATTCCCCCCAGTGTGAGAGAAAAAGGACTGGGCAGCTAATACACTATGAGCAACAAACATAGGTAAACGCACACAAACATGCATGAAATAGATGCAAAAGAGATGCGCTCTCGACAGGCGAATCCATTCCGTTGGAGGAAGTGTGCAAAATCTCCAAAGAGAAAAAACGTAAAACTGCAAAGTTCCGTAGATGCATAATGAAGAAAAGTAAGAATATATAATTACTTTAGTTGAGAACTACTGTCATACACTCACTAAAATAAAACCATCCGCATCCATCAGATTTACTATGCAACAGTAATTTCTGTATAACAATGGCGGTGCAACATTTTGCGATCATGTTTATGGGATAGTTCACTGGACACAACAAACACAAACGCAACACACCTTGTGTCATAAAAGATTTTGGAGAAATGTGGTTTGGTGTCCATACAGAGGAAATCAAAGGGGCAGATGTTTTTCGCTTACAAGCATTCTTCAAAATATCTTTGTTTGTGTTCTGCAGAAAAAAGTCACAGCAATTTGAAATGACATGCGATTGATTAAATGATTCCAGAATTTAAAATCGTATTAAAAATGAAAATCAAACTTAAGTTTTAAAACAATTTGAAAACAAACCATCGAACAGAAAGGATTTCTCTGCACATCACAAGGCAGCACAAGGTTTTGGAAACACCAAAAGTAAACCATTTGCCAAAATTTATCTCCGATGCACACCCTTCCTCCTCCAAAAAATGTGCGGCAACATTCCCTCAAACTTAAAAAAGCAGAAGTGAGATAAGAACGATTTTAGAAAATTAATTAGCTCTCAGGGGGTGTTACATGCACTTGAAGCACAGGAATCTAAGGCCACGACCGGAGAGTTATTGCCATGTTTTGCTAGTAGGAGAAAGGTTGAAAACACTCTTTGGCAAAAGGTGAATAAATTATTACTCGGTCACTGAGTGCATAACAGGAACCGGCTCTTATGGTCCATTAGAGAACATCTCTGCCATTAATCTGAGCGGGCAAAACGTCCCACGGGCGAACGTGTCTGGCACCTCATATGGCATCAGGGCTCTCTGCCTGCAGTCCGGAGAATATTCTAGCGTTGATTCCATCCGGTTTACAGAAAAAAATGCCTCAAGCCAGACTATCACTGTCGCAGACCTGCAAATGAACACTAACTGTTTCAAATAACCTGTAAGATTAGTAACCGTGCTTAGCCAAACATTAATATAACAGTTCATGCATTTTGCATGTTTGTTGGAAATCTTTATACTGTCAGATCGCCGTGTTAAAACTCCAGCCAAACAGTTGAATACTATGCAACTTTTTTGATATGATGCATAAAATATTCTTTATGGTGTTAAAAATTAGCAATGCCTTTCCCCCTTCGCTCTCTCCTCATTGATATTCTTCACGGAGTGTTTGGCATTAAAACTAAAAAGAGCGTGACATGGTAAAGAGATAGATGAGGGGCCAAGAACTGTCCCTTTCCAACGCTCCTCCGAACTCTTAAGTCTAATGTGCAAAAAATTTGCTTATCAAATGTCTTTTAAAGTGATCCTTGAAGTGACACGCCAAAAAAAGTTATTTTGAAAAATGTAAGTGGGTCCCCATTGACTTCTTCTGTATGGACACATACTTTTCTTTTAAAGTGATGCATCTTTTAAGTTCATTTTTAAAGTGAAAGTTCAACCCACAATAAAAACTAATGATGTCAATTACACTTTGATTCGACAAATAGAGTTCGGGTTTAATTGGACGTTAAGGGTCAGAGATATGTCATGAGTATGTAACATTGTCGAAAAGCGTTTGGAAGTGCTAATCAATAGAGGTGATCTGTGGTTAGCTGAGGTCTCACAAACAAACGTTGAATGAAATCTTATCTCTCGCTGAGATAACCGTATGTGAGAACAAGCCTCGGGGAAGGATTACATTCCACATCCAGGAATCTATGCCTAAAGACTGCAAACACGGTTGGCTGGCCTAAATTGGCTTTTAAGCACACAGGTCTGAACGGAGTCGTATGTAATGTGTTTAGGAATTATGCTCCAAACCGTGTTGATCTCCCGACAGAAGACGCTGATAAATAAGCAAATGACACGAATATACAGCCCACGAAATGGCGTTGGAAAATAATGGAGCAGTTAAACATGCTGTACCTATTGCTCGCGTGTAATAGCAGCCTCTGGCGAAAAGTCATGGGGGATTCGGAGACGGTTGCCAAGAAAGGAGTTTCAATCAATAACCAATCTGTTGAAGTTTTATTCTGTGACAACATTCTTAATTAAGAGCCACAGTGGGAATGTCTGTAAGCGGCTGGGAAACACAGACAGCGATGGGTTTGATATAAGACAACCACTTTCCGGTGCTGAGCTCAATGGAGAGTTATGGCTTGGTCTAAGGCGACAGAAATGAGAACTTCACGCTCCCTGCCTCAAAGTACAGCGGCTCTGTCGGGAAACTCTAAATCACATTTTGAGAACGCTCTCCGGTTGAAACCGCACCGGACGACATGTAAAATACAATTAGGGATGAAAGAATGAATCCCGTGTAGTGTGCAGATTCAGAGGAGATCTGGTGAGATAAACACGCTCTTCATTATATTGAAGCGATAATGTAAAGTGCCATGGAGATGTTATTAATCAGCCAGGCCTGATGAGCTGCAAACACTGAGTGTCTGATTCACTGATTCAGTCTCTTATCACAACTCCCACTCTTCACCTAAAAGGAGGTGAAGGACATCATCACAATTAACTGAGTGCACTCAATTAACAGTGAAGGGACAGTAACTCCTCAGCGTTAAACTCAATGCGTTCGTCAAAAGACCTTTGTGCACTACCGGGTTAAGGCTCCATTAGTCCCAGATCTCAACTCAGTTTTAACTCACTTGGCCTTATAAGCAGCAAAGGCTCGAAGTTATATCATGTGGTGGTCTATTTACATCTTTAAATTAAACTGTTGTATTAATGTAGTGTCGTTGTGCTCGGGTGTAAGTTTAAACTCAGCTTCGAGAGCATTTTAAAGGGATAGTTCACACAGAAATGATACTTTATAATTTAAGACTTTATCTATCCACCTTCGAGGTGTTCCAAATCTGTATACATGTCTTTGTTCTGATTTACACAACAAAAGATATTTGGAAGAATGCGCGTGACAGGAATAGCTGATGGACCCACTGACTCCATTAGAGGAACAATTATTTTTTATGTCTTTGTTAGGATGAACACAAAATGTTGCTGTCCTACATTCTTCGAAGTATGTTTCCTATTATGGTAGTCAAGATTGTCCAAGAACTGTTGGGTAACAAGCCGAGTCCAGATTTTTTATTATAAGTATTACCATACAAGAGGATCTACAAATATCTATAACCAATTCGTTGTAGTTCATTGTACATTAAGAATGTATAACTTAAAAAAATATTGTACCAAATAGCTTTACAGTATTTCCACTATTACATTTTCAGTGTTTTCTTTCCAAACTATCTTCTTTTGTGTTCTGCAGAAGAAAGCAGAACACAAATAAAATATGACACACTTTTACTACTGGGTAAACTATCACTTTAAGTAATATTAAGTAAAAATAGCTAAATAACAATCAAAACAAGATTCATGAAAATACCTAAAAAACAACTGCACTTTTTCACAGTGCATATTGGTCCTTCAGAAGCTGCTTCTGTGCCACCTTAGCGGTGCAAAGGCGGCATGATAGAATAATAAAAAAATCATTTTGATGATGAAATCTCATTGCCAATCTTACTAAAACATTTCAAATACAGTCAGCCCATTCAACAGTTGCTGAACAAGCATGCGTCCTGTCTGAAACTGCATGCCCCGGAACAATGCCTTGCTTTTATTCCACGGTGCTGCAAATGTTCCGACAGCTTAAAAAAATCTGAGTTGTATTCCCGAGAGACAGACACAGCAAGCCCTGCAAGCAGTAAAGGCAAGACACACAGAAATAGGAGCATCCAAAAAACACTTCACAATGACGCACGCCGCGGATTTAAAGAGAAAATCTTTGTCCTTATGCATTCAAAGCTGCTTTAGGAATTTATATCGTGGTTTTCCATCAGCCTTACTGTTGTCACAGGCAGCACCTTGTGCTATTTTAAGACATTTAGGAGCGTCGCTTTTATGTAGTGGTACCTTTAACATGTCTACAGGAAAACGTCCACCGCTGTTCCACGTGCTGACCCGTATAGGCTTTGAGAAAGCTTTGTAATACACAGTCGTAATTAAAGTCTAATAAAGATTAAAAACATGAGCAGGGATAAGCTTGTACTATGCAGAGATAAATAACTAACAGTTACACGTTGAATTATTTGGATTATAAGAACAACAAGGCCTGAAATGGAAAACAGAGAGATGAAAACCCATCTGTGAACTTGCATATTTTAAGACTGATTCTCATATAATGAGTCACCGGTGAAGCACCTGAAAAATAACATCAGAGCTTCCGCTTAGATAACAAACAGCAAAGAAATAAAAATCGAAAAACATCCTCTCTGCTTTTCAAAAGCCTCCCGTTTCCTTGAAGGATTGTGCTGCGTTTTGAAAATGTAACTCCCCTGCAGAAAGATTCGGCTCGCCGGCCTCAGAGGGGGACGGTCTCTCTGGACACGGTTGGGTGAAATGTTTCGATTTTTTTCAGTGGCCTAAGATAGATAGAAATGTCAAATCAGAACAGGAACCTCTTACTGTGCGAACAGCTACTTGAGCCTCTACCTGCTTTGTCTGACGAAAGGAAATCAGAATCTGATACTCGGAAACCTGGTTGGAAAGCACATTCCTGGCGAACAGCGAAACGTGATCCGAAATTAAATCTTGTAATGTTAGCAAATGTAAATGACTAGATAAACAGAAGGGCGTTGAATAAATCTTAGCAAGTGATTTGCTGCGAGATCTTTCTTTTAAAGAGCTCAAAGGCACAGGACGAGTATTTCAAAGGCGTTACATCATCAACACAACTGTGGATCGTCAAAATCATTAGACACGAATGCTTGTGCAACCCCATCCAAGAGCAAACAATCAGACAAGAGGTTATGTTTAATTAAATTCTATCGTGAATAACAATAAGCAAATATAATGACTTGCAATACGGGCTCGCCGAGGCATCACTTTGCAATTTCTCCTTCGATATTCATAGTCTGTTTCTTCACGGCTGTCCGTGGCTTCCATCTAGACCTTTTCACATATTCATTGTTTCCATAATAGCAACAATTTAGAGACGAAGCGGCATGCAAATAACCTTTAGATGCTTGCCTGCGACAGAACTTCAACAGCAAGCGCGACCACGGACCTCAAAAGGCAGCAGTCTGAAAAAAAGCAGTGTGAGCTGTCAAGGGAATAATGACAGCGCCCATCCATGAATCACTGTGAGGACTGGATTCCTCGGCTCAACTTGTTTTTTTTTCTTTTGCAGAGCAGAGACAACCTCGAGAACTGAGCTGTCCCCGGCCAACCGAAGCACAACTTGAGCGAGAGGCTATGAGCCGGGACTTCTGTTAAGAACCTCAAAGCTTCCAAGAAAAGAGGGCCTTTTGAAGGATAAACCACAGGATTAGATTAGTCCATCCTCTTGGGTTACAGAGCTGGGCATCTTCCCTTTTTCTATCTGGACCCCCAAGAGGCCAACCATATTGGCATTGAGGGGATGTCCATCTTCTTTTCTGTGCACGCTTCAATAGAAACCCCTGACAGGGAGCTTAGGAGAGAAAAAAATATGATTCATAGCAAGCTTTTAATGCTCAAGGTGAATTGGCCAGCAAAGGCTTGCCGTGAATAAGACTATAATACTGCTGGAGAACCAAAGGATGGAGCACGACGGTCTGAAAAGTAAAACTGACCCCTCCGCGCTCTTTATTTTTTGGTATTGTTTCACACACAATGCCTTGGTGGGATGCAGATGCTGTTCTTTTGAATGGACTGGATGAAATGTAACAGCAATATATGCACAAACTTAGAAACACAACTGGGTTTTAATGGAACGGTTCACCCAAAAATGAAAATATTGTCATGAATTACTCTTTAATTGTTCCAAACCTGTATTTATTTTGATTGGTCGAACATAGAAATTGATAAGATGGATGTTTATAACCAAGCAGTTCTGAGTTCATTTTCCAAAACCTCTAATTCTCTGTTCAACCGAAGAAAAGAAATGATAAAGTATTTTTCCTACTTTAGTAGTTAATTTGGTCCAAAAAGGGTTTGGATCTTCATTCTTCTAAGTATCTTTCTCCGTGTTCATCAAAACAAAGAAATGTAAACAGATTTGAAATCAAATGGTGACCGAATTTTCATTTTAAGGTGAGCTATCCCTTTAGGCATCATCTATGAGAGCTACTGCAGCACATAACAATATTTAAAATCCAATAAAAGAAAAATGAGCCGTGCAAATTCATCACCGGAGCCAGAAAAAATACCTGTCATGAATAAGGGAAAACGAATTTAGGATTTACACACTTCCCTTTGATATCATTTATCTAAACACTGCGAAGCCTGTAAGATCTGGAGCAACTTAGTAATGCATCCCCTAAATAAGGATTAATGCACATTGAATGCGTTTCCGTGACTTATTTAATGGAAAAAATTCTAATCCTGCTCTGTGTTCCATTGAGGTGGAAGAGTTTGTACCCGTCTCGCAAAGAAATCTTCCTCTGAGCCTCTTTAATATTTTAAATCTCAGCAGACTACTGATGTACTGCAAGACAGCCACTCTTAACTTTGTTAATTCAGCCGTAAGAGCACCTTCTCCGTGTTTATTTATCTAGGCAAGCTCTACCTGAGGAGCTGCATGTCAAAAGCCATTAGGCTGACATCCCCTGAGCAAAACCCTTCATGCCAGTGAGAGAACCCTGCTCGCAGATACCCTTGAAAGAAGGAGAAGTGGCCAATGTCACCGAACTTCACTCAGAACTTGTGATTTCAGATTCTATCATGCTGGGAACGAGTTTGAGGTTGCTGCTCATTATGAATCTGTTTTATGATGTACCCGCATCATGATGCCAAGGGGTGTTTACCTTGTCCAAAAATGTGTAAATAACTCATATATTTATAAGTTTATGATTTATTGATATTTTTAAGTTAAATGCAAGTTAAATTGCAGGAAACTAACATTAAACAAATAATGACATATCTCTTTGGGCAGGAATATAGCTTGTGTGTGTATTTTGAAGCGATGGAAATTCTGTCATTATTTATTTATTTCTCATTTCTTTTAAATCTTGTATGACTTTTTTCCCCAAAGAACACAGAAGAAGATATCTTGAAGAATGTTGGTAGCTGGCACCCATTCACGCATTGGATTTGTGCCCAAACAATGCTTGTAAATGGGTGCCGCTGCTGTTCAGTTCCAAACATTCTTCAATATATCTTCTTTTGTGTTCTGCAGAGGAAAAGTAACACGGTTTGAAAAATGAAAAGAGGACTAGCAAATGATGACACAATTTGTATTCTTGGTTGAACATTTTACATGTGCACAATATTGTTTTATCACAAAAAAGTAATTGACAAAGTGTTAGTCTAAAATATGCATCAAATATTCACAATTTAGAGATATTTGTTTTTATTGTAAGTCTTAAATATTCATAATTTAGAGATATTTGTTTCTTTTGATAGTCTTAAATATTCATAATTTAGAGATATTTGTTTCTTTTGATAGTCTTAAAGATTCACAATTCAGAGATAGTTGTTTTTATTGATATTCTTAAAGATACACAATTCAGAGATATTTGTTTTTATTGATATTCTTAAAGATTCACAATTCAGAGATATTTGTTTTCATTGTAAGTCTTAAATATTCACAATTCAGAGATATTTGTTTCTATTGTAAGTCTTAAATATTCATAATTTAGAGGTATTTGTTTCTTTTGATAGTCTTAAAGATTCACAATTCAGAGATAGTTGTTTTTATTGATATTCTTAAAGATACACAATTCAGAGATAGTTGTTTCTATTGTAAGTCTTAAATATTCATAATTTAGAGATATTTGTTTCTTTTGATAATCTTAAAAGATTCACAATTCAGAGATACTTGTTTCAATTGTAAGTCTTAAAGATTCACATTTCAAAGATATTTGTTTCTATTAATAGTCTTAAATATTCATAATTTAGAGATATTTGTTTCTTTTGATAATCTTAAAGATTCACAATTCAGAGATATTTGTTTTTATTGTAAGTCTTAAAGATTCACAATTCAGAGATATTTGTTTCTTTTGTAAGTCTTAAAGATTCACAATACAGAGATATTTCTTTCTATTGTTAGTCTTAAAGATTCACAATTCAGAGATATTTGTTTTCATCTTTGACACTAATCTTTGCAAATTAAGATGAACCCATGATTTTTTTTACCCATCAACATTAAATAAGTTTTATTCACAGTTCTGCATTTGTGCACATGTTGTATAACAGCTGTGACAAACGAGCCAAATTCCAAGCAAAGTGATCATTTCTAAACAAAGCAAAGGCAGCACCAGCATCTGTGCCAAGCACCCTAAAATCCTCCTCTTCTGAAGCCCACAGGTACAAACCCTGGACACTCACCTTGAGTTTGAGCTGTTCCAGTAGACAGCATGTCTATCAGAGATGATCCTATCATCCGAGCATACAGACACCCAACACAAAACCGTAAAGAACACCACCGGCACCTCCATGAGCGTTGATGCCTTCATACTTGGAAACGAATACTCACAGTCTTCTTCTTCAACTTGTCAAACAGCAGAACGCTTGAGTGAATGTGCGCAGGTGATAGTGTAACATTATAAAACGTGCGTAATCCAGCAGCATCACATTCTAAAGCTCACTTCATGAATGAATCCAATGCAACAAACTCTTAAAGCGCAACAGGGGTCCAGAGGGGTACGGTCGGTTCCTCTACAGCATCACAGGTCCGTCCATCATCTGGATGCGGGACAGTGATGCGCGCGCGCGCTCGCCTCTCCAACTGGGATGCAGGGATGCTCCTGGTTTGACTTCTGGGTTCATCTACCCCATGTGGTCTCCTTGAGGAGCAGGGGAGGAACACATCACCATCTGGTAGCTTTCTTCAGATGGCCATCTGATCTGCACCAGTTCATCATTATGTGTCCTGGAGGAACAAAGGCAATTCAATCACATTCTGCATGTCTATATTCTCAGATGTCGGGCCAATGTTCTGATGTGATATTGAAATGGGATGCATTCAACTCACGTACTTTTAGGGAATTCATCAGATGATCCAGGATCAGATTCGATGGTTCTCTGTGCCATCAGAGGGGGGCGGGGCTTAAGGATGCGCTCGGAGGAGAGCTCCAGAGTGTCATCCGCACCGAGCATCTGTTTTATCTCTCATTGGATTTATTTAAAGTGCATTTAATTGTTTAAACAGGTTTAATACACATCAGGGGTTATTGGGATTCTTTTTCCTGACACGTCAAACTGCAAATGTTGTTTGGACTTTTTGATAACTTTCTCAGTGATAAGAAGTTTCACAACTTTGCATTGCAGGAACTTTCTTATCTGTGCCTGATCCAACAATCCAAACCCTTACAGCCCAGAAAACAGATTTATCTCTGGATTCTGTAATTGAGACAAGAATACTTGTGTGTGGGATGAGTGTGCCACCTACTGGGGGAAACACTCCACAAGACATCAATCAATGACATCAATTTAAGGATTAAAACATTGTTTGGATGGGTAAAGGTATAGTTCAGCCAAAGATGACAAATCTGTCATGAATCACTCACTCTCGAGTTGATGCAAACCTGTTTCTTTTTCTAAACAGAAATATATATTTGGGTAAACAGTTTACCACTATCATGGTGGGAAGCAAAGTTCTTGCGTCATTCTTCAAACTCTCTCATTGTGTTTTACACCATTTTCTCCCTATTATGATATTCAGGGGTTAGCAGAAATTGTTTGATAACTTCATACAAATATAATTCACCGCGTTCTTTAGAACTTTTCATTTTTGATGTATCCAGAATTTTCATATGAATAAATCATGTGACATTATTATAGAGCACCAATACTTTTAACACTCCTCATTTAAAGTCTTAGAATTCTGGAAAAGCATGTGCTAAAGGAAAATATTCATATTAAGATAACACTGTTTCAGTAGCAAGAAACCAGAAAATGAGAAATGTTAGTTTAGGTAGCCAGTTTAGGCCTCTCACAAGTGAAGCAAGTTTAAAAAAATGAAAGTTGTTAACTAGTCATGAAACTTGAAAATATGAAGATGTTTAGAAATTCAAGACAATAGGATGAAAGAAAGAAACGGAAAGGTTTATTGAAGGCCGAAACATAAAGATCTGTTCAAACAAAAGGTTATACTTTAAAGGGGGAAATTACATGTTCACACACAACGTGTCGGAATCTCTTTAATATTGTGTAATAAAAAAAGAAGGCTCTATAATGAGCAGTATGTCTGATACTCCCATATCAAAATATACATGTTTCAGAAAAAAACTGATGATGTTTTCAATAACTTGTACAAAAAGAAAAATGTATATACAGTAGCCATCACCCATTCAACATCTCATACATACTGGGAATTAACAAATAAATGTTATATAAACTTAATATCTACTTAAGACTTTTGTTTGGTTCTGTTCTTAAACAGAATTAATTATTTGATATACATTTAAACCAGGGTCTCTTACTTTTTAAGGTGTAAACGAAAAGGCAATTTACATATAAGCCCACAAAACCTTGCCTGACTCTTGCCGACAATACCAAAGCAGCTGGAAATATGAAAACAGAATAACGCTGCAGATACACATTGATAAGAAAAATCAAAACTGGCTGGCAGAATAGAGATCCTTTGGTCCATCATGCCACACTGAAAACAAAGTCCACACCTGTCAGGACTGCCAATGTTCTGGAAAAATACAAAGGCTCAAGAACAGGAAAGAGCATTTTTCGCCATACCCAAGTACAAGCTGAAAGGTTAAAGGAATGTTTGTTCATAGCACAAACAAGATGAAACGGAAAGACCATGGCCTTATCTCATCCCCTACATTAAAAAACAACAACGTGCCAAAACAGTAGAGTCATTCACAGGTGTCTTGGTTCAGGCAAATGTCAAACAAGCAGCTTAAGACTATATAATTCTGATTTGCTTTACGAATGATCGGAGGTCCAACAGAAAACTAAAACTTAAATTACACATTCATTAAAACTCTAAGCAAAGACAACTAGCGCCCTAAATGAATTTGATGGACGTTTGCCCCATGTATAATGAAATGATGCAAAAATAAAAGGCTTTAAACTCTGTATGATTTAGTTCAAAGCAGAGTTACAATTAACAAACCAACAGACATCAACGAAGAACCCAAAACAGAGCAGAAGGTGGTAAAACCGAGCATAGTGGGCCAATGCCCAGATAGATTTACTACAGTACAGAAATGTGTGAATATTTAAAAAATAATATATAGAATACAGGACATTTAAATGTATGATATTAAGGAGTAGAATCAAAAATATTGATAGTACTAAATATATTGTAAAGCTGTGATAGTCAGATACAAAATCCAAAGCTGGTAAGAGTGCTCATTGCTGTTTTAAACCTGGACACTTTAAGTTCAAGGCTATCACCTCCAGTGATGGAGTAAAAATCTTAGACCTTGTGAAGGCAATTGTGCAGATGTATACTTAAAGCACCATTCAAGGCATAAAGTGGGTAAAGCCTGAAAACATTATTGTAGGTTCAGCAAAAGAAGAAAGGCATTTTGTGTGCGACCTGAAAGTGTGCGGGTTTCCGCAGAGGCACAAGTGTAAACTATGCAGCATCTTTGTGTGCCAACAATAAACTAAAATAGGAATGGGTAACAAACCGTCTGGGAAAGGTACTATTTAAACCCAAATACCACATTGGGTTAAAGTACTCCTCTGGACTACTAGTCATAGTAGAAATACAAGTAGACATTCATTTATATAATTGTGTGTGTGTGTGTGTGTGTGTGACTATAGATGTAATAAAAGGAATGATTAAGTGTGTGTTGTGGAAAACAAAAGTCCACAGTGATAAATTGTGGAAGTTTGGTCTAAAGTGACAGTCTTTTCCCCCCTTCTCTAAAGTACAACATCCTTCCTGACCCACCACCAGCATCAGATGGTAGATTTGGAGAAAGACACTCTCAGATGATGGTTTTCTCCCAGGTTGTGATTGTGAAATTTGATTAGGGACTCGATTGCTTCATCCACAGAGCCCAGCTGGATGAGAGCCATCTTACGGTCTTTCCTAAAGAGATTAACAACATATTTGAGGCCACCTATATTGGATTGTGACTACATCTGTAGAAGGAATCTTCAAACACTTACTGGAAAAATTTGAAGGCCTTAACCACATCTCCTGAACTAAGAAACAACCCTCTGAGATCATCCTCAGTAACAGAAGGTCTGATTAGAAAGCAGAAAATAAAGACTGTCATAAATAAAACATTCTTAAAAAAGACACAATGTATTGAAGGAAGGGCGATGCACTCACGGGATGTTTGAGAGATGGAGCGTAGAGGAAGGAGGGAAGATGTTGGAGTAGTTCTTTGAGCCTGGCTTTTTAAAGCGGTGAAGAGGGGAGTTGCTGTAGTCCTTGGTAAGCCCCTGATCCTCATGGCCTTCACGCGGCAGCTGCACGGTGTTGTGTTTTGAAAGAGTCACCCGCAGAGCCTTGCCATAGAGTTTCTGTCCATTCAAGTGGCTCATGGCTAAGAACAAAAGGAAACAACAGGTAAATGTTGAAGAACAACAGCTCTTAGGAGGCATACAAGTGTTAGGTACAATTTTATCCACCTAGCTGAGCTTGGGTCCCATCAGACATCTGCACCAAAGCATTTTCCTTTTTGTTGAAGAGGATTTTCACCCTCATGACATCACCATACACACCTAGAAAAAGATACAAGCAACATGAGGACTGGAATTTTGTGTTTATGTCATAAACAATGCTCAGCAGTATATTATATATTTCTTATTGAAGATGTACATGCATGCATTGCGGTCTAAATTAGACTATATCTCTATGATGACCTCCATCTTCTGGGCCTTTATTTTAACATTCAATATATCATAATTACTCATCTCGGTGTGGGGTACTTTGTAAATTTGTTCTACCTCTGATCATTTTTAAAACATTAAAGGAATCAAACATATAGCCTCACTTAGACTAATACACAAAGAAGTACAAAAGATGCTAGCTTTGGGGATATGACATTTTAACTTAGCTGCAACATTTATGCTGTCTAGTCACCATTTAAACCACTCTTTAAAGAACAAACAGTAGCTGATCAGGATCAATAATCAATAATTTTTTGTTATATTTAATGTTTCTCATCTAGCAAAAAAAAGTACATGTAAAGCTTCACATGCAAATTTTTTCTTTTTTTATCCCCCATACATAAATCAAAGTAAACATTACAGATGAAGTTAAAATATGAAAAACAAAAAGGTAATAAAAAAAGAGATGCCAATGATAACATACCGAAAAGAATAAAGAGGCATTGGGGCGTTACGCTCTTTTAAGACAGCAGAGGAAGGCAGCGTAGGGAGGAAGGGACAGGAAAAGATCGGAGGCAGGACAGTGGAGGTTGAACATGTCCACAGCGAGGCAGTTCCACAGGAATGACGAAAAACGGTGGTAGGATCATGAAGGTGGGTGATATTGTTCATGATGAAAATGTGGGGAAAGTTTGGAGGCATAGTAGGGTATCCAACAATGTGGTTGTAGTGTTTGTACATTTAAAAACAAATAATGCATGTGCATTAAACGATATTGGATCGTGTGGGGTAGGTATTGGTAGGTAAGATATGGGATGTAAATAAAAACAGTGGTGCAGTCAGTTGCCACAAGATTCCAGGTGAAGGTATTAAAATAATAAATGGGGAAAGGGGAATGGGGAGGGAGAGAAACAAGAAAAAGGAAGTAAAAAAAACAAGGTCAGTATACACAAAGAAACGTAGTGTTCCTGTCAGCAGAACTTGCTAAATTAAATGCCTTTCACTATAGGAACACTAAAGAAAAAAAGAAAGAAGATTAACAATGAAATACAGGAAAGGTAGAAACAATATATTCTCATAGCTCTAAAGAAATACTAGAAATGAAATGTTTTAGATGGTATTAGACAAGAGTCAACACATTAAAAACAGCTGATGGGCATGTTTTTTTAATAACAGTCTAATGACTTATGCCAAAAGAACAATGATACAACTGATGCCTAAATAAATGTTAAGTTTTATCCATCATAGGACATAAAAAATTGGTTAATAATAAGTTGGCAGCTTATATTTAATCTTAATTATGCAAAGACACAATGTACAGGCCATAAAAACCCAGTCATTTTTGCGGCTTTTTATCTCTAAACTGTACAGTAAATGCACGTTTAAAAAATATACACAATTTAAAATACAAAATAGAGAATGCTCATTGGCCTTAAAAACAAAACCAACTACCAAGCATACAAAAAAAATTTTTTTTAAGTGGCCTTTAAAATAATTGACTATGCTTGATGATAAGACAAAAGTTAAATAAATTTTGTTTAAAGCACTGACCTCAGGGTTAAGATTGCTTACTAGCAGGACACTATGACCTCCTGCAGTAAGACCAGTGAAGCCTAGTCGACCAGCAGCTGCTGCTGCAGCGGCGGCTGCTGCGGCTCCAGGGACCCCAAGGGATGCAAGGGCCCCTGCAGACATGCCAGGCAGAGACAGACCTGTAGGAGGAACAGCCATCACTACACAGAAATTACTGTATACTGGGAAACTAGGCCACTGCAATCCACAGAGAGCCATTATGAGTGCTGTAGACTGACCTGCTGCCTGCTGAATGGTAAATGTTGGTGGGAATCCATGAGCACCACCATACGGTGAAGCAGAGATAATACCAGGAGCAGCTGAGAGAGACAAATCAACTTAGTCCCTGACTTTACATACAGTGAGAACATTAATAAAACAATCAATAAAAGCATTACACAAAGCAGCAGCCATAGCCTGTTGGTCAAGGGAGGGGTGACTGTCTCCTGTTGGAAGGTCAGGACGAGTGTAGTCTCTGCTCTTATCATTGTTGTACTTAACATTCAGGCTGGTGAGCTTGGAGAAACTGATGCGAAGAGTACAGCAGGCATTGTAGATGTTCTGGCCGTCTAAGGACTGCGGATTGTTAAATCGTCAAATTATTACGGGACTCATGGGATATACAAGGCCATTCACTCAGTATATTGATCATTGTGCCACTCACCAGCTTTGAATGCTGAGCAGTCACTGCATCTGCATACTGGACAAGTGCTTGGAACTGGTTGTTTTTGGTAAATGTTATAATCTTCAAAACTGTGCCAAACTTGGAGAAAATCTAGGACAAAATGAAAACCATAAGCATTAATCCTATCTCTGGGGATTAATAAATTTTCTCTAAGGGTTAATAAATACCTGATGAAGGACATCAAGAGTAACTGGGTAGAAGAGGTTTTCAACAATGACTCTCAGCACAGGGCTCTGACTCCCTAAGCCTGCTCCATCAGCACTGGCCAAAGACAGATTTCCTGTCTGAACTGCATTCACAGCCTGCAGTGCTGCCTGTGCTCTCTACAGGATATAGAGCAGGACACAACTCTGAATTATCATTTTTGCCGGAATAATTGATATTGACGAATTGCTCTAAATTAAATGCCCAAGGTACTTCTTTTATACTCACAACTTGATTGGGAGAATTGTCTGTCTTGAGCTCTTTGTGATTGGAATACTGCATGAAGATTGGATGGTTACGGATAACAGGAGTAACTGATGAGTAATAGCTGACCATGGTCTGTGCAGATTCCTCGGTGTTCATCTCTAGAAATGCCTGTGTGGGACAAAGCATGATAACATAAGGAGATGAGAACAAAAAGTGTTTTAAAAGTAGTGTGCAGTGGCCAACTACCACTGTAGATCAAACAGGGGCAAGTTGCCTTGCTCAATTGCACTTCAGTTTGGTCTCCTGGCACCGAGATTCAAACTTGCTACCTTCTTCACAAGTCCATCTCTCTTACTGTGCGTTCACATCGAACGCGGCGAGAGCGTCAGAGCGTCCGGGTGCCATTCATTTTCAATGTAAATCGGCGGCGCGGCGAGGCCAGCAGGAGCGTTAAAATCAGTTTAACTATATGCTAATGAGCTATGACGCACTAGAGCGGCAACCTATTAGGAAGCAGCAGCGCTCCTCTTCAGAAGAGTTCAAAAGAACACAGACATGTTAACTTTAGTTCTTACTACATTAGTTCCCATGCAGAGGAGACGAGATATTCATTATTACTTGTTTATTATATTCATATTTTCTGTTATACATAAACATAAACAGGGACACAAATTAATAGTTATGTTTGAATCAAAATGCCTGAAATCTTGAGTTTATGTTTCTTCATTGTGTGTGTGCGTGTGTTTGTGCAAGAACACACAAAAGAGTGATACTGGTGTAAAAAGTTTAAGTTTATGATGATAAATTAACTTAAAGTTTGTATTTAGTCAACACGTTTAATAAGTTTGCTTTGCGGCTCAGAGCAGACAGCAGCGCGTCAGAGCGGCGAGCAGTTTTCTGCTCCAGCGGCGGAGGGCGTCTCATGACTCTCCCGCCGCGTGCGGTGTGAACGCACGGTTAGCTCCAGACCACAACTGATGAGCATGGCCAAAGTTAACTTCTAGTCTATATTCGTTTATTGGTCTAGCTCATGACTAGTATTAACTCAATTTCTATTTTGTTTAATAAAAAAAAAAAAGTCTTAAATGGTTTCTTGTATTCAAGCATAGCCAAGTAATGGTTTTTGTAGTGGAAACTCGATAAATCTATGTCTTTCGAGTATTATTTTAAGCTAATATCCTTTCCAGTTAATTTATTTTGGTAACCTTCAGGGCTCTATTCTTGGAGGATTAACGTCAATAGACAATAAATTCACTTAATTCATTTAAGTTAGGGGACTTTGAACTGAGGGCATTCAACGGAATGGGTCTTTTTGTAGAAGTATAATGCAATAACCATTCAAGTATGTAATGTAATATCTCAAAAGCTGTGATCTTTACCTGGTTCTTTCCTTTTAACATTAAAAGGTTGGTCACTTTGCCAAAAGGAAGCCCCAAAGCAATGACTTCGGCTTCATTTATATCATTTGGAAGCTTGCGTACATGAATGACTCGTGATGGAAGTCCCGGGCTCCTGATGTCCCCCTTAAACTTCTTGCTGTCATTACCATTTGCTATAAGAAAAAGCAAAAATACTTTATCATCAACACTAAAAGGTGAAAAAAATTCTAAACTGCACGCTTTAACTCTTTACCTGCTCCGGAGCTCATTATATAAGGCCCGTTTGATATGCAAGAGGAAAAGAGTTCGTCGGATCCCCTCTGAAAAAAAACATTAAACTGATTAATTGCATTATATTTGTGTTTACTTCAGTACACTTAAGTCTTCTTTTTTAATAATTTTACAAGTATACTTGGCACATAATTTAATAAAAAAAACTCGACTGTTTACAGCTGGTAAAAACAGAACAAAGGAAAAGAAGTGCAAACAATGGCCAGCTGTGTCTTGCCATAACACAAACACAAAGCTCCTCACTCAAGTCCAGGCTGGAGCTACTTGTCTGGTCAAAAGAGAAATGAACAAATCATTCAGCATCACTCTCTTAATAAACCACTTCATATGGTAAAGCTCTGAAGCGGTCACATGCACTGGATAAGCTAAAGCCTGTACACTTCATTACCACAATGTGTGTTCTGTTCCAGAGCGAATGGAAAGCTGTTAACAAAGCTCAACACACAGAACTCAAACTGACGGTCTACAACAGAACAGCCTCAGGACACATTACCACACCCTTGTCCTGTGTGATGAAATACAAACATTCTACCTTAGACAAAGCCACAAAAGAATCATGCAATCTAAGGCACAGCCATGTTCAGAAGTATCTCGGTGAACAGAAAATAACAACTCGTATTGTTTACGTAGCACTGGGTTTTCTTTAAGAGAGCAACCTGACACATTCCTCAAAGCCAAATTCTAGTTTCAAGTCAGGTTTCAACATCATTTTCACAAAAAAGTTATGACAGGCCAGCCTTCCCCGCTAGAACAAACCATTGTTTCGGGTGAGACATCCACCCAACTATATCATTTCCTTCCTCTATTTTTAACTGCTAGCCACTGCAGCTTAACTGCTTGCACAGGAAAGAAAAAGGCAGAGAACCAAGACTCCGACATTTGTCTCTAGGAGCTGAAGACTTGCAGGTTCCAACATGTTTACATCTATTGACAGAGCGAGCCTCTCGGGTGAGAGCGCAGTCTTTGTTAAATAAGGGTTCAGGGAGACAGGAATTCAACCACAGCATTCCAGCTACAGCAATGTCCAGTCTGATGGAGGCCTGCGACTTTTTTGTCTGCCTTAAATTTGTCAAGACATCAGGGGGAACAAAAATCGGCCACCTTACTGCACTGTCATGAAAAACACCCACAAACAAGAAAACATTCTTTGCAAGAACACATGTGTAGGGGGGAAGGAGTCAGTCTAGTGTGTCATTTAAGTTTCTTATAGGACAATAACAACTGCAGCACTTATCAGAGATTATATCAAAAGGAGATGCCCTTTGACCAGTATAATTACAAACAGTTCCCTATCTCAGCAATTTAACTGCAAAAAAGAAAAGGGAGGAGATGAAGAGAATGAAGACAATGCTGCAACCTGTAAAACCTGATTTAACCCAAGTCATATTGTTGAACTACAAAATCTAGTGTGCAGAAAATTAGAAATGCAAAAACGTCACGTACCTTGGTGCCGACTGTTATATCATGGACACTGCTAAAATATAAAAAAAGAAATTAATGATTAAATAAGACAGCTTTCTCCAGCAAAACATGAATGACTTCTTTAGTACGGAAAGTCGATGAGGACCAATGCTTTTCTTTGATGAACATTCTTCAAAATATATTATTTTGTGTTTTGCAGAAGAAAGAAACATGTTTGAAATGTTAAGGGGTGGATTAATTTAATGAAAAGTCCAATACTGTTTTATCTTGGACACTGCTAAAATATGAAAAGAAATTATTAAATAAGACAGCTTTCTCCAGCAAAACATGAATGACTTCTTTAGAATGGAAAGTCGATGAGGACCAATGCTTTTCTTTGACCAACATTCTTCAAAATATATTATTTTGTGTTTTGTAGAATTAACATGTTTGAAATGGCAGGGGTCGATTAATTTAATGAAAAGTCCAATACTGTTTTATCTTGGACACTGCTAAAATATAAAAAAAGAAATTATTAAACAATACAGCTTTCTCCAGCAAAACATGAATGACTTCTTTAGTATGGAAAGTCGATGAGGACCAATGCTTTTCCTTGACCAACATTCTTCAAAATATATTATTTTGTGTTTTGCAGACTAAACATGTTTGAAACGGATTAACTTAATGAAAAGTACAATACGGACAAGGACAACTTGATTTGCTTTAATAAAAATAAAATGATGTTATAGAATTTGGACATTTTTATATACAAAGAGTGTCATTGACTTTCTAAAGATGCGATCTGATTAAATGAAGAAAGCTGCGAAACAAATCAATCATGTTAAGCCACTTTTTCTGATATTGGGTCTTGAATTAAAAGTGATTGACAAGTAATCAATAGGATCACATCAGATGTCAATATTAAGAGTAAAAGATGTCAAACTTACTCAATTTCAGTTACGTAACCGGATCCCAAAGGATACAAATCAGTCTCTAAACGGCTGCAAGAAAAAACACAACAACTTTAAAATAAAATCAACTTTTATTTATTATTAACTTAAAGGTTTACTTCTTCCACACATTAAAATAACAGATATATATCCAAAAGCAGCCCAGCTCTTAACTGATTTAATGTCTTTTTCACTACAAGTTTATATTAAGCATTCTCAAATTATCAAGGATTATTCACAACTAAATTAAAACCAAAATAAACATAAAAAAGCAGAATAAAGGACGACCAAATGTCACCTGGCATTGCTTAGCAAGCTAGCATGTAATTAGCTAGCCACCCAACAACAATGCGGAAATTGAGACACGTTGGTTGCCAAATATTGTGTTCGGAAGCCTCAAAACCTCAACATGTTTTTTATTTTGTTTTTAAAATGACTTCAGCACAAGTTTGAGTTTACTTCACGCTGTTGTCTTGACTTCTCGCAACAGGTTGTTTATTACTTTAGTCTAACTTTTGTACTACGTGGGGACTTCCGGTACAGGAGACGTTAAGAGCAGAGGCGAGCAAACAAGACAAATTATGGCTTATTTTACATCTTTAAACGCGATTTAAACGAGTTTAAGTTACTAACATGAATATAACATACAACTGGAGAAAATCTTTCAAAGAAAGGAATAAAAGTGTGTCAACTTACCCGTCCATGGCACTTTACAAACTACAGGTTGTCGCAGATGGGAGGCTGACCTGCTAGAATTTCTTATATCCTTACAAAATGGCGGAGGGGGGACTGGCGCTTTTTAATTGGTCAATCGACGCTCGAGCGGCGCGGGTGGGCGGGATCTTTCGCGTCCAGGGACGACGGGATTGGACGAGACGCTTTTCAATCTCAAAAGGCGGTCAGGAAAAGTTTGTGCAAACTTTCCTGTGAACTGTGACTGAACTCATTGGCCCACACTGAGAAGCAGTTCTGCAGGATGTGACGTCAGGGCTTAAATATCATTAAACATCAAATAAATACTCTCATGTTTATCACGTGCTGTTTAAATGATTGTGCATCCCCAAATTCTGTTTTGTACTCGCCCCTTGTCATTTCAAACCTGGATGACTTTCTCTCCTCTGCTGGACACAAAGAAGATATTTTGAAGAAAGCTGGTTAGTGAACACTCTCTCTCTCTCTCTCTCTCTCTCTCTCTCTCTCTCTCTCTCTCTCTCTCTCTCTCTCTCTTCTCTCCGTCTTTCTCTACCCTCTCTCTCTGTCTCTCTGTCTCTCTGTCTCTCTCTCTCTCTTCTCTCTGTCTTTCTCTACCCTCTCTCTCTTTCTCTCTCTCTCTCTCTCTCTCTCTCTCTTCTCTCTGTCTCGCCTTCTATCTCTACCCTCTCTCTCTCTCTCTCTCTCTCTCTCTCTCTCTGTCTCTCTCTCTTCTCTCTGTCTCTCTCTACCCTCTCTCTCTCTCTCTCTGTCTCTCTCTCTCTCTCTCTCTCTTTCTCTCTCTCACTCTCTCTCTCTCTATCTCTCTCTTCTCTCTGTCTCTCCTTCTATCTCTACCCTCTCTCTCTCTCTCTCTCTCTCTCTCTCTCTACCCCCCCTCTCTCTCTCGCTCTCTCTCTTCTCTCTGTCTCTCCTTCTATCTCTACCCCCCCTCTCTCTCTCTCCTTCTCTCTCTCTCTCTCTCTCTCTCTCTCTCTCTCTCTTCTCTCTGTCTCTCCCTCTATCTCTACCCTCTCTCTCTCTCTCTCTCTCTCTCTCTCTTCTCTCTGTCTCTCCTTCTATCTCTACCCTCTCTCTCTCTCTCTCTCTCTCTCTACCCCTCTCTCTCTCTTTCTATTTCACCCCCCCCCCTCTCTCCCTATATATGTTAGCCGTTTTAACCCCAGCCTCGTGCAATTGTGGCAAAATACAAATTGAACTCAATTCCACCTTCCATCTTTGACCTTTTTCATTTCAAGAAATGTTTTAAGAAAAGTCTTAAGAACCCATTTTTGGGGGGAAGTCATGGCCTAGTGCTTGAAGTTAGACTTGTGGATTGTGGGTTCAATCCCCAACTGCTCCCAATGTCACTTCACTATTAACCTCCACTTACAGCTCTGAATTAATTGAATGAAAAATAGCAATGAAGGCAAAGTTTCATCCTGCAGATGGCAACCTCAGCACAGAAAGGAGTCCCCTGTAAAGTGTGTTAAATGATCTGATATAGTGAATACTATAAAATAAATAATCAATTATATTTTATGTCAAACTAAGACAAACTAATGACTTTATGTCATGACTAAATGACCTTTACAAAAGAATTACAAATACAACACTGTAAACAAACAGGTTTTGTTTATTGTTCCTGATTTAAACATTTGGACCATATCAGGCATAGGCATACCAATAAAGCACCTATAACTCATGACATTATTTGATACACACAACACACACTGTCTTACACAAAATGGAACAATTTGTTTAATTGAAATATCAGAAAGACGGCAATACTACATTTACAAAGCTGTTGAAATGTGAAACGTATTAGACCCCGGATTTGAATGTTACCTATTTCCTTTGAGTTGAAACTAAAATGTGATTATTGTGGATGAACTGTGTAACCATTTCACTTGAAGCTATAAACTGTTTTCTTGAGAGTGGACCAGATCAACAAGCAAGTAAACAAAGAACATAAAAACCTTTACTGTTTTCTTTGAATATTAAAAATGTGTCTTTGCAAAGTGTAATAAACTGTAAACTTCATAATATTATAGTTATTTTTATGAATTGTGAATTGTAAATAGTGTTTGACCTATAAAAGAGATTTACTGTTAAAGCACAAAGCTGCTGTGGTTAAAAGTGGGGTCTGTGGTAAACATAGCCATCTATTTTAAACAACATGATTAAATGTATTTTACTATGGCATGGACATTCATAAATAACTGGATTATATATACAAATATAATGGCCGATTATGAAGTGCAATGCAGAATGTACGATCGTGGACGAAGACTACACTCTATGTACCAGTGTTCACAGTGGTCTGAGATGATTTGGCAAATCAAGAAAATGAAAAGAAGGCTCAAAATATATATTAAAAAGCATCATAACATAGTAATATCAATATAGTCATTTCTTTTGAGTAATAAACTAATATCTTTTTAACACAAATGCATAAATAGCTAAATGTTCATTTATCGAGATGTATCTTTTTTCTTTAAAATAAAATAAAATAAAGATGAGGGCCACAGAAATGTTTTTAGAACCACGTCGTTGCTAAAAGTGACGTCTGTTGTGGTCCTCATTTTTCTGTTCTTCAACAAGCAAAATACTGGACTTCATAAGATTACATAATGAAAATATATGTATATATAGATATATAAATGTCAAGACAGAAATATAGAAAAATATTAATAAAAATAAAAAAGAAATACATACTAGACAACAAAAGTTAATCATAAGTATACAGGGTATACTTCTTCATTGTTTTGTTATGATGTCAGTTTTCCGTGAGAGTCTGAACTTCGGTATGGGAGGCCGTACTCACATGACTGTGCAGCACTTGCACGGCTGCTTTTCTTTTACATTGCCTTCTTCTCTCTTAGCCTCTTCCTTGTCAGGACTGGAGGCGCTGCCATTGGGTGGAGCCTGGTCATCCTTGGGCCCCTCGTTTCCTCCTTTGCTCTCTCCATCCTCGATGACCACAAATTCTGCTTTCACTGTTTCCTCCATGCCTAATGCCTTCTTGGTTTCTGCCTCATCATCTACATTCTTGTAGCCCATAAACACCATGGTAACGGGGTGCTCTGCGCTGGCATTCTCAATGGCTACATCAGGATTGGTACACTGCAGCTTGGCCTCAATGCCCGTGATCTGTTTCTTGCTGTTTTGATCTGGGCTGGGCTGCTGTAGGCCATTTTCAACTGCTAAAGAGACAAAAGAAAGTGACTGAAGAACTTATTCAGCTCATACTTTTGTTTTAATCTTACCAAATGTTAATAATCAGTAATTTTCTTTTAATGGATATAACAATCAAATTACAGTTTTTTCAGGTGTCTTAAAATCATACTGTGATTTTTTTTCAAACAATTTATACTCCAAAAAAAGTTTAAGCTTTGAAATGAATTGAATAAACTGTAATGTTGTGTTTATGTAAGTAAAAAAGGATTAAATCTGATTAACTCAAATATACTTTTATACAATAATACATTTGTTGAAAAGGTGCTTATTTTTATAAATGTTCCTATATGTGTACATTTTAGATAAATTAACTGTTAACTTTTTAATTAATTAAAAAAAATCTATTTAATGTTTTGAAAATTATATGGTTACTATAAAAGTTTCTTTTTGGGATAATCACTAAGCCACATACATTATGTACAGTGTATGGACTGTGAAAACTGCTACTGAAAAAAAGGCCACATAACCAGTAAACAGGGACGTTCAATAGCTTTTTCTTGTTATAAAATAATGTATTAAATTTAGAGAATCAAATAAAAAGTTAAAAAACAGAACAAAAGTTTGTGTTAACATAACATATGTCTAATTTACTGTGCATATTAATTTTGTATTAATTACACATATACACGTGTATATACTTAAGGAAAATATTACATTTAAAAAAACATTTACATAAAAATGTAATTAGTGGTAAACATAAAAACACATCTAAAAGTTTCCTTATTTTATTATATATACAGGTATGTGTTTATCTTTGTGTTAAAACATACAAAATGAACACAGACATTTATTCTGTAAACACAAACTTTTACTCTGGACAAGATGAATCATTTGACCGCCCTACTTTATTATTATATCACATTTTAAATAAAGTATACTGTCACACTCACCCTTAACTTGGCCATCAGGTGCCTAGTAGAGAAGACATGTGATGTGATGTAAGAGAAGACATATGATGTAACATTAATATTAAAATATTACATTAAATACTTCCCAAAATTGAATAGATGGGTGCAGACAAATTAAGCAAAATCTTACATTTTCATTGCCTTTATTCAAAGGCACGCCTGTCTCAAGCTCATCAATCTCCTGTTCTAATCTGTTCATTCGAAGAAAAGTTTTCAAGATGGTCATAAAACAAATCAAGCACGGAAGTCACTTTTTTATTTCTATTACAAAAAATCATTGTTTAAAGTTTAAGGAGTCTCCACCTGAGGATGGTCTTCTCCAGTTGTTTGGTTTTGGCTTCATCCTCCTGTAATTGTTTTTGTGCCTCATCTTCTCCACTGGAAGGCGCCCCATCCAAAAGCCATCGCTCTCTCAGTGCTTTTGACTGTCAAAAGAAAGTTAACGACAGTTCAAACACCATAGTATCCTTATATAAACATACAACCATTACGATGCCCCCTAATTGCATATTGACAAAATGTGCTCTTGAAAATTAGATAATGTCAACAGTGCTGACGTGGACAAATCTCCTTGGTTGTCTGGACCATTAGGCCTAGTGTAGCACATAGCTGCCATTAGTTTTTCACTTAAGGGCATTCTCCATTGCTGCTAATGCATACTATGCACATGCTGGAGAGAGGAACGGGCGCCAGCTGAAACAGGATTTCCTGACAGAGCCTCTAGTCCTTGTTAGCGGGAAAGCAGAGTGAAACTGGCAGCGCTGGAAGATGCCGCGCTGCTGACGGATAGAATTTTGACATCTGTGTCTGACACATGTGGCAGAGACACGGAAGATATTTTGAGTAACAGCATGAGTGGCACTTGACTGAAGGTTGTGTGTATCATAGTACACACGAGATAGGTTTTTCCTCTTAAATATATATAATATGCTTTCAGTCAAGTATATACTGTTTAACACATGCACAAGGGACTGAGTTTCAAATGACACCAACTTTGTGAGATTTATTTAAAACACTTTTCTACAAAACACATGCACAAATCAAAAACAGTTAAGAGAAGCGGGAAGGACTGATCTAATGCGATGCTGGACACTGTTGAGAGACCAGTGATTTAGGGCATATGTGTAACTTTATTCAAAGTAAACTAGTCTAGCATTACAAACAATTGCTGCCGCCAGCCACTGGTGCCAACAGTGCAGTTTCACTTTCAGACTGGCACTCAGAAGAGGCTTTTCTAAGCATCTTGTTGATAAAACAAACAGCTGCGAAACATCAAACAGTATACAGAAGACACAAGATGTTGCGTTGTCCATTAAGATTTAAAAATGAAAGGAACTGAATGTAGATGCTCGCTGAAAAGCATGTAACATTAAAATTTCATTTTCTCATTTCAGTAAATAATATTGGTATATAACATCAAATAAAAATCAAGAATGCTTTATTTGAAGGCAAAACGATAGTATGAATTTGTTTTGCTGCAAATCATTTTTTTGCTTTTTAAAGAACAAACTTTTCATACGTTTTGACCTTGAACTACGCAACAGGACAACAAAATCAGAAGAGACTTCTTAACACGGATTGAAGAAATGGATAACTGTGTATACGGTTTATGAATCTTAAACATGTTAACAATCCTAGAGGTGTGAGAGTACGGTCATCAGCGTGTACATTCGAGGAGAAGCCCTCGTGAGGAGATTGGTCACCAGTCCTGCTTAAGGTCCGCCTGCGGGATCTCAGCTTTTTACAGAAAATTACCATAAAGATGTGTCTGTCTTTTGTAAATGTGAGGAAAGTCACATTTTTGGATATATGAACGATGTAATTCTACACCACAGGTACTCCAGGTTTACATAAGAGTGGCAGTAACTGCATGTGATTTTTCTCCTTCAAGGAACTGTGAAATGGATATTCAGACTGAATAAAAGGAAAAACACTTTCAACTTTCAAAGAAAACTTTCTTCCTCATTAAATGTCAACCAAAGAGCCTTTCATTCAACACAGTCACATGAACCCAAAGACTGAGGCTATCACTGACATTCTAGTGAAGAACTAAGAGTTTAGTCTGCTACCCTTCCCATTCTTCCTAAGAAGAATTTCTATTCTTACTTATAAAAATTAGTTTCAGTATTACACATTATAAAATATTACATTCAATTATATTAAACAAGAGGTATCTTATGATTTGAAAGTTTATACTTTATTTTTGGAGCCTCTGACAACAGGTTGATGTACGTACAGGGTTAAAATAATGCATGTTCCCCTAAATATTTGAATTTGATATCACATAACTTTTCTACTCATTCTCAAAAGATCTGTTTGTCGATTTATTTTTCAAATCCCTTCCTTTCTCTGAGCTACTGTATTCTGATTGTATTCTGAAACAGCAGGTTTTGCAAATGGTGAAACGGAATAAGAAAGACAAACGGCTTGTTAACGGGATTCAGAGTTGATAGCCTTAATACCTTAATCATATACATCACAAACTTTGTAAAATATAATTTTCGGGTCATCATATTAGACATTAGGCAATACAATAAGAACCATAAAGTTACATAGTGATGTTTTATAATTTTGGACTCGCAGTGCTAGCAATATTCCAAACAAACCAAGTTGGCCCTCTCTGTTCTTTTCCTTATCCTTCAGCCCCACCACCCTCCGGTCTGGCTTTTGACTGCACATTCTGGCATGGTGACAGATATACTGACATCACCACATGTTCACACCCATCCACATGCACATGCAATACAATCGCAGCACAGAGGGCCGGACAAAGGATAGGAGTCTCACTAGAGCTTGTTCCATTGTTCTCCATAGAGCAAAATCCCTTGTGCCCGAAAACAATGGCAGGTATAAAACTAACAAACAAAAAATATCATGTTGTGACAGATAATAACCGGGAAAGATTGCTCTGCCGGATATTTGGCAGATGAGGATAGGCACGCAGACAAGTTATTCTTGACCAATAATACACAGCAGCAAACTCTGTATATTCAGGATTGCATAAATCAAGAAGTTGTTATACTATGCTTGGATTTATTTGAACAATCTTGTTTATAAACATATGCATTTAAAATATAAGTCACCATGAAATATGCGTTTAGCTTGAGTTATCATAGAAGATATTAAGATGCATTATAAATAATACGTTATGTACATTGTACCATTTAACAATTTCAGTTTAAAACTTAATGAGACAACTTTTTTTTAATGTGACCTCTCCAAGAAGTGTGAACACATATTGAAGGAACCAAGGGCTTGAGTTTGAAGTGGGACCACCTGTTGTTTAAACAATGCAGCATTAGTAAACCTCTTTCAAAGAAAACCTAACCGGAAAAAGGAAAATCACCCCATAATTTACAAGTATATCACCTCGCTTTGTTTAGCCAAACATAAGAAATAATACATATCCTGGTTATGAAATGTCAACAAATACACTTTAAAGTGTCTCAAAGTGCCAAAAACAATACATTTGTGGGAAAAGTGTTTTATATTTAAAGATTTTTTTGTAAGAAGAGACAGCCTTGTTTGGTAAGTTCACCTATATGAAAAAGTAAAATGTATTAAAGTGTGCTTTAAGTATATTTATTTAAAATTTAAAATAGAAAAGTCTATTTTTATAAATTAGAAAGTGGAACGATTTAGTCCTAAGCCCTATTAGTACATTAACAAGTACACTACTAGTACATACATATTAGTTTACTCACAAAATACATATACTTCACTTTTACTAAAGTATAAAAATTTTGTTAAATTATATTTTTTTATAAAGGCAAATTTATAAGCAAATTTAATGTATTTGGTTCCTCTCATGTCCCATAACATTCTTCAGCTAATCCTGAATCCAGGAGGGCATCGAGTAAACTATGGTGTTATTTAAAACAGCGAATTAAAACTTTCAAGAATGACATGGGTGTCACAAAACATTAGCAAGAGGACCAGAATTGCCATAACAATGCAGAACTTAACTTAAAGGGAGGATACAGATTTTTCCCCTGTCCCTTTAAACAGGAAACCGCTGTTGAAACTTTCCCTCCCCTTTCAACGACTTTAAAACTCTTCAAAAATCAATCTCACATTATAAATTTCAACACTAAGGCTTTAAATATAAACAGAAAGTCTGAAGCCGGACAGCTAGTAAATTACATAAGCAGGACACACCAAAGGAATCTGACCTTTGACCTCTGTGTAAAGGCCACTGACAGCAGCGTGATGACACAGTGGCACATCCAATAAATACAGACACGAGAACTTAAATGTTTTTTGTTTTCAGAAATCTTTTCTAATAAATACTATTTACAGTTTGATTTCTTTTCAATGTCTAATAGACATTTACTATCAATAAGACATGATTTCTTGACTACCTTGAGATGCTGGAGTTGTCTGCGGTCATCCTCCAGTTGTCTTCTTTTGTTCTCAATCTCAGCCTCCCTCTTTCTTTTCTCCTGAAACACAGAAAAAGATATCCACATTCTTTCTACTTGTAAATCTAAGTTACATTTACATTTACATTTTATCATTTAGCAGACGCTTTTATCCAAAGCGACTTACAATAGTCGAGGAGACAATAAGCAGTAAATAGCCGATACAACAATAGGTGAACAAGTTAACAAAGCACAGGTTCCTCACAGTATTGTCATAAACGTAAAATGTTCTTTCATGAAAGCTAAAATTGTGCTTTTAAGGCATTGTAAAACACCTATATTCATAAGAGTATAGGTAAAGAAATTCAACGTTAGACATTATATATGTGTGTAAGCCACGCATGCAAGCTTTCCACATAAGCAGGTCTACATCTAAGCCGGATGACTTGGTTAAAGCCAACAATTCCTCTGCTGTCATAATGCTGAAAGCACATACTATATCTCCCTGTAACTGTTTTCAGAGAAAGGCTCAAGATAAATTGCTAAAGGCAGCATAAATCTGTTTGCACAATGAAGACTCATCAATATTTAAACACAAAAAAGTGCTTAAGCACTGATGGCTCTACATGCATTAGCTATTATAGATGGTCATTGACTGGAGTGGGACTGAAAAGCTAATATCCCATGAGACAAACTTTTTTTTAAACATCTGAGAGCATCTTATCTTTATCCTGATGCTTATTCCAAAAAACTAGTTACAGACGTATAACTATAAGGAATTAAAAAATAAGGGATAGCAATAAAACCACGCTCTTAAAGAAAAAACAATATGCATAAATAACTAAAGGTCACTTTAAATATTACAGAAAAAACATCCAATTCTTCAATTACAAAAAAGGCAGACTTTGACCAAAGAATAAAGAAAAGCATCAAATACGATAACCATATATGGAAACTACTTCAATGTTGTTTAAAAGCATCTTTATAGACATCTATATTTACTTACAGCAATAGCCCGGAGTCTCTCTTGCTGTGACAAAGCTTCCGACATCCTGCAGAAAAAAGCAGTGGAATTAGATTATAGTCATAACAGGAGTAATGGAGCAATTAGGATCAATTTTCATTTAACTTGGTCACAAGAAAACGCAACTCGTATTCTGCACAGCATGCAATATAGGTAATGTAGCGCATACATTACCTATAGACCATGTGACTTGCAAAGTATTTTTGGTGCTACACTATGAAAACAAAGTGATATTCACAGGAATGAACAATCTTGTCCTGAACTGTACATCAGTCTATACACTTAAATGGATAATTTCACACAAAAATATAATCTAGACACCATCAAGTTATTATAAATGTCAAAGATGCCGTACAACTGTCCGTAGATAACATTCAAAGAAGTTTATACGGGTTTAAAACAACTGGAGGCTGAGTAATTCATGGCAGAATTTCTAGTTTTGGTCAACTATTCTTTTGAATTTACACAGATAAAGTCTTATAGAAAAAATCATTATAACGATACAGCTCTCTGATGTCTGAAACATCACAACAGTAAAATCAATATTATTGATTTGACATTAAATTAGTATTAAAAATAAATTATGTATGATATTATTTTAGTTATTTTTATGCACAAATACAGGTTTATCTTTCCTAGGCGCAGAATTAAAAAAATCAACAGAAAAATTATTCCTCGCAAGTGTAGTAGTTTACAGTTTACGAACACAATAGGGATGTTCTGATTGATCTCTCGTATATTGGCCGAAAATCACATTCTATGATTCGATCGGTACGTGCCAAACTTAAGCGATCTTATGAACTGATCTCAATTGATGACCTCAAAGAATGAGGATGTAAACGTGGGGTTGTAAATGTTTAGTACTGCAACCCAAATGTATGCCATTCAAATGTTGACTGTATTATGAGTTCTGTTTTGTAATCATTTGTTTCTTTGTATAAACAATAGTAACATTACATTCATTACATATTTACTGTAAAAATGTAACAAAAATATATGAATATAAGAAAGGTACACATATCAGTTATATAAACTTAAAGCATCACTGGTTAACATAAAGTCCCACTACAAAAAAGTGAGCCTTTTGTTGTTTCATAATGCCGGGTGGAATCAGGCTATAATCTTTTTAGACACATCCGACATTTATTGTTTGAGATCCAGAGACCTTTTCAAGTTGGTCTACTTCCTCACCAGCAAAATCTATAAGCTAACAGCTCCTATACTTCCATATGTATTATAAATGGAGCCTGTTTCATGTGTGCAAGTGCTTACTTCGCTCTTGTAAAATATGAGTCCGGCCTGTCTTTAAGGGAAAACAGGTCGATGGGAATCGATAAGTAAAATGGACGGCTGTTTTACTTTTCTACACTGAATGCAGATGGGTTCCTCATAGAATGCAGCTAATCACAGCAGTCCAGCAGTGATGGAAGAAATGCGAAGTTATGAATGGCATGCAAATTTCGAGACTGTTAACAGTCCATTGAATTCCTGCCTAAATTGATTCCAGAACTCCAACTTACAGTCAGCTCAACCTAAAGCAAAGAACGACTTTGCTGAAAGACACGTATCTGCTATATGAATACATTCTGGTCTCCATCATAGCTGTAAATAAGAAACCCAAAGTTATCTTTGCTAATGTGGTGGAGCTTTTTGTCTCCTAAATCTAAACCAAAACAAACATCAATATAAGCATGACCCGCTTAGTTGTTGTATTGATACAGAGATCCACATCTTTTAAAGGGAGGAAACACATACGGTGCCGGCATTTAGAACACTTACAATACGTTTCAAAAGAATATAAAAAAGAGGTCAACCACGAAATATAAAAGTGGGCAAAAGAAGGCCAAGCTCAGCACAAAGATGTCTTTTGTCATAGCTTATTTTACTAAAGGGTTCCACATCGGTCCACAGAAACGGAGCTTCTCTGGTGAAAAACAGCTGCAGGGGAAAACATCCAGCTGATTAGAAATCTCAATGGCCCGCCAGAGCCGAACCTGTCACATGTTCTCCCTCTCTCTCAATGACTGAGCGAACCGCAACATGTTTGTTAATATGTTATCTTCTTATCTATATTTGATATTTACCAGATTCGAGACCTATAAGATCACAATGGAACAATATCATGCGAGATGAAATCCAATCGAAATCTTTCCCATGGCTCACTAAGGAACATTCACACTTCAGGCCAATAACTTATACAAGATCAATGGAGAAATGAAGTGATATTGTTCTTACTCTTGCATTTGAAAAAAGGATGCATGATGCTGTTTGAGGATGATTCATGGAGAAAACATTAAATACACAACAAACAACAAGCAAACAACAGAAAGTTGACTGGCATATTGACCGGCATAACAAACAGCCCAAACTTACATTTGGCCTTGACCTTTTATAAATGATAATGTGACATCTTGACATATTTTCGGACTGAAATATCAAAGCTAAATGAAGAAATTTGACAAGAAGACTGTTGGAGGATTAGTCCAAAAAACACTGAGAGCATCAGTCAACCATTTAAAGTCCCTTGTGGTGAAGTTCTAAAGTTTTTTTCTAAGTTTATAAATATGGTTTACAACAAACAATGTGCATATTTATCATCATAAAACACTTATAAGTTTACAGATTACACTTCTCTAATTGATGACGTCAAAATTCTGTAACCAATCACAATAACTCATTTGATGCCTGGATTGATGCCAGCTTTTTTGCATATTCATGTATCTGAGTGTACTTAATAAAGATGATGTATAACGTAATGTTAAGGCTATTTTATTGCAGGAAAGGTTAAAGTATGCAGGGTTTAGCTTTATAGTATAAACTATCGGACCACACAAAGACTGGAAATGTTCCCGTGTTTATTAAAAAAATAAGGATAAATATAACCAGATTTACTCAACTCATGTCGAAAGTCAATGCCAATTAGATCAACACTGCAGCTGTGGTTTAGGAATGAGAAGAAACTCTTTGAAAAGTTGCAACACCATGCGGCCATTTCCTTTCGCCACATCTCATTGACAGCATTGGAAAAGCGCTTGGGAGCCTAGGAAAAACACAACACTAGCCAGCTTCATCCAATCTGTGAAGTCTCCAGTGTGCTTGCCCTTATCTTTGAGCTTGTTTCCCCTCTCTGGTCCACTGCTGGGCAACACACTGAAGCCATGCTGTGACCTTTTCACTGGATCACTCACTGGCCAACAAAAGGGTTTCAGATGCCAAAAGTGACAAAGTGTAGCCAATAGATAATCATTGCACGAGTTGTGCTAAGAAAATCCAACGCATTAAAGACTTCCTTTTTCGTAAGATGCAATTTAATTTAAGCTTTGCTTTGACAAAAACGTCAAGTCCTGTTTAAGGGTAAGGAACTGGTACAAATTACAATCACAATTACAACAAAGCAGACCCATCTTCATTCCTTAGAGACAAGAATATGAAATCTCTCTCTCTCTCTCTGGATTTTAATGGCTTGTAGGAAAATATATCTCAAATTTAAGACATGCTACATTTAACAATTCTAAATGCATATTGAAGATCACAAATCACTTAATTTGTTGAGCACTCAAGGATGCAATCCAGCCAAATGTAAGACTCTTTCCGATGAGAGTTAATTAAGGGCCATTTACCATTGTTAGAATATGAATTGTTTTTATATACAACATACAAAAGCTCGAGTTCAACAAAAAACTCGACCCTTTAAAGCCAAACCCCTCCCAAAAGACGCACGAATAGACAGAAAAGCATTACGTTACATACTAAGCGATATTTGATTGTGAGGAATGTGGGAGGGAGACACGAGAAACTTCCACATGAGGATTTGAAACAGGTCTAGATTAGCTTTTACAGATATCAGAAGTTTATACACTCCCCTTCTTTGAGATTTGCCATACGCAAAGGCCCCACAAAATGTTGGGGAGAGGAAAAGGAAAAAAGTAAACTTAAATCAGGCCATGGTAACAGGATATACATTTCAAGCCTATAGAATGTGAGACACCAACTGCTGGACTTCAACGGTTCCTTTTCAGTAAGACTTCAATCCTGGTACTTATGGATAACAGCTCCATCAGTACTTTAAAGAAGTTCAAACGGGCCTGTAGTTCAAACTTCTTTAAATTGTTCTGATTTCAATACAAACCATAAAATACACACTCAGGTTCAGAACGGCTGTCAAAATATTTGAACAAGGGCTGACGTGATAAAGAGACTTCGAGTATATCAGAAGAGCCTGTTCCAGCTACTGCTATTATCTGCTACATAGCTCTGATAGAGAAAGAAATGGGTGAGGGGTTAAAGCATCAGTTGTAGTACAGAGCTGTTTAATTTTAACTCTTAACCACATCCATTCATGGCAGCTGGGAAGTGTAAAGTATTTCTATATCACCATTATATCACATTCAAGATATTAAGATACGCTTTATATAATTGTAAACATATAACGCATGTTTTAGAATAGAGAAAGTGTATGGTTTTTCAGAATGTCACAACAACAAGATGATAACTGCATGTATTAAGTGTTCCTCAAAAAAAGTTCACGTGACACAAAAAAGTAGTAATAATAATGGCATTCATTTATAACATACATTAAACATACAGAAAATCAATCATGATTTTCCTATAGTAAGTGAAGTTTACATTACATTAAATCATCTGCTAAACATCTTAGAAAGAGCTGTTGTATATCCATTTTCAATCACATGAACATCTCTCAGACATCTTCTAGAAGTCTTTATGACATCACACAGCAGGCGTCGCAGAGATGTATAGGAGATGAGCAAACAGAATTGCCCTTAAAATGCAGATATCAAATAGATGTCTACTAGATGTATGGGTGCTATCGGGTGGCATTTCTATAGTAACTACAAATAGTCTCGAAGAACATTAGCTTAACCATAATTCTGATGAAAATGTAGAAAACGTATGCTCTAGCAGTTTCTCATAAGCAAAAGATTGCTCCCTATATCTACATTTACATTGGCAGATGCTTTTATCCAAAGTGACTTACAGTATTATGCAGTTGTCAATCATCACTGCAGGGCAAAGAGGGGTAAGATGTCTTTCTCAAGAACCCTTCAGTCATTAATCTGCTGTCATTGGGATTCAAACCCACAACCTTCTGCTTACAAGCCCAACTCTCAAACCACCGGACCACAACTAACCCTAACCCTAACCCTTACCCTACCCTAACCCTTACCCTTACCCTAACCCTATCCAAACCCTAACCCTATCTAAACCCTTCCCCTACCCGGAACCCTATCCAAACCCTCACCCTTACCTAACCTAACCCTTACCCTATGCTAACCCTACCCTAATTGAACCTAAACCCTAACCCTAACCCTACCCCTACCCCTAACCCTATCCAAACCCTCACCCTTACCATAACCTAACCCTGACCTAACCTAACCCTAATCTAATTTAACCTAAACCCTGACCCTACCCTAAACCTAACCTAACCCTAACTCTAACCCTACCCTAACTCTAACCCTAACTTTAACCCTTACCCTTACCCTAACCCAACCCTATGCAAACCCTAACCCTAACTCTAACCCAAACCCTAACCCTACCATAACCCTAACCCTAACCATAACCCTAACCCTAACCCTATGCAAATCCTAACCCTAACTCTAACCCTAACCCTAACCCTAACCCTAACCCTAACCCTACCCTAACTCTTACCCTTACCCTTACCCTTACCCTTACCCTTACCCAAACCCTAACCCTAACCCTACCCTACAATACCCTACCCTAACCTAACCTAACCTAACCTAACCTAACCCTAACTCTAACCCTTACCCTTACCCAAACCCTAACCCTACCTTAACCCTATCCAAACCATAACCCTACCCCTAACCTAACCTAACTCTAACCCTACCCCTAACCTAACCTAACCCTAACTCTAACTCTAACCCTACCCTGACCCTTAATCTTACCCTTACCCTAACCCTACCCTTACCCTAACCCTAACCTTACCCTAACCCTACCCTGACCCTAACCCTAACCCTTACCCTTACCCTACCCTGACCCTTACACTTACCCTTACCCTAACCCTTACCCTTACCCTTACCCTTACCCTTACCCTAACCCTTACCCTTACCCTTACCCTTACCCTAACCCTAACCCTTATACTTACCCTTACCCTTACCCTAACCCTAACCCTTATACTTACCCTACCCCTTACCCTAACCCTACCCCTAACCCTAACCCTAAACCTACCCCTATCCAAACTCTAACTCTAACTCTACCCCTGACCCAGTGCCTGACATGTTCACAGCAGGATGATCTTTCACGATGGGATACACGACCGTGTGACATCATCACTGTCTCCACGCAGTGCGCGTCCTGTCATTCTCCATCAAAGGCAAACACGAGACAATGCATTTCAACATATTTACAAACAACATGACGTAAGCGCTCGCTCATAAAGCGTGACGAACACAGTGGATAAAGCTGCGGAGACGCTCACACCTGAGAGTGATGACGTCACGAAGACATTTAATTCATGTTTACAGAAATGCATTTGTGTAGCATCACGTGCGGTTTAATCCAGGTCTGCACGGCCATATTGGATCATCCCGCCCAGTTTCATCACTAATGATGTTGTTCTTCCCACCCGAGCTGCCGGATCTCATAAACCTTTATTATACATATTTGTATTTGATGACGTAATACGTGACGTCTGTGTTCATTGTGATAAAGTAACTTCTGTTATTCTTGTTCTCCATGCAGACATCAAAGCACATCTGCATCTCAGATTCTCATCATTTCTATTCGTGGGGTCGTTCATGCATCCGGTGTATGTTACAAAATATCAGAATAAAACATGAGAATAGTTTAAAATGAAATAAATACTCACTCTGTTTCCAGACCTGTTACCCTTGAATAGAAAACGTGTCAGTCGTCAATCCCCCGATACAGAGAATCAATGTAAGTTCTATTCTTTAATAATGAATTAATTCTGTTCTCCACCACGGGATGCACGAACAGATCCTGGCGGGAGATGATGTCTCGTTTTCCGGGGAGCGGCGCTCAACCCGACGGTGAATATTACTGCCTGCGTCTCTCTCTCTCTCTCTCTCTCTCTCTCTCTGTCTCTCTCTCTCTCTCTCTCTCTCTCTCTCTCTCCTCTCGCCCCCCCTCCCTCTATTTCTCTCTCTCTCTCTCTCTCTCTCTCTCTCTCTCACTCTCTCCTCTCGCCCCCCCCTATTTCTATCTCTGTCTAACTCTCT
>CM065664.1:270000-285000 GCA_033220385.1 Triplophysa yarkandensis | reverse complement strand
TCTGTATGTACATCATCAATATCAGTTCACATTTATTTTGACATTATTTGTGATAATCCAGTCAGAATTGTGTTTTTTAAAGCTTTGTAGGTAGGCGTCTTGGAGTATCTTAAGGACATTAACACAGGTCTTCGGGATTAAGTCTGATTAAGAGGTTTTTCTCTCTCTTTTTCTCATGGTATAATAGATGAATTTGTAAAGACACCAGATCTATGTGTGAAGCAAGTTAAAACATCTTGTGTATGTACAAATAGTTGACAATGAATGTTTTTAAAATGAATCCCCAAAATGTTAAATGGCACTTTTCTACATTATAAAAATAACTGACGTAAAAATATTTATTGGGATGAAAAGACTTTTGCACAGTACTGTATATGTTAACTTACATTTAAGCATGGGGATTAATTTTCAGACCATTAATTAGACTGCAACTCAATTATGGCTCTTCTATATCTTGTAAATTGAACCACAATTTACTGTAATTAAATGATTCATAAAAACATGTAATTATATTACTTTACCTTAGTATTCAAATAAACAAGTAATTGAATATGCAAACTAAATGTCAGTCTCTTGATCACAGGCACAGCAGCAAACTATCAGTTTTACACTGAGAAAATGTGTAATGATACAATACAGACATCTAGTGGTTAAGCATGTCTCCCATCAGTGCTGCTTGGATGTTCTGAGGAGTTGTCTAAAAAGTTAAAACACATCAGGTAGATGAAGCTGTACTGTACTGCACCTTGTTTGATTGTGAAAGCCATCCACAAAGGATCTTGCATGGTTTGACAGATCATGGCACTGTCCGTTACCAATTTGATCTTCAGCCCATGTTCTGATGTCATTGCATCCTCAAGAGTGCATTTTGCTTCGGGCATGGTGGGGGAAGATTTTTTTGCTTGAGCTCATCATGAAAATAAAATGTATTTATTGTATTGCAGGACCTCATCTTCTTCAGGCTCCTGAATGACTCTCCATCTGGAATGACTCATCTCAACCTAAATCAGAAACATCAATTAAAAACGACCAAAACAACCAGTTATTAAAATGGACATAGAATAAAACAACATGTACCGTAACTAGCTCAAATAGATCAGCAATCCGTCGTGAATCTTCATCAATTTCATGGATTATATCTTTAGCTCTGTCCATCACTAATTTGGTGATGGCATTTAGCAGTCCTCTCCATTTTTGTCATTGAGCCACCCAAATCATCTTGAAGGGTGTGTGGCAACTCCAGAAATAACTGCATATGATGCCATGCTGCCCGCTGGCAGAAGTATTACAGAGTAGACATGTGGAATTCCCAGCTGATAACCGAGATGCATTGTCTTCCAAATCTTGGGCAGGATGTTTCTTGCTATGTCATTAGCGAGAAGTTCCAGGTAGAAGCAGTTGACAAATCCATTTGAAACAAAGGAATGGTCTCTAGGCTGTGTTTTAAAGTCATCTCTTCTTCAAGGGGACATCATGATGTCAAATCCAGCTTGCCACCTTTGTAGACTCTTGTAGCTTCTGACGTTGCTCGGCTGTCAGTTGCTGACAGCTCTTCAAACTTCTTGATCATTTGCTCCAATTCAGGCATACGAAGAAAGCAGGACAAAACACATCAGTGCAGACCATTTTGATCCACTCGATAATCCACTGAACCCTATCACGCAAATCAGTCTTGTAAATGTTCTTGAGGGTTCTCTTAAGGTTTTGGCGAGCCCTAGAAAGAATAAAAAACATAGCTTTAATGCTGTTCATGGATAAACTTGTGCTTATCCATACGTTATAGGAAGGAAGGGAACATACTTTTTGGGGACTGCAAAGTAGATGATTTATAGTCTCTGGAGGCTTTGTGAATGTTCTCTCATAGAGGAAAGACTGGGCAAAGATGCTTCACCAGAACTTTCCTCATGTGAGGCCGGTGCTTGAGCAGACAAGAACAAAAAAGTATATGAGAAAATATAATTAATGTATGTATATTCCCTAACATAAACCAAATACAATCTTCATAAATGTGATGTTATACAAATACAGTCTGACATATTAATTACATTAAAAAGGATATAGGCATGTATGAAAACATACCATGTAATTGGGTATAAATTGGGTTAAAATATATAGCTGTACAAAAATCAAGTGTGAAGAATTTCTAGAGATAAAGTCAGAATTGTGAGAATAAAAATCGCAATTGTCTGTTCTAAAATCAAAACTATGAAACAAATTATTTCATTGTACCTGGGGCTCTCAAATCAAATGTATCTTAACTCACCTCAGCAGTTATCCGTGAGAGGATTTCTTATCATATAAAGATGTTGAGACGAACCATCTTCTGTGTTTAGCAAACATGTAATGTTATTTAAACACTCAAACAAAATCTCAACAGATGTTGAAAGCAAATAAAGTCTTTTATTTAAGTTGATTGTGTAAAATATGAAATCATAATACATACCCCTGTACTTAATTTTTACAATAATGAGTCTGAATAATATGTAAAATAATATTTGTATGTCTTTGATTTGCTGTTTTTTTATATTTATTTGTATTTTAATTATATTTAAGTATTTATATATAATATGATGATATCATACATCTCTTTTAGTAGTGTTGAAATTAATTTATGTGAAGCAGAAGCATAATACAGAAAAACTTCCTGTAGATGGCGTAGAGGCCAAAGAAAAAACAACATTTCCAATTGTGGTCCAAAAGGTCTTGGAGACTTTTCAAAAAATAAGATTAAAAAAGGGAGATCCATGGGGGCAAAGTAGCTAGATTTGCCAACTGGACACAAGCTGGGGTCTGATCAGCCTGAGATGGGTTACCTGGATGAGGGTGTATGATATTGAAAGATCCAAAACACCCAATGATTCCAGGAACATCACTGATGTGTACTTGTACAAATGTTTACTTGTACAAAGTCTACATTCTTATACCAAAAATCTATTTCTATGTAAAATCTTATGTCATGAGCAAGAAAGGAAGTTGAACCAAACACTAAAGTCTATTTAATGATCAGCTCGAATAACGGGGTATAACGAAAGTCCATGTAATTTTGTAATCAAAAGTGAGAACAAAATGCAAGGTTGTAAGATCACATTCATCAGGGAATTGTCAGTGGTGATATCGGATGCAATAACAGAATTAGCATGACATTAATCTTTCCTTGACTTGCATCAGGGATCTTCCAACACTTAACATCCTCCAAAGGCTCAAGAGTAAACAGTGAGGTCTGTCTGCATTTACATAGTCTTGCTTTCAGCTCAACAAGCCAGATCTTTCACCTTTCCCTTGTTCAAAGATTATATTAATATGTGAACTACCCCTGTGACTCATGGAGGCTCGGCTGTTACTAGTGACCCACATTGAACTATCTCTGAACATACAAATGTGTTTATGAGCCAGCAAAAATCCAAGGGCTGAGTCAATTAAGATGTTAGTTATGCCTTTTGTAACTTCGCTATGAACAAGACTGTTTCTGACATTTGAAGGTCAACACTACCGCTCCGCTACACAAGGCCAATTTGTGTTGTCTCCCTTCTGAGAGAATCTGCCATAGGGCAATGACACCTACAGATCAGCATCATATCTGCACACAGCCAGGATTTATTCCTGCATTTGATTTGGTTGGAAACATTTTTCAACACTGAAATTAGATTTTGATTAATTGCATGCTTCAGGACAAGTACAGGGGATTGTATAGCTAGAAATGCAGATTCTGGTTTTGGTAGATAATTGCTATAATACTGTAAACGAAAGTGAAGTTGGTTTAGTTTCAAGACAAGCCAATGAAATAATTGTAATTTTTTTATTTTTACGACTAAAATAATTCTTCCAATCCCAATTTGATATTTAGAGACAGTTAGATAGATTTGATAGATTAATGTTTGGGAAATTGTTTGTTTTGGTACAAACTAGGTCCCCATACATTATTAAGCATTGTAAACCATATCGTCAAACTACATTTTACACCCCACATCTTTAAACCAAGAGCATTAGTGTGCACTCAAATGGTCTGGAGCAGATTTATGTTTTCTCTGAGACTGGACTGCAGACAATGCATAAAATCTTATACGGTTGACATCCCTTGCCTCTATCCCTGTGTTCTCCATGACAACAGCATGGGGTGTCGAGGACCACACTCTTTTGGCCTATCCCCAATGTGGGACTTTTTTCACTGGGTTCCTTCTATTTTCAGAGCATATGTGTCACACAAATCACCTGGGGTTCAAGCCGGGAGAGGGAGGAGTCTTAGCAGACGCAGTGGAGACGGAACAGTCTGTTGTGGGAAACCTCAAATGAAGCCTGTCTAAACAAAAATGAAAATTCTCTTCGCTCACCCTTTTGTCATTTTAAACCTACATTGCTTTCTTTTGCAGAATACCTAAGATAGAAAGTTGGTTACCGAATAGTAGTGGCATCTATTCACTTTTTTAGCATGTTGTATGTTTACAAAATGAATTTGTGCCAGTTACCAACATACTTCAAAATATCTTAATATGTGTTCTGCAGAAGAACGTAAGTCATACAGGTTTTAAATGACATCACTATCACTGTCTTTAACATCCATGTATATGTACAAACAGGTCAGCCTACAGTCTAATTAATGTTGTTAGAACAGTGAAAGTGTGTCACAGCCTAATCCTGCAGGAAATGCCTAGAGCATTACAACCAAACAATTTTAAATCGTCTTCATGCATCTGCAAGCAAATTCAAATCAATTCACTCATGCTCAAGTCACCCTTCACATCGCCTACACTGAACATTCTCACTGCCAGATGCAAGGATGAAGTGTAAATGAGAGGGGGTCAAGAAAAAGTTTTATTTTCAAACCATTTTGTAGTTTATGAAGTGCATTTGTTTTAAAAATGAAGTACTTCAATATTATAATAATAATAAACAATAATAACAATATTAACAACAACAACAACAATAATAATAATAATAATAATAATAATAATAATAATAATAATAACAATAATAATAATAATAACAATTTAACTTTCAGTTCTGAAGGGCCTTTCAGAAGATTAAATTGGCGCGACAATTAAACGCGACAATTAAGGAATTAACATTAAGACAACCCAGCGAAGGACTTTAGACAGGTTTTCTTGCCTTTTTCCAGTCCAGTGCATTTGTACATGTACGTTGACTGTGTTGCTTTGACATACTCTTGATGCCTGGAAATTGGCAAGGTAAATCAGGTTCTTTACCTTGACTGTTAATGGTAAATAATGCCTTTTAACATTTTGTGGGACAAAAGGTCATGTTTAACAGTGCTTACAAAGTCTGATTTTCATTTTAGCAATCAGAAGAGAATTTACCCATCATAAGCAGGTCAAATCTGCCGTCGCAGACTCTCAGGCACAGTGTCACAGTCTTGCCACAGAAGCCTGAGCTGCAGCTCTTTTTGTGACCCACTCATTCCTCCTGTAGAGCTGCAATATTGAGTCACAGCATTACTTGGCCAAGGGCACTGAATGTTTGATGCACCGTTCTGAAATTGGTATTAGTATATGATTTGATCTTTGTCTTCGCAATAGTAATGTCATGCTTATGCCAATCTATTTATTATTCCTTTTTCAGATGGTAACTAGACAAAAGACCTCTCTGAGGATGTTTTTCGCCATGACAATATTCATTTTTATGTATTCAAATAACCCGTATTAGTTGTTTTTTCCTCCGGAGATGTCATTACAGATAGCTTGTCAGACTCTGTCTTTATCTTCAAAAAACACCTAAAAACTCATCTTTTCCGGCTACACCTAACTCACTAACTCACTACTTTTCTAACCTACTCACTCTATCAAAAAAAAAAAATAACTTTTCTCTCTGTGTAACTTGGCAGCATTGGAGCACTTGTTAACCTATTGTTGTATCGGCTATTTACCGCTATTTACCGCTTCATTGTCTCCTCGACTATTGTAAGTCACTTTGGATAAAAGCGTCTGCTAAATGACTAAATTTAAATGTAAATGTAAATAACTGTGTGCAGCAGTGATTCCATAAGGAAATACTCACTATAGAAAACCAAAGCCCAGATAATGATGTTTTAAGCCTTTCCTCATAATAACACTGGTTATAACTGTAAAATGTGATGTCATTTGAAAAATTATCAATTATCTTTTATCATCAACCATCTAACTATGATTATAAATATGTAAGTATGATATGATAGCATACAGCTCCATCTCCCATGCTGGAAGTTAAAGACCCGAATGCATGAGCTGATACTGTTTTCAAATTTCTGATAAAATTACAAAGCTGAATTATTTAAAGTGGTGTACGATGATCCATTTATCAAAACCGACAGAATATAAATGATGAAAAAGGGGAAGGGAAACATCAAACACAATGCATTAATGTCACTTGTCTTTCAGGGACTTGGGGGGAATTATGAAAGAATTGTTCCTGCTTATAGAAGCATTTTTTTAACACTCTCTGTCTGTCTTATTTTAGCACTTAATAAAGAAATAAGTTATTTAAATCACAAATGTACTCACCAAATTTGTGCTGAGATCCAATTTCAAGGTGCAATTCCTTTTGCTAAGATCTCAATACGAAAAATAATGGCAAAAAATATTTGTAAGATCTCATTGGTTAATGTTGGTACAATGTGCAACTTTGTAAGTCGCTTTGGATAAAAGCGTCTGCTAAATGACTAAATGTAAATGTAAATGTGCAATTTCAAACCAGTGTTGTAAGGTTAGGGGATGGGGTTTAAATATTGTTCATTTCTAGTAAATAAAATTTTTGTACGAATCACAACATGAGAATTTTACGTAAAAGGACAGGGTTAGATTTCAGTCATCTGAGATGTACAGCATTTGCCCCTGCAATCTACTGAGAACTCTGATACAAATAAGATTGATACACAACTATTTTCTATACACAACTATGATCTATTTTCATAACAGCGGTGTAACCTATAAGCTAATTTACACCAAAATCTTGCAAAAGTCTGTGAGGTTCTGGCTTGATATTTCCAATACAATACTTTAAATAATGTGCTAGATTCACGGACTAAAAGCAAACAATATTATTACAATTTTATTTTTCAAAGTTTATTAAAAAAACCTAAACAATGGGCGGCAAAACGAAAGAGGCCGTCCCTGCTGACATGTAACATTCCCTCCAAGGTCAAAAAGACACATAAATAAACCCACATGCAATACACACACAAGCATCAATAGTATATTTTAGTATCAAAAGCAATAGTAACTAGGCCTACATAAAACTGATACACATTCCTTAAAAACACACATAGAAGCGGTGGTGTGATGAGACCACCTGCTTCCCTGTCCATATTTCCAGCCCACGAAAAAATCTCTTTTTAACATTTGAAGAACAGCAACATCAATTCCTCCTGTAAAGTAATACTTATATCCAGGGTTACAGTGAACTCCAAGTTTAAAATAAAATCTTGAGTGTAGTTAACAGTGTCCTAGAATTGTAAAAAGCCTCAAACAAGTCAGAGTGTCTTAAAAGTGGCACATTTGCCTGCAAATTTGTGAAGCTAGGAAAGAATCAGATACAATAAATTGATACATTACAGCTTGAATTTGAATTTCACTTGAATTTTTGACAATTCCTTTGAGCTAATCAGATTTGTGGGGCCTGCTTTATTCACAGATACTCACAATTAGTCCCTCAAGTCTGTATGAGCCTTCTGGTGCTCGCTTGGCTTATCCACCCCAGATGCTCAATGTGAGATAACCAAAAAGACTGTCTTTTCTCACCAACCGCCAAAAAAACTATTCACACTGAATTTCTCCAGGAAGAAGTCTTTAGAGACCCTGCTTTGGCCTACAGTACAATTAGTCTTTAAAGGATCTGTTCGTTTGCAAGTTTTTAAAGAAGTGGTCAGGTTCTGGGTGAGGCTCTCCAAGCTCCCAGTCTTTAGATGAGACGGGGGACTTGCATTGAAGGGACAAATCTCGGCTCAGGCTGCTGTCTAACAGCAGGTCGGGATGGGGCGGGGGGGGTAGAATTCCTGGATCAGGCTCAGAGATAGAGGAGCACAGGGACTCTGTTTTGATGGAACGATAATCCCGCAAGCAGTCCTGCCTAGGTAGCGATCGGCTGGTCTCACGAACCTCGGTGTTACCGTTGTTGGTGCTCCTCCAATCCCAGGTGTTCCCGTTGCCTGACGAAAGACGCACCACAGGGTGGTGAGGGGCATGGGCGTCTACCGTAACGATGCTGGCACTGTCTCGATCGGAAGGTATACGATAATATGGAGATTCTGAGCCGGTGCTGGAAGTGGCACAAGAGGACGCAGTCTCAGAAGACTTCGGTGTGGTAACAGCAACTGGACCATGTTCCTTGGACATGGCAATAACTTGCATAACTCGTGGCTGGTTGGGCAGCCTTGGAGGTTCTGGTGTGGCAGCAGGCACTGGTCCTCCTTTTTCTGTCATGGAGAGCCACTTAGCCCGTGTGGTTGCACTTTTGGGGGACACCGGTGGTGGTCTGGTTGCTTCTTCAGGTATGTGAACTAACTGTGGTGCACCAGGTCTTTGAGGCATCATCACCCTGGTACCTACTGCTGCCGTTGCTGCTGTTCCCCTGTTGTCTTGCACGGTAGGATAAAGGGAGGTGGGCATGCCCATCTCCTCTTCAACTTCTCCTTCGTTGCCGCCAATTTCCTCCAAAGCAACTTCCTCCTCTTCAACTTCGTCTCTTAGGCTAAGACTACGCAGATCCATCGATTTCTGCTTCCATTCAGACACAAGCTGTTTTGAACGCCGAGAGTCCATTGGCACATGAAAGGTCATGTGACGTTGAGTAGGCTCCTCCACAGCATTGGTACTGGCACGGGGCAAGGTGTTACTGAAGGTCACCATGGTCTCTTTTCCCATTGGATTGCGAGGAGCCAGGAGCTCAACGTCTGCGCTGGCTCTCTTGAGGCTGCCCATAGAGGCCTTCTCTCGACGCACCTTGCGGTTCAGGCCGGCTACATGCGGTGGGGCGGTCAGTTCATCGTTACTCTCGGACGCATGGGCTTTTTGGTAGACTGAGTCATGGCCACGCTGGGTTAGCTCTCTGAGAGGATCTTTTTGCAGAGGTTGGGACTGCTTTATTGGCTTGGGAGGAGTGTCTTCATTTGATCTAAAGTTCCCAACTGCATATAATGCCTGGAGTGTGGAAGACATGGGAGAAAGATGTTATTGAAATTTCAATAAGAGTTAATTTATTAATTTGAACTTTGTATCAGATAGCTAGATTATATACACCAAATAACTTAAAACTGTGAAAATCCACGTTCATACCTGCTTGTAACATATAAATGTATTGCAGTAAAGGTTCTAAAAGCTTTTACTCTTCTGGGAGGGTTTTCTGACAAATGTGCAAGAAATGTGTGCAATACTTTTTGTCAGACTTTTTGTATATAGCACTTTATAATTTGTATATTTAAAACACCTGTACAGATTCTATTCAATCCGGAGCTCTTCTGTCACATTGCATTTCTGCGATGGTGTGTTTAACTAACATATTTATTTTTTACTTTTCGTTTCCTACGTTACATGTCACTTGTCTTGTCAATTTACATTGTGTAATGGAAGCTTCTGGAACCAACACATATTCCTCGTGTGTGTAAGCACACCTGGCAGTAAAGCTCATTGTGATTCTGATTCTCATTCTAAATGTTGGGAATACTGAGACTAAGAACATCACTATGTTAAGGCAACAGTGCTGGGTAATAAACTCTGACATAGTGTTCTTTACAAATGTAATTTATGGTCTCAAAAGAGAATGTGTCATATTATATATACATTTTATCAAATTATGTTTCATTTTGTGTTCGTTTGGAGTTAAATAAATTAAAAACAAGGTTGAGTAAAATGTCATACACAATGTGTTGTTCTTAAGTGATAGTTCACACAAAAGTGAGAATTGTGTCATTGTAAGCCTATAGGAGTTTCTTTCTTCTGCAGTACACAAAAGAAGAAATTTTGAAGAATGCTGATACCCGAAAAACAGCATAAACGTTTCTCTTCTATTGTACAGACTGATTCCATTACAGTGAAAAATAAAAAAATAGAAAACTTGGGAATTCAGAGAAAGCATTGTATGATAAATGATCTAAATTTGCATCAATAGTGGGAAAATGTTGATCTTCTAAGATTATAAGAAAATATATTGAATATTTTATATACTGCATGACTGTATCTATACATGTGCTTTTAATGTTTTTTTGTACAATGTTCATCGATGCTACTGCACTTTAAAAGCCTCAACTCTTTCCCTATGTTCCTATGATCTCGTTTTGCTTTACTTTAATTGTCTCACTGAATACAAATGACACTTTCAGAAATAATTTTCACCCTCGTGAATGGAAAGAGAGATTATAGCAGAGAAGCTTATCCTCGAGAAAAGGCACTGCATTGAATGACAAAAGAGTTAAATCAAACAGTGAGACATTTCCTAAAGGATCCTTGAAGATTTCTTCTCCTCTAATTGAAACCAAGTCCTAAATATAGAGCGTGCTAAAGACAGTTAAAAAACTGTTTGTGGAGGCAGATCAGTACGTCCAAAGATTATATGCAACCCAGAAATCGAGCTGTCAGCACAAAAAACGAACAAAACTGCAAAACATTTTATGACTCACAAGGTAAACAGCAATGCCAGCTCCAATCATGAATCCAACATAGACGTCGATGGGGTGACTTCGATGCTGGGTGATCTGGGTCAAGCTGGCCAGAGCTGCAGCTATGGCGAATGCAAACACCAGAACGGGCTTCAACAGCTTGGTGCTGTCTGAGATTGTGGCATTGAAGTACATCTGATGAAGACAAACACGTGTACAATTAACAACAGCACGATACGCCGGTTGGGGAAGAACTCCCAAATTTCAAAAGTGTTTTGAGACCAAAGATTACATTCCAATTAGAATCGGCTGTAATATTGTAAATGTAATTACAGCAGCTCGCCAGTGTCTTTTCACAGTCCAGAGAGGACAACTTCATTAATAGTTGGAACCCCACGTTAAGGTCAATGAGGCATAGCTAAATGAAGAAAACTAATGAAGATCTCATAAAACACTACAGCTGGGAGACGTGAAGCTGCTTGCGGCCTATAATATCTCTTTTCTGAACACAGGAGAAGTCACTGAATACCAGTTCTTTTTTGTACATCACAGCTGCACTTTTTTTTGCTTATATTTGTGTGAGAACACCCTTCGAAGTTCCCTTATATCATTGGAGGTAAACGAGAATGCTTACCGATATGTAGACTGCTGCAAAGCCAGACAAAGTGGAATGCATGGAGGGGAAAGTTTTCCTGATAATATATAGAAAGGAAAAAATACTTGCGAAGGTTAGTAACACATATCATCAATAATAAGCACAGCAAGAGTTCTAGCATCTGATAAATAAATGCAAATCAGCTGCAGGAAAAACAGATCACGCTTCAATGACCTAAACACAATGTCATATCTGTGCGATAGCATCCGTGTTCTGTGTCGACTGACAGGGATTATGGATCAAGGTGAAGTCAAATCCATTTTTGATAGTACAGATAAAAAGCTGACACTGGGCTAACAGCCTTTCAGAAAATATAGCTATGTGTCTAAATGGTGCGTATTAGTGTATAAATTAGTTACAGTTTTTTTATCGACATGGCAGCCCCAAAGGCATATATGGCAAACTTCTTTGAATAAAATGTAAAACAATAAAACACCATAACAGTGAAATATCCTTATACACAACAAAAACATTTAAAATGTAAGGTTGACGAATAATAACGATGAAAAATTAAAAGACATCTGTAAATTTCCATTATTTTAATACAAGATACTTGCCAAGATAGTTGCTTTTATAAAGGCGCATTAATGTAATCTCTAAATAAAAATGTTGCCCGATGTCCATTTATCTGGACATTCAAGGCAGGATTACTGATACCATCTCTTTCTTCCTTTTTGTAATCGTAATTTTTAAGATTGTAACAGCAACTAAAAACCTTAAATAAAATACGGTTTGGACAGTTTGTAATGTTATTTTGCCTTAGGCAAAGTCTCAGCATTCATACTATGACAGTGTTCCCTATGTATTTGTTCTGATAAATCCCTGAAGCTGCCAATGCTGTTTATTAATGTTTTTACATTCTCTATAGATCATGCCAGCAGTCGTCTATCAAATAATGATTAAATAATTTTTTCAAACCATTGCTTAGTCGAGCACACATCAGGCATTTTAAAGACAATTTAGATCATAAGCTGCTTTATTGTCCAAGCTTGCATGCCAGATCATAGCAGAGTGTTTCATCTTCTACAGTCCAGCACTTAGAAGACTGGAAGAGGAGAATTGAATGCATTATGTGATTTAAATAATTCAGGTGGTAAAACAATGCAAACGTTGTGCCAAAAAACTCCTAAATCAGACACCTCAAAGAATGACCTTCTTAAATGTGTTCTCTATGTGTCAAAAGCTGCTGTTGCTTTGTATAGAACAGAGGTCTGCTTTAGTCACCTGGCTGACAGAATGGCATACTGGTCCCGGCCTGAGCAGATGTCCTGGGTTATGTACGGGTTTTTATCACATGCCACACCGGGCAGTGTGTAGTTGGGTTTGCATACGGTTAAAAAGAAGGGTGCATGATAGCCGGTGGCCAGCTGAATAACGTCAGTTATCAGTGCGGTTGCACACAGCCCAAACACATGAACACCTGTGAGGAAAAGAGACACTGTCAGAGGGAAACTGTGCAAACTGAGCCAGACAGCTTTTTTGTGTGTGCGTGGCCAACGCTCAACCATATGCTTCTTCAAAAATAGAAAAACTCTTAAAAGTGCCTGAATGCTCTTGAATGTCTGAATAATGAATGTCATTCAGGTCCCAAGTTTTAAAACCAAGGGTACTTTGAGAAATAAAGTGGGGCATCAAAATGTCCCAAAAATGAAACCTAATCAAAGCTGTTTTTGGCATTTAAATAACTTATGAGAAGCTCGACAAAAATTTGAAAGGACAGTAACATTTGTGTATGGTTGTGTCATTTTAATCAATTACTTGTGTTCTAACATTTTTAAAGTTATGTGTATTTGTACTGTAAAGGCTTATTCACACCAAATTTGAATGAATAATTATAAAGCTTAAAGGGATGGTAACATGAAAAATGAAAATTATTTTATTCTTTAACTCACTCTCATGTCATGTATGACTTATTTCACAATAGCATTGGTGACACCTGCTCACACCTGTTCACCCCTGATCACCATTGACTTGGTGTATTGTAGGGACACAAAATCACCCAGACATTTCTCAAAATATCTTATTGTGTGATCCACAGAACAAAAAATCATATGCATGTTTTAAACAACATAAATGTTTATTTAATTTATTTTAACTAAATTTTGAATTTTACAGTATATCCGTGAAATGAACATACCCACAAAACGGACCGTCCTTCGTAAGAAGGAGTTGAAATTGCAACCTCCAGCATTTATACTCCCTTCAGAACCGGGGTGAATCTTCAGCTTGGAATGCATACAGTACATCAAGGCCTCTCCGAGCATGATCTAAGCCATGAAGACACAAAAAACAAACAAGGGTGCCTGAAGCAATAGTTCAAATCCAATCTCTCAAGGGATTATTCATGCTTTATGCAAGATGCTAAAACTCAACCATCTTAAACATTTTACTGACCATGGAGGTACATGAATTGGTTGAAGGTATTGGGATATTGTGTATTATTCAGCAACTGTAAGATAAATAGGCAAGACCGTTTATGAATAGAGAATGAAAACTCACAGACGCTGCAGGACCAGCAAAGGCCAGGCTGAGCAGCATGAGCAGAGGAATAAGCTCGTCTCCCGTTTCCACATAGGGCATGCTCAGTGTGCGGTCATGGCAACGGAACCCTACTTTGGCTGGCTGTAAAACGTCAGTCAGCTCCAAGAAGTAAAGGGAGATCATGGAGGATGCAACTATTGGCAGCTGAGAGAGAGAGCAGGGGAGTGGTTGGGTTATGGGAAAGGTGGCACAAGAGTAATGAGAGGAGGAATCAGTCATTTCATGAATAATTAACACAAACTGCATTACACTTGATATATGAACACTTAGGCTATGCATGAACGTATATAAATGTCATAAAAAAAATACAAACAAAGTCATCTCCTAAAAAAATTTATTCGTTTTTTTCTTTTACATTGTCAGAATTAATCATAATGCACTGGAGTCTAAATCCGCTCTACAATCCTGTTGAACTTCTAAACGATGAAAAACATGTACTTGACATTATTTAACAGATAACGAAATGATCTTATTCCACTCACTGGCTCCATGTCAGATGAACAGGACCTATTAGTGTCATTTCTATACTAACTTCACATTTTCACAACTAAGATGTCAATTATTACACTGCTGAAATGTACATTTCAGTTGTGAAGAATCTTCTTAAGAGACCCTTGTTTGGTGATTAAACTTTTGTATTGTATTGTACATCTCCAAAGAACGCATTATTAGTTTTATTATTTACCTTGTAGCCGTGAATCCAGTTACTTCTGTAATGGGTTTCTAATGAGATGTCACAGAAGTAACTGGATGACTACAACGTTGGTGTTTGCTGTAGTCCAAGTTATCTGATTTCTGTTAAAGATTATAACTTGCTTATCCTGAACTTTAGGATTAGTCACATATCGTTTACTAGTTACACACAAGTAATGTAATAGGTTTAGAATCCGAGGGTCTTTTTAAAGGAGACACACATTTGTAACATGTTACTACAATGAGTTAAGCATTTTATGGGTAAGATAAAGGAGGTTTCATCAGAGCACATATCAGGACATACCTCCACGAAATAGAAGCAAGGCAGCAGTGTGATGCTGTCTTTGGGAGGTTTCTTCTTAGGCTTGTCTTTTGGGGACATTTTGGGGCTTGGCCGAGGGAAATCTGAAAGGAAACATAGTTCAGACAGAATAATAGTACACATATTAGATGATTGCTAATAACATAATACACAAAGATAATTAATTTGGTATTAAGTGGCCTGCAACCTTGAAATGTTCTTGGAATGTCT
>CM065664.1:152500-265000 GCA_033220385.1 Triplophysa yarkandensis | reverse complement strand
TCATATGATTTGTAGAAAATGCCATTTCATCTAAATGCTCCTAGTGGTTTAGACCAAACCTAGACTGGTTTTGTGTTACTGTCATTTAAACCATCTCAAGAGACCTCTTGTGGAGAAAGCTTGCAGTTACAACATAATCATGTTTTACCATTCTGGCAACATTTTTATGTCTAAAAAACACCAAAAGCATTCTTATTCATTTTCAGACAGCAGCATGCAGAGAAAAATCTTATACTGAATGCAATACCCTACAATAGTTCATTGGTTCATATAAATTGTCCTTAATTTCAACGTGCTAACTTATTATTTACCGCATTGCAATCATTATATCAGATAATGCAAATAGATCTGCATTGACAATTCTCCTGCATGTGCACTAGCCATAATAATGTATTATTAAACAAATTACCAGAGCTTAAATTACTTTTTAAAGACATGTGTGAATTTTTTTTATGTTTTACAACCTGTTCTACGAAATAGTGCTTGCTTGTGCTAAATTCTTATAAATAGGTTTGTAATGTAGACTAATTTATACCAGTTTAAAGCTATCTGAAAGTTCCAAAGCTTCCCAAACTTAACAGCGATACGGCCACCCCAAAACAAGGCAAAAGCTCAACGGCTATATTTGTATATTAGATGTAATGAAATGATCAATATTAACTACCCATTTTTTATTAACCAGTTAGTTAATAAATTATTTTAATATTCTTCAAGTCTTGTGACTTTAGCTTTTGGTGCATTTTTTGAATTTGTTTGTTCTTTATTACTGTAAACTTTTTTAAATGTTGTATTAAAAAATGCAAATAACAAAATTGTACTTTGATTTTTCTGTATGTTTCCAGTCTCTTCTAGATAAAAATTACAAGATAAAAACATCTAATTTTACATGAGAAAACTTATCAGTATTTTACTGGTGGCCCATCTGCCTTAAAATATCGTGATTTTTAACTATGATGTATTGGAAAAAAAACTGATTTCTTTGTAAATGTAATCTTTTTACTGTATTTCAAACAAATTCTTTCAAAGAAGTATTGTTGGTTTAAATCCGCTTTGGCATTAGTAAAAAGCACTAAAACATAACATGTTTTTCATCTTGTGAATTTGTACATTTTATCTATATTTAATACTTGAAAATCTTTAGCTGACAACCCTGCTGATGTAATATTACATTTTTAAAGGATCTTTTTTGCAGTGTAGCTAACCTTTCTCTATTGTTACTAAACCTCATCCTTTTGTTAATCAGAAAATACACAAGTGAGATGGACAGTAGGGCACTTGGATGATAGAGACTGCTGTAAGATTCTAAAGCATACATTACTTTGGCATAGTTACAGGCCTCATGCAGATTCTAAAATGCTGGCACATATAAGGCTGAACAGATATATTATAACAGAAAACATACTGTAGATTTCATGACATAAATGTGTCAAATCAAATCACACCTCATTTACATTAGTTTCCATTTTTGTAAAGATTTTTGTACTAAGCTTTAAACTAGCAATCATTTTCTAAAAATGGACACGGATTTCTTTCTTCCAGATTTAGCTGTGTAAGGCTGTGTGTGGTATGGAACGGATATTACAATGACATATGGCAGCTCTGGTTTATGCCATGTTGTGTAAACTGTAGCAGCAGGGTTGCACTTCAGCTAGAGGGTATATAGGATGGCACGGATGATGCTCGTGAGAAATGATTATGGGATAACAAATGGTTTGTGATTCACATACTGCTTTGAAAAGCCATGCTTTAGGATTAGCCACTGATGCATTGCAGTGTTTATGGTTATTTGACATGTGGTGACAACCAACAGTAATAAATCCATTTGATTCATCTGTGTTTTCAATTAGCTCCCATTCGCCCAGAGAGTTCAGCTGGGCACTCCGTACCAAAATAAAACTTTATTATCATTTAAAAACCTACCATAGCTTATCATTATCAATTATTAAAAAACTATCATAATGTTCATAACCAGCCATTCTGACTGACTGAGAGCAGATTAAGTTTTGGCATGACAGGGCTGTGAACCTTGAAAGGGTTATCAGGTCCTGTTTTACTTGTTTGTTCAGACTTGACCTGGCCCTTTTGGACTGTTGTACAAACTTTAGAGCACATAACTGCTTCTTGTGGATCCTGATTATAATCTGCAACCTCAGCAACATTGATAGATTCAATAACATCTTAAAATCACAAGAAGCTTCTCTAAGACTACACTCTGTCGAAACTCTCTCTCCACTCTCTCTTTCTCAGTCATATGAAATCAATAATGAAATAATCGAAATGTAAGTTGTAACCAAACATAATTATGTTGTGTAGTACAATAACAAAATAGGTTAATTTTGTAATTTCATACAATTAATCAAAATCCCTCGTATAACCTCTTCTCTCTTTTTTTAAATAATATTTTAATATTGAACCAAATGTAGAAGCCTATGTTCTAATGACCTATAAATAATGACATGATTTCATGTTTTATTTAATATATATTGTAATTGGTTTAATGAGTTGAAAGGTAAAGATAACATTTAACAATTTCATTTGTCTTCAACTAAGTTTTTGGACTTGAGTTGGACTCTACAACAAAGGACTAGACTTGAATTCAACTCTGCCCATTATGGACTCTGACTTAGACTTGATGGTTAAGGACTTGGTCTTGACATATACTCGGCAAAGAACCATTTGAACCCAACTCTAACTACAGCCATGACAAATAATGCACGGGCAAACTCTCTGCCTTAGTGGAACTGACAGCTTGAGGTCTTTCTCCAATTCAGCTTTTCCATTTACCAGTAGGAATTCTAACACTCCCAGGGAAGGTAACAACTTTTTTTCTTTGTGGACTTTAAAACTGTTATTTTGTCTGACCTTCTAGCAAGAGATCATTTACTTAAGAGATCATTTATGTTTTAACAAATAATTTTTAACACAGAAGATTTGGGAAAGCAAGGCCCGTTAACCTGGGAGTGGACAAACCTTCACACTGACTGTTATGTTGTCAAGCATGGAAACAACTCAACATAATGAGACCGCTGTTCATCAATCTCCCGGTGGAAGATAGAGCTCGTCTATCAGTCTGATATTCTACTCCTGACAGCCTCCATCAGACGCTTCACTCTCTAAAACTTTCTTTGAAGTCTGAAATTGAACACTACTATCTTTAAACGGTTTGACAGCAACAGCCAACATTTCCGGGGATGTTAACCTTTTTGACCCAAACTCTTATTTAACCCAACTGTTGGATCTGTTTTTGAAAGGCAAATTACGCATTCAAATACCCAAACATGAAACATACACAATGTTATGTATTTTGGTAACATGTTTATGACATCATCCTTAATATTTCCAACCATTTTGAGTTGTTCTTGCAATACTTCTCATGTGGCGATGGATGGGCACAGCACCGGATGTAGACGCACACATCCTGAGGCAAAATAGTCTCATAAATAAATGCAAAGTTGTAGTTGTGACATCTAGCAGACCATTCAGTTGGCTTGTTTTATAATGTAAAACCAATAAAACATGATTTGTGAGTCACATTAAACTGCATAGTGAAAAGTAGAGGTAAAAACAACTTCCATTTCCCATTCTTTTACAACATCAAGATACATATTTGCTGTGGTTTTAGAAATGTTACCTTTTAGCTGAGAAATCTACAAACTGTGCTTTTTAAACTCTTAAAACATGAAACAAGAAAGCGTCCACACACAAAATATAAATTCCGTCACAAATTGCTTACTCTTTAGTTGTTCAAAACCTAAATGAGGGGCACCATTGACTGCCATACAAGAAAAATCATAATGTTCCTGTTGTGTTGAACACAAAGAAGATACTTTGAAAGATTTAGGAGAGCCAACAGAAGTTATTATGACGAATTTAGGTAAGCAAACAAACCATTTTAATGTTTTCTGCATTGGTGGTCAGTGGGGGGCCCAGAACTGTCAATTGCCAACATTCTTCCAAATATCACCCTTTGTTTTTAGGAGAACAAAGAGTGTCATTCAGGTTTTAAAACACCTTGAAGGTGAGAAATTTTCATTTTATGAAGAACTATCCTTTTAAAAAACTAGTTGTATTATATTTAATATAAATTCTTGTGTGTTTCATAATAAGTACAAAACAGAAATCAAAAATGATTTATAAAGCTAATTTATGAAGCAGCTGACATCCATATTTGTATATATTAATTTATACAGTATATGTTAATTAAAATCAAATGATGTGTTTTTTAAGTGTAAACAAAAAATCCACCCAATGATCAACATTTTCCTGGTTAATTTAAACCAAAGATTCTCAATGTTTTGGCTTTTATGGAACCGTACTGTTTTCAACAATTTTTAAAGGCCCACCTCCAATGAACCTCCCCAAAAATATGTAAGAGCTGAAAAAAAGTAATGACCAATGGTATGGTTTGTCTTTATTTAAACCAACACTTGTCCATATCAGCCTATGACTGAGAAATATACCCTTAAGAAAAAAAAGTATACTTTAAGTAAAGGTTGAGAATACGTAAAGTGTACTTTATTTAGAGAGTATAGAAATATCAATGTACTAGTAGGGTTCTTGTTAGTGTACTAATAGTGCTTGGGATTACTTGAACCTTTTTTAGTATATAAAGTATACTTTCCTATTTTAAGGTTAAAATAAGTATTCTAATAACAAACTTCCATTAACTTTTTTTTCTTAAGGGTAGCTATCCATTTTGAACATTTTTGCTGTATCAGCTATTTCTACTACACCAAAATCACTTTTTTCCTAAAAAGTATTTATTTACTGTAGTAAATGCATGAATTGACCAGTCAGCCTTCATATTATTCATATTATTCTGGGGTAATAGAAGAGGTCTGTTTCATCGGAGAGCCCAACATCTCCAACAGAATCAAACTTTATCACCATTAATACGCATATACACAATATCTTACAACATAGTGTGGAAAAAATACAATAGAGCAAAACAGAAATTTGGTCCATTGTTGCTTATGCCACTAAGTAATCCCATTGAATTATTTACAATAAAAGAGCTTTTTTCATAGTAAACATCTGAAGCTGCAGATACTCACCTTGGCAAGCAGTGAATGCTGTACTTAAGAGTCTGTTCTCCATCCACTGCTCTTCAGCTTATCACACACACACACACACACACACACACACACACACACACACACACACACACACACACACACACACACACACACACACACACACACACACACACACACACACACACACACACACACACACACACACACACACACACACACACACACACACACACACACACACACACACACACACACACACACACACACACACACACACACACACACACACACACACACACACACACACACACACACACACACACACACACAATACGCAAAGATAAATGCTTTCTCTCTCAAACTGGAAGTCAGCCAGACAGCAGGATTACAAGCCGAATCTCCATCACATAATGTTCAATCCATCTCTAACACTTCAGCGGTCAATGAGAAAGCAGAATATAGGGCTGCGTGAATCCTCTGATGAGGAAATGTCCCCTATATTCACTGCTCCGGTCACATACATCACCTTCCCCTGTTGATGTCTTTGGTCAGGATGTTGGTATTAGAAAGAGCCGGCATCTCTGCGGGGTTTGGAGGTGAGACTGTTTTGGACTGGCTGAGCCTCTGCCTGACCAAGTTTCGCTGGAGCTCGGCTCTCCTGGCCAGGGCAGATCTAAGCTGGCCACGGAACTCCTCAATCCTTCCTTGCAGCTCCCTTAGTTCATCTTCCCACGGCGAGGAGCCTCCCGGGCAGGCCGGAGGTGAGAGCACCAGGCTGAGACTGAGATTTGGGCCGCCGTTGGAACACAACTGGGTTGGTGGACTACCCACTAAACCTCTCCGGCTCCTCTCCGGACCAGGAGGCAGAGCCTGCAGTTGGTAGCTGTTGAGCGTCTCCAGGTTGAAGTGGACACGTTTGTTATGGTCCTTGGTCTCTCGTCCGGCCTTCGTGCTCTGATTGTTCCACTTGGTTGTGGAAGAGGATGGGGAAGCGGAGGAGGTGGAAGGTTGAGGGGATGAGGAGGTGGGGGTGGCCGACGGCAGACGGTGCAGGTTACAGTTCTCTGACAGGCACAAGGTGGAACTGAGAAGAAGACAAAGCACCAATCAGTCCTACAAGACACTGGGACACAGCACTGCACTAACACACTCCACAATCGATGGGACCACAGAGCTTCTTCAATACACCACTAATGCGCAAATGCAACACTATACACCCCGCTCGACTTTTGCTGAAGAGACTGATATTGATTTTCCTTTTGTTTTTTCCAGTTTCTTTATCAGGTGTCTTTTTTAAGAAAAATAACACTTAAATCACTCTTTAAATAGAATGAAAGTACTTCATATGAAGGTATGTATCAAACATAAGTGGAAAGGTGCAGTCAGATAAGTACAAGTTGCGGTCATTCTAAATAGGTTTTTTTAAAAGGTGGAATGCTCTAAAAATATTAAAATATCGCTCCAGTATATCGGTCGCTATGACATGTAAATCCTTCATTAAAAATAAGCACTGATAGCCCACATAAAAACGCCGTAGTAAAATTTGGTGTTTAACTGTAGTACAATTTCTAGATACTTTTCATGTCTTTAATCCTAGGTAAAATTAAAGTATAAAGTTTACTACTACATTTGCTTCACTTTTTTTAATTCACTGTGGTTTGCAGGACAAAAGCACCAATATATCCGTTTGAACATGGCTCATGTATCCGGTCTTCGAAAGAGGGCAATAAAATGCAATGAACACCATTGGTTTGATGTTTAATATTACAGGTTATTTGAATTAAAAACATTCTAATTTATAAAATCATAAATATTGATTTAATCTTCAGAATTTAGTATATACTTGTAGGGCAGACCATATGTAAAGGAAGATCATTTTCATAAGTAAACTTAAGACGTACACTTAAAAGTAAAAGTATACTTTATAGTAAGTAAATATACACATCAAGGTTATAGTATTGTACTTGTTAGTGTACTAACAGCGCTTGGGACTAAATTGGCCCACTTTTTAGTTCATCAAAGTATATAATCATATTTAAAATAAAAAAAGGATAATCATAGCATACTTCAATAAACTTATTTTAATTGAATGTATTATTCATCATATCGATGTAGAAATTTATTATCAGTGCACTAGTTCGCAAAGTATATAATATAGTGTATTAATTACTTTTCTCCTATATTATACTTCAATGTACTACAGTTTCCTATAGTAAATACTAAAACAGTTCGAAATACTTCTATATCATCTAAAAAAGCTGATTCTACAAAAAATCACTAGTTAACAGATGATGCCTATAATATCTGGATTATCCAAATACATTTATGACAGATATTAGAACGGTGAGGGGTAAGTATAAGCTATTCATATATTTTTGGAGTAAAATGAGACGGCAGAGAACTACAAAAGACATGAACACAGCTGTGTGGCGAACCGGATGTCAGGGACAAATCAATAATGTATTTAGTGGTCATTATACAAGAACATATAACCACGGAATGCAATGAGCCGTGAAATAAATGAAAATGACATATAATCATCAATAAAGTAAACCAATACTCATATTGTAGAGACACATATATTTTAAAAATGGATATCTGATAAAAATTAGCTTACCATCTGTTTGCACTCTCAGCGTCTGATTTCTCATCATCTGCACATCCCATGTTTAATGCACGATGGATTTTCTGTATTAACAAAAGGGCAAAAGAATCACAGTCAAAGCAATTTACATAATACAAAACAACCAACCGAACTAAATTATTAAATTCATCAACAGAACAGATTAGAAAGACATTTCACAGATCAGAAAGTCTGATGGGCCTGTCCACATACCCCACAATATTGTGCTTTCAACATTGAACCACTAGAGGTTCCAGATGCCCATGTTTTAATAGAACATTTAGAGTAACATAAGAAAAGGATTTGAAACACAGAATAAACATCATATTTAAACCATTATTAGTATTATTTTTCTAAATAGACCCATGTGATGGTAAATGTTTTAGCTTTTAAGGCCTAATACACCCCACAATAAATATTTTATTATCAATTACTCACTAACTTGACATTTCAAACCTACGACTGACTTTCTAGGAACAACATAAAATATATTTTGAAGAATGCTGGCACCCTAGAATTACATTGGTTTTGTGTCAATAGAATATAAGTCAAGGGGCCCAACAGTTTTCTCTATCAAACATTCTTCAAAAATATATTTTTTTGTGTTTCCCAGAAGTACGTATGAGAAAACTGTTTGTCTCCTTGACTTGCATTGGTTTCGTATCCATACAATAGAAGTCAATGGGGACCACCTTTTTCTTCAACTAATATTTTTCAAATTATCTTCTAATTTACTATTTACTGCTTCATTGTCTCCTCGACTATTGTAAGTCGCTTTGGATAAAAGCGTCTGCTAAATGACAAAATGTAAATGTAAATGTAATTTGAAAGAAAGGTAGAAAAAAGCCATACTTTTGTAAAATGACAAGACGCTAAATATTGAGGGAATCAAAAAATAAGCTACATACACATTCATAAAAAGTGCAAATGCTTTCCGCATTAAAACATTTAATGCATGAAACATAATCATTTTATTACTTTTCATTTTCCATTTCAACAAACCTCTGAAGAGGTCAACGTAAATAAGATGCTTCGGTCTGTTCTGTAGTGGAGTGGGTTACCCTAACCTTATCCCCATGCGTTGGAAAACATGTTTGGTAGAGGTCACTTCAGGGACAACCATGCATGGAAGGGTTAAACATCCCTGTTTCTCAAACGTTGCATGCGGCGGCACACGCTCACCTGACTGGTGTGAAGCCAGTACTTAAATCTCTGCTGGTGGCGGAGATGAGGCAGGATGAATCTGAAGAAAGCATGTTCCCCCAACAGAGTAAGCAAAGCCCCCGTTACCCCCACGCATAACAGCACGAACAGCCCAGAGAAATGCTGGATGCCCATCTGCAATGTCTTGAAACACACGCCACAACAAAAACACAGAACACGATATCTGTCAATAAACCGCTGTGAGAACCATCAACACAATACAGTTTGTCAGCGATGATGATTCTGACAGTTTTCTGCAATCAATTGATGTTTTCACTTTGGATGTGCTCAGAAATGCTTGTTTAAATCTTAAGGGGTAGAGTAGTTAGGCAGAGCCTGGTCAGGGGGTCAGGGTTTTACCCCAGCAGGCATCAAAACATCAAAACTACAACTTTGAACCGACAAAAACAATATTTTTCCACTGACGGCTATTCTGGAAAAAAACATCAGTGTCCCTTATAAAATGCTTATTAAAAGGTTCCAGTTTTGCCTGTGTCCTTTGGTCTTGCATGTGGCTTTATCCAAACATTGTCAAAATATCACTGTCCGGCGGATTCTGAACATGTCACATGTCATGTATTGCACAGGTGATTTGCTAACCAAACGCTATAGAAAGTGAGTGTCCAAAGTTGGCCGCATGCATACGCGCAAACTCAGCAACTGCTCTTCCAGATGAAAAGAAATGATAATGGTATCCCTTCCCAGGTATTCCTCTTTGTGCGTGACCTTTTGTTATTTTCCCCTTGGGCATGGGATGCACCGACATTTACCAAAAAAAATCCATCATTCCTCCGCACTGGGCTTTGATCTGCAGGGAGAAGGATTCCTGCTGACCGGAACTAATCACAATTTTATATAATATCCACGTTCTAAATGAAATTAAAGTCATGCTCAATTGGTTCAGCTGAATAGAAAAAAAACACATTTCACTTCCTGGCAGAAAATAAGAGACTAATAGAGCACATCAAAGAGGACAAAGACCTTTGCAATACTGTGTGATCTCCAGTCATCTAACGTGTCGCATATCAAGACTGCGACCATGTCAACTGTCATTCCATCACTCGGTCACGGTCTACCTTCGCCTGGGACTCACTTTTAACACGTAACAGGATTTTCTTCAGCTCTTTATCATGATGTCAGTTTCTCTCAAAGAGTTATGGTGGCAAAATGTAGATGCGCACAAGCATACGGTGCTCTATCACTATGCTAAGCTCTGGCTGACCTTACAGGCCAGATGAGGCTGCAGTACAGTGTGTGATGGCTAATCCCAACACCACTACTGAGAAAAACACTTTGAAGATGAGCAAACCATGAACACAGAGCGTATGTGTGTTTTCATCAGCACATCTTTTTCTAAAATTAGGTACAAATTAAATCTCAATTGAATAATCACAGACTTCTGAACAAAATGATTCTTTATCTTCAATGTTGATCATATTTGTCATACTAATAAAAAATTTATCAAACTCACATTTATATATTTTAGTTCAGCTTTACTGCCCTAAAATAGTTATAATCTTACTCTACACCTCGGCTTCTTTAATTGTATGCAGACACGGGAATATGCAAATGAACCCGGCCTCCACTTAATCTCAGGCTGCAGTTCTAGACAATGCTAAAACTGAAAGAGGAACTGAGAGCTGGACATAATTCAGTACTAGTTCCAGCCCAAATCTATACATCATTCTTGCATATCTATATGGCCTGACCTGCTGATCCATGGGGGACATTTGAATCGCTGTCATCGGTTACAGGTCTATGAAATCATGAACCAGACTTTCAAACCATATTTTGGAACTTTGGTAAACTAAAAAGTTTTATGGACATGCTTTGTCTTAAAAAATTATAAAAAGCAACATAAACATTTGTTGATTTTTTTAAAAGCTCATTCTGTTTGACAATTTCAACATTATGAATGTACAATTTTCCACTAAACGGGATATATACATTATCAGAGACTGTATCTATTAGCAATAATCTAAATAATATGTTTTTATTTTTAATTTCAATATTTAATTTAATATACCACTGATGATGTCTAAACATCAGACAAATATCAGTCTTTGCTCAAGATTGAGAGAAAATTCATGCATTATAGTTAGGACAAATATGACTCCCATTCTTCAGAAAAACATTTTTTTTCTGTAAATGAACATGTACAATTCAGATGAAAAAATAAACGGAAAATAAAAGGTCAAGAGATTTCTCTTTCATAGACCACTGAATAGTTTCATTTTTTGTGGCCATTTATGAAGCATATAGACTGTTATGGATGTGAACATTTATTTACCTGATTATAGAAAAGTATGTTTTAAAATTACAAAGTCCTTTTAGATCAATGGGTCTGATGATGAAGAGAATGTATATATTGAAGCTTGTGGAAACACAGTCAGTCACATGTTGTTATATAAGAAGTCTTTACTGTGTGTCAACCTGTAGTTAGAAGGTGTTTTAGAGAGCAATGCTCTTCTATGGACATAATGATGTGAGCGTGCTTTCTGCTAATTACAAATTACAAGCTTCCTGATTTATAAACAATACAACAAGGCCTCTATTAACATGCTCATTATTCAAACAGAAATGTCATTTAGAATATCCACGTACTTTAGCACATTTTGCATGAAACACTTTCTGCACACATTAAAATGAACACTTGTGTGCAATTAATACGGATCATGTCTATGCATAATAATATGATGCTAATGTTGCAAAATCATAATACCATATTAAAATTTAGGGCACTCTTGTGAAGAAAACCATGTGACCCTGCCCGTTAAAACCAGGCTAATATCAAAAATCTAATTCTGAGATTATGAGTATCGAAGTTTGATTCATTTCCTTATAATTTCAAGATTTGACATGACCTACCTCAGTCAATATTTAATATAAAAAGATTATATTTTCACAGAACGTTCTTTACATTATGTAGAATGGATTCAGGTAGAACAACAGTTAATAAAAAAAAAGACTTTAGCTGGGTTCTCACAGGCAAGAACACATAATCAACCTTGACTTTATACACTCCTTTGGCACAATACCATAACGGTATCATAGCACTGAACAACAATGCATATTAAGACGCTGGGATTTCTTTTATTTGTAATTTATTTTTTTCATTTATTTGGAGAGCATGCCAGATGCACTGCTTAATGTTGCTTTAAATTTCTCATCTTTTTCTTCTCAATATCTCCGTGTCTGGCTGTGAACCAAGATTCTCCTTGAGAAAATCGGACTAATTTAATTAAGACAGAATAACACAGAGAAGATGAACTGCTGCTGTTTTTTTTTTTTAAGCTGCTGCTCCTACAAACAGCTCCAGAATAAACATTCATTCAAAGAGGACAACCGACTGGGGGACTTCACAGTCGATTCTGCCTGCTAGTTTGCAGGATTTATCACACAGCAAAGTAGTGGTTTTACAACATGGTGTCTGTAGTGACAGCATGGCATGGCTCCAGAACAGAGAGAGAGAGAGAGAGAGAGAGAGAGAGAGAGAGAGAGAGAGAGAGAGAGAGAGAGAGAGAGAGAGAGAGAGAGAGAGAGAGAGAGAGAGAGAGAGAGAGAGAGAGAGAGAGAGAGAGAGAGAGAGAGAGAGAGAGAGAGAGAGAGAGAGAGAGAGAGAGAGAGAGAGAGAGAGAGAGAGAGAGAGAGAGAGAGAGAGAGAGAGAGAGAGAGAGAGAGAGATTAAGACCCTGAGATGAGTTCCAGCTGGCACAGAGGCCGAAAACAAATGTCATTGCTTCTACTCATGAAGTCTCCCATTCATAACGACAGCTAGGTAATGAAGCCAGACTGTCCAAGACAATGTCTGACACGAGTGCTACAGCCTCTGTAAGGTTATTGACTGAAGCTTCATTGATGGAGCGTCTTGGCGACTGCCACTCACAACCTCAGGTGTGCGGGGCGGTGCGGCTGACACAGAGCCCTCTGGAATGAAAATGGATTGTGGAGACACTACATCCCTCTGACAGACTGGCTATTAAACTGCAGGGAGACAGTTATTCCTAACAAAGAATTTCTAAGCCCGTCTGACAGCCAGGAAGACTCGGTCAAGGGCAGAAAGCTCTCGCTCGATGCCCGCATAAACACAAACAAACATACTCATGTTTCCTTTGACGGCTCACCTCTGTCACAGCAAAAACCCTCTTTCCACATGGAACCACTTTGTACCACTTGTCGTGCAGCATGTCCATGTAGCCGTCGGATTTGTAGCGGCTGACATATTCGGATACATTCCGTGTGAGGGGAGAGTTCTGGGGCATCCCGATCCCGTAACCTAAAAGCACAAGGGGAAAATGAGGTCATACGGCTTTGAATCGGCACTTGACTGGCATACAAAGTGAAAAGTGTGAAGCTGTGGCCATTGCTTTAAGACCGAAGGGGAAGTATGAGCTTCTTAACCAGCTGAAGTATCACAATATCAAGTCACAGTGCTGCACCATAGTAAAATTCACAGATCTATATATTGTATATCAAATCTGAACAAATATGATTTTTGTAACTTTTTGTGATTTTAATGTTTAGACAATGTAAAAATGTTAAGAACTTCGTGTTAGAAGCTGCACATATATATATATATATATATATATATATATATATATATATATATATGGGACAGTTTAGACAAACAGCATATGATGTTGATCTGCACTGAAGCTGGCAGTCTATGGCGCGGATCCTGTTACCATTGATTTTTATGGAGCAAAGATCGATGTTCATTTGCCTACAGACTCTACCCACATACTTCAGGTTCCTGCCCGCGCGCCTGGCTTTGCATATTGTAAAAAGTGACACTTTGAAACCGACAGTCAAAACGTGAAATACATTAATTACTTTATTTGAAATTAAAACTCTACCCAATGCAATGAGATAATTCTGTCAATTGCTATTTGTTATCACTGTAATAATAAAATCCTAAGCATTATTAATTAGTTTTATTTCTTCACACAGTTCTCCTTGCCAACTTTCAGCTTGGCTCAACAGTTCATTTCACTTTTTTGTTTGTTTTTACATTCGCCCCATTCACTTCATACTGCAACAGACACATTAGGAATGTTTCAACTGAAATCACATGTGGTTTGTCAAACTGCATTTTTTAGATTGGAACAATGTTTTAAGGAAATATTACAATATTGCATTGAATCCATAACATTTGAAAGAGTGTTCAATGAATGAATGTTGTGCCAAAGCAATGATAAATAACGTGTTTTCGTGGTTCATGGTATAAAGAGTTTTGCAAAAGTCATCTCATTGTGCAGAATAGAGACTAACATTTGAAAAAAAAACTGTAATTTGGCAGATTCTTTAAGCCTGACCACATTTTATGTATTAAAAATATACATTTTATGAACACATGCATTCCCTAGAAGTCAAAGCCATTATGTTTGTATGCGTGCACTCTGATACAGGACAGCGCGATTGATTTGTGACATCTGTGCTTTCTCACTTCTGAAAAGCACCAGCTGATGTAAAGCCAGGCAAGCCAAATGAAGACCAGAAGGGTTTGTTTAAGAGCGCTACAACGTTTGTGTGTGTGCGAGTGTGTATTGATAGCAGTGATACCTTCATTATTGATATGTCAGTGAGCCTTGGAAAGAACAAGCATGAATCTTTGGTGCTCTGTGCCGATGCACCGTGAGACGGCACGTCTGTCATAGTACGGGTTCTGAAGTTGGGCAGCAGGAGAGATACGAGCAGAACTCTGACATCCACAAATTTCATCAAAGCCCCTGCCTTACAGCAAACCCACACATCACTACTGGCAAGCAATCCCTCTCTTCATTTCAGCACATAGCACAACAGGCCTTGCATCTTGATAAACTTCTATGATCTCCTACTGAGTTGCACCGCTGCATTTTGCTTAGCCCACCACAACAAACAAAAACGTGTGCTTTTGAACTCATTTGACAGCAAGCACTGCCGGGCTGGGAGAAAATTCTTAATGGATTTGAACTCAGGTGTTGCGACATTAAGCAATTTTCAGCTGAAATTTTTTAGCAAGAAAATTGATCTTATGTCAAGACAAAATTACATCTTATTTTTATTTGCAAAACATGACTCGGATACAGACTTTAAAGGCACAGTATGGAACTTTCACTGGTGTACTAGTCTTCAACTTGACTGCTGATAACAATCAATCTCATAACTCCTACCATGATGAACATCATGACATCGTTAAACAGCTTTGCATGGTTCGAATACAAAATTGGCTGTATTAAGCATTGCTAATTTATTTAGTATAGACATACACAAGCAAACAAAATAACACTTATTAAATAACACATTTTAATGCAAAAATATTACATTTTTTGCATTTAAGGAGGTAATTTTATGCAGTGTTAGTTCACCAAGAAAATGTATTTCTTGTTAAAACAGGTTAAATGTTTTAATCTTCAGTTCATGATATTGTAATGTGAAAATGCTAAGGCGAGGTTTAGATCCAAGTGCAGATACATTTAGAAATGGGAAAATTCAAATACAGGCAGAGGTCAATGCCTGTAGCAGAACAATCCAAATAAAACTTAGGCCTACACATGAACACAAGTACGAACACTAACAATAGACACACATTATATCAGATATTACCAATTCAGATTTCTAAAGGAGCAGTATGTTATTTTCATTTGAGGTCATTGGTGTTCTTGTATTCAGGTTCACTGCTGAAATAAATCGTTACAGCAAAACTCCTAACGTGGTGGACATCATGCAATCATTAAACAACATTAAATTGCTTCAATCCAGAAATTGTCTTTTTAACTATCGATAACATTTTGCATTCAACTGAACAAAATATATTTTGTGCATTATGATAGTTCTCCAACAACATTGATCAAATCTGAATGACATATTATTTAAATTAGCAAAATATTATATAACTTATATATTTCTGATTATGATATAGGTTTGAAAGGCGCTTTATGTGATTTATCAAAATATTAAGAAAGGTACAACTTAGAATGTTGGAAGTTCTAGTCTTCGGCTCCACCACTTAAATGAATTGACCGGACGAGAAATACTGCAAATATGAATTGGACTTTAAAGGACAAGGCAAATACTGAAGTGAAGGCCTTTCCTAAATTGAGTTCACTCCACGTCCATTCCCATAATGTTAGAGGGATTTTTACTCATAAACCCAAACTCTGTGAATTGAACTGACGCTTTATGTCTGCACTGTTTACAAGATTTGCAGACCCTGACCGATTCGTACATCTAGGGCCGGCGGAAGTGATTGTGACGGCTCAGCCTTGATCGACCATCCAATCAAAGCTCAGAATAAAATCGGACGGTTAGGAAGACGGCTTTAAGATTTCCTACCCACCCACTGCAGGACAGGACATGCGTCACAGCTGGGTGACTGCCATGAAATCCATCTACACACCGTTATAGCTTTGCTTTATGAAATGACATGTGTCGAACTTGGATTCCTACGGCTTGGAGGGTAATTACAGCACACTTTAGATGAATTCATTGCTGGGTATGAATGGGAGAGGACTTTTTGTCCTGCATGTGTAGAAGAGAACTTTTGAAAGCAGCACAGGTAAGTCAATGTTAAGCAATGTAGTTTAGTCAAATGGGTTTGAATCTTAATACACACAGATTAAGAAGATTGGGGAACAACTTCTGAGGGCATTAAGTCAAGTGGGCCTTACCTTCAATAGCAAAAGGTTTTCCCACAGTCAGAAGTTTGCAGTCCGCGTCTATGGAAACCTCATAGTCTAGTAGAGCTTTGTCCATGATGAAGGCATCTAGCTGAGGAGGATCTGTCCTTCAACACACAGAACAAAGTGATCAGTGAAAAACAAAGTGGACCATCACAATTCAAACTTGTGCTAATAAAATCTGCTTTTTATTGAACGAGTAGGTTGACTGAATAGCACAATAGAAAGTAATAACGGTGCTGAAAAGAACTCAAACGCCCAGGCTAGATCACATCACACTGAGAGGAAAACATAATTGTCAAATCTTTTTATAATGCTGTCACGTTATTCATAAAGCATTTATCGGTTACTCGACCTCAACTTTCAAACCTATCTCCTGTCCTTAAAAAGAAACTTTGATGTAATATTTATAACAAATATATAAAAAATACTTAAAGTGATACTGTAGTTCACCCAAATTCAGTCATTATTTACTCAGCCTCTTGTCTCTTTAAACCTGCATGACTCAGATGAAGATACTTTGAAGAATGTTCAAAATCTTTTGGTTCCAGTAGACTTTGCATTGGCAATCGCTTTCATACAGTTGAAGTCAATGGAAAACGGTGGTTTCTGGTTCCCAACATTCTTCAAAATATAAATTGTTCAGCAGAAAAATGTCATATAAGTTTGAAACTATATATTTTGTGTTTTGGGGGATCTTAGGGCTGTGCAATTCATCTAAATCAATTTTCAATTACAATTTTGGCTTCCAACAATCAATTTGAAAAACTTCGATATAAATTTAACATTATTAAGCCTTTAGCCACCATTAACTATAAACGCATGAAAAAGAGGGGCCAGGACATTATTATTTAACTTCCACATTATTATTCCTTCTCTTAAGTTTCAAAGAAGAAAAATTGGTAAGAATTTAATAACTGTCAAGTATTTTCATTTTGAAGTGAACCATGCCTTTGCTCATCTGCTGACCTCCTTTTACCTTTGCTGTGACTGAAAAATAAAGTGCAGAGTTTGAGGAAATTTCATAGGATGAAGCCTCAAATTCTCTTACAAGAGGTATTTCTGTCCGGATGTTTGTCTATAAAAAAGCCTGCCCTCAAGGATTCAAACCTATCGCTGCGATCTCAACTCGAAAAATGCTGACCGTGTTCGATGTCTCATGTGAATCGAGTGAAGGATTTTTGATACGTGAGCAAAACCAGCATCAGTCATAAAAGAAACAAGGTACAAAGACAAATCCTGCAGTGTGAGAGCTTGAATCCACGGACGTAACTTGGTGTGCGTACGCCAGCGAGCGTTCACTTGCCGGGCTGAGATCTATCATCTTTGAAGGGAACCTTTGGCCCCATTTAGCAAGTTTAGAGGATTTGACTTGAGAACGACTGCCTAGCTGGCTTCTTAGCCTGAAGTCTGCCGCAGTCTTTCTTACAGGGATGAATGGAAGCCTAGACAACAGAGCTAAAGCTTGAAAAGCAGACACTTGTTGCTGTCGACTCGCTCTACACTGTGTTTGTTTAGAAAGAGCGAGCTTGTGTGCATAATTCCTCTTGAAAGACGAATGATTGTAACTGCGAGCCGCACTGAGATCCACATTAATACTGGAGCAGTCTCAACAGCTCTTGAAGCTGTACAAACTGACATGTTGCCCTCTTATTTGAAACGCTTTTGTGACCCATTAATTTGGATCAAGATTGTGAGTTGAAAGCATTCTTGACTGCTTGTTGTCTGGCTGTATCAAGTCAATCTTGTGCAGCTATCTGTGCAATTACTGTATTGTTCTCTTTCTGCCATTTCTGAGATGTCTGTCTCTCACCATAGTGGGCCGACAAACCACTTGTGGTCTGTAAGCGATTCTAAGTGATCTGGGAGTTTTCCTAACCCAGAGAAAAATCCCATTACTGAGTTGCTTAGTTGTGTTTCTTTTGACACATAATGCTGTATATTTTAAATAGAGTACATAAACTAAAAAAAATGAATATTGGTTTTGATATTAATTACTCATCATAACAGTTATACAATTGTTCATTGTGTTTTGTGCAACATTTACATTTATAAAAATCAGTTGTAACAAAAAAAAGAGGATTTATTCATTAGTAGTTCATATAACAACATTTACTATAAAACATGTACACAAATATATTGTAAGGTGTAGTCATTGGTGCATAGTTTGACAGGTTTCTCCTGAAATTGCTTGGAAAACCAATAGAAACAAAAAGAAAGATAACTGTTAAAATATATTAACAGTATGTGATATGTTATATGTAAAACTAATGTACATTGTATATCTTAAATTGTATAAAATAAAGCTGCCTTTAATAAAACAATCTGAAGTTTGTGACACTGCTGAGATATTTCAGTGAACATTACTGCAGGCACCTTTCAGGTCTTCTCGTCAGGAGATATGATTGAGACGGGCAAGACTTTCATTTGCTCTCCATTTATTATTACTATCGTTTATCCAAAAACAACAAATTGTCATCATATCCTCTCTTTTATATCATTTATAACCTCCAGAACACAAAAGAAGATATTTCGAATAATGTAGGTAACCAGCATACCCAATGACTTTTATTACGTGAACACTGAACCAATGCAGGTCTACGGTGAACAACAATTTTTTTGTTACTAAAAATAGAGTAAGCCACGCATGACATCACATGAGAGGAAGGAAATAACAGAATTTGGTTGAATATCCACTTAATGACTGTTAGAAATAACTGAGAAATGATAGATCATCTGTGATTTTCTCTCTATTAGCTCATAAATAAATAACTATAACTGACAAAAGCATAAATATTAAACTAACCGAACGGTTACATATATAAATCTGTAACATAGCTTCTGCTGTCTTTCATAAATAATATCTCCTCAGCTAGCCAAGAGTTGGCATGTATTTAATTCAACGGCTAAAAGAACCGTTCTAGTTCATTTAAATAAAATATTAGCAGAAACCACAGCGTCATTTTTGTTATAATGTCGTTTTCCGCTTGAAAGAAAGAAAATCAGGCACTCAGAAGGAAGGTTCCTTGTGTGAAAACATTTCTCTTTGTTCAAAAACCATCATTTATTTTCTGTGTGCAGGCACTCTTACTCAAGATCATTTGATTTTATCTTTTCAAGTAATAGAATTGTGTTCGTGTGTTACCGTGAAAACACTGCACCGCAAATGCATTTACTGTAAGTGAGGAAGCCACTGTCTTTATCTGTGTGCTACATCTCTACCAGTTACCTTCCGCACATTGGACTTTTCACCACGGGTATGTTCAAGTGACTGTTATCACTTTGCTTTCTCTCCTGTGTGTAAACACTTACTTTAGTGTAGAAACTCCATCCGGAGTGGTGGGCTTGTTGAAGCGCCTCATGTATTCGTGCATCTCAGGGAAGCTTTTCTTCACATAATCTTCAGCGCTGCTTTCGCGAACTGTGCCAAAGCGAAACCCTAGAGACGGGTGATGGAGCTTGAAAAGAATGAAAGGGGATTTATTCTGTGAGTGCACATTCCAATACTCTTATTTTTCGTGCATTTTATGGCTAAACTAACACTAGTACACAAAGTTTAATGCAATACAACACAGAACCTCAAAATACTTGTGCATTTACAGAAATGCGTGTTGTACCTTGACATCGTGAATTCCAGACACCTCTTCGAAAGTCTTCTCCCCGACCATGACGGCTGCTAGGTTGGCTGTGTAGCTTGACAAAACCAGCAGGCAAAATATGGCCCACAGATTCATGAGAAAGCGTCCCGTCCAGCACTTTGGTTTTTTACTGGAAACTGTCCGACCAAAGAGTATTGCGTAGCAGAGGTTCAGAGCGGACGAGTATGAGAACACCCTGATGCGATTGCGTCCGTGCGGCGTCATACCGAACGGACTGTTCCACTCATACAGGGTGATGAAGAGTGCCGTTATATGCAGAGCCACAAATATTCCCACCCACATGGACCAGTGAAGGGGCCACATGAAGGCACCGATGGGTGCTGCTGTGTCCTTGCTGCGTACCAGGATTCCTAAACTGGTAGAGAAGAAAGGACTTGTGAAGTCGATGACTCGGCTTCGAGCCGAGTTTATGCTAAAGCTGGTGACGGCCATATCAGCCAGACCACTGAGCAGATCGCCTACCAGCCCGGACCATCTACCTCCTTTCAACGTGCCGTATTTCCCATCGCCAACGATGTACAGGTCAAATTCGAAGTGCATGTCCTCGGCTAACTTCTCCAGCAGGTCAATGCAGTAGCCATAGCAGCATTTACGAATGTCAGTTGGCAGTGAACTGCTATTCCTTTGCTCCAGTTCTCGAAACATCTGGTTGAGGACTTCTGAGCTATTGCTCTGAGGGTCAAGGCACAGCTGACCCGCAGGACATTGGCCCTCATCGTCCACTTCCCGGGTGAATACGAACGGATGTTCAACCAAGGTCACTACGCGCAATCTGCTCCCTGCCACCGGTAGCCCCGCTTGCCAACGGCCGCCTTGCCTGATTCCTGGGCCCATTTTCCGTTGACGCTGGGTCGCGCCTGGCCACAGGCCCTGCTCCTCCACTTCCAGATGGCCCGACTGCCAGCTTGCTACGGTCACCCAACTGGGCTGGCCTAAGGGGTCTCGCTGTAGACTCCAAATGTGGTAACGCTGAGAGGTAACCACCCTCGAGAGGGAGCGTTCTACTCGCACTGGGCCTGTCAGCCCCATGAAGGAAGTGTTTGACAAGAACCTGTGCACAGCAAATACATGGTTATTGTGAGAGGGATATAATAGGCTTCTGGGTAAAGCACAGATAGTGATGAGAGGAAGATAAATAAGGGTTTTCAATGTAAATAGTGTAAAAGATGAGGAGCATCTACCTTTGAGATTTATTAATACATATACATAATGAAATATAAATCATTCAAACCAACCAATATCCCATAATTGACAACCAACGTCCTTCACCTCTAAGAAACTAAATATTGACATTTTTTAACCTTCAATGACGTGTAACAAATATCTTACTAAATAAACCATGATTAACTTACAGTACTGGACATGTGACACCCAACGAACTGCATAGCTTTTGTACTTGAATATGTGCCATGAATTACTTTGATGATCGTTTTTCATTGATAAATCAAGTGAGGATATAAGCAGTCCGAGGACTACTGGCTGATGTCTGGGCCACAGATGGAAAATGAGAAATCTTTGGTGTAAGAGGCTTCTGATGTGTGGCTAAATGAGAAAATAAATGACATGCACTCTGTGTGACCGCGACGGCACACTTCCATTAAAACAGCAGAACAGAGAAAATAAAACGAGAAAAATTGATTGGCTGGGTCATTAATTTCTTCTGATAGCCCACGTTTGACCCATTGAAAAAACGGGGTTTCACGTGACAGCAGATCAAAGACAGAGGACATTGTGTTTGCCACTCCAAAAGCTGGTGGTTTTCTTTCCTTTGTTTTCTAGAATGCTATTGTTGACTATTATTAAACGTCACTATTTATTTGCATCTCTGTGGAAGAACAATCTCAGTATGTTTTGGTATTTATGTTTCAAAGTAATGAGTCTAGAACTATTTCTCAGGCTCTTAAACTATACCATATTTTCTCAGAGAAAACACATTCCCTGAAATGGGGGTTGAGGGGATTTTTAAACTGTGATGTGAATATTGAAGATTGCAACACTGTACTCCATCCAGTGCAAAATCTTAGAGGCTCTCACATTACATCATTTCATGGAAAGTTTACTAATCTAAGATAATACCGTATAACACCAAAAATCAATCTCATATCTGAATGCAATTTGATTTCTGTTTAATGTCACAAAATCTCATTTGTTGAAGTAGATACATTGGCAAGGCTTCTTGCAGTCTACAGTGATAAGAGTTCAAACATTTGGGAATTGGTGCCTGATTGCATCCCGAGTCAGCACAGGATCAACTTTTCGATTTTTTTTACCAGTTATCATTTGTTAATTCCATGCAGATCGTCGCCTGGAGTAAAAAATAGTATGCTCATTAAGGATGAACCAAACAATCCCTGCAATCATGATTAAAATGTATCCTCTTTATCATTGATTTGTTAAACAAACTATCAAATGTGTCCTTTTTAACACTTGGTTACTTGTGACTGCCTACATTCATAGGAAAGATACATTAATCATTTTTGTTAATCTGATTTTGTTGAAGCTCAGAATATTGACATCAACCACACATTAAAGAACAATGTATGTAGTATGCATAACCAGACGTGCAGCAAACAATACAAGATTAATTCTCTTCATTTTACAGCTTGCATGACTGCCTGTGCCAGTTTTCTGTATAATTTACAGTTGATGTCTACAATCAGTATCCATTTTCTGTCTAGCTGCACAAACATTAAAGATATCTGACATGGGAAAACTACACCAACTGTTTTTATTTTCTTATTTTTTTTCATTTCTGATATTTACAACATTGGAGTTTTGACGTCCCTCTGAGATTGCAAACATATATTCTGATAGCATGCTTTCTTCTATGAATTCACCAGATCAACTACACAGCTACAGACAACTGTGGTAATTTTTCCCCTTAATACTCATGCTTGAACATCTAAGGTATTAAATTAAAAAAAATAATAATTAAACAAAAAGTCATTTTACTGCCTCAGAATACCTTAATGTAACTCAATGCATCAGCTGTTAAGATATGTGCAGATAAATGAAAATGCAATTTAAATTATTTTCCCCTTTTCTCCATCACACTCGGCTGTTCCAGACGCTGCCACAACTTAAAGTGAAACTAAGAGCTGACACAGCCATGCAGGGGTTGTTTAAATCCAAATGTATGTGCCATCTTTGGAAATTTATAGTTAAAAACTGCTGATCCACAGAGTCAAATGAATTGATGTGATTGATTACAGGTTTATGACATCATGAACTGGAGCTGTTTTAAACCATTTATTTAAACTTCAGTTTTATGGTGAAAATACTATGCAATGGTTTGAGAACAACAACATCCTTTTTTGATGCAAAAGGTTTATGTATTTTTATAATTTTCCCATTTTCATGATTTGTTTTTTTTATTCTATCTTTTCTGTCTCTAATGGTAAAATTGATTGTGTGGCCTTGCAACAATATAAGTGTGTTTGTGTTTACAGGCTTGCGTGCGTGTAAGTGTATGTCTTTGATTTATTATGAGTACAGATCTTGAAGAGTGGTAAGAGTAATGCCAGGGATTCGCTCATCAGCCCGTACTATTCACTGTTGTCTTTGGAATTGGATTTGGTTCTGAGCCGAACCAGACGGTATTGGAAGGGCAAAGGAAGGATTGGATGTCAGCTGTGTAGAACTGTAAGAGCAACTACTGTGTCAGGGCTGGAACTTCCTTAGCTCACTAAGCAAGAAAAGTATTTTCTGTTCTTTCCTGGTGGTGCCCAGGAACTTGATGGTGCGTTGAGGGATTGCTGGTGGGTTTCTCCTAAAGTCCACTATCATCTCTACTGTTTTGAGTGTGTTTAGCTCCAGGTTGTCGTAACTGCGCCACAGAGCCAGCTGCCAGCACCAGGAGCTTGATGGATAGGTCTTTAAAGGTGCAGTCGTTGGTTTACAGGGAGAATAGGAGAGGGGAGAGAACACGTCCTTGATTTTGCACCATCTGACTAGCTGTCTGTCAGAAAGCAAGGGATCTATTCACAGACAGCGGATCTGGGTGAGTTTGGTCTGGAGCATAATGGGATGATGGTGTCTAAGGTATAGCTGAAGACCAGGGAAAAGTCCTTGCATAGGGCCCTGGTTTGTCCAGATGTTGTAGGGAATAACGCAGTCCCATGTTAACTGCATCCTCCACATCATCCACGGTTTGCTCTATTGGCAAACTACAGGGGGTCCACCAAGGGCGATGTCTTTCCAATATATGCTTAAACCAGTCTTCCAAATGACTTAATGGCAAAAGAAGTTAAAGCAACAGGTCATTGAATCCTGTGATCTTTTGTTTCTGTGGGATTGGGATGATGGTGAGCGTTTTAAGCAGGAAACGACTTTGCACGGCTACAGTGATCTGTGAGAAGATAAAGGCCTGCTGGTCAGTGCAGGCTTTAAGACAGGCTGGTGAAACACCGGGCCCGGTGCTTTCCTTCTCTTCTGTTTCCTGAAGATCTGACTCTCATTATCCTCACTGATCCGAAGTGCAAAGGGGGAGGACAGGGGAACGGCTGGAGGTGTTGATGGCTGTGTAGAGAGACGGTCAGGGCTGGGGAAGTGTATAGTTGGAGGTTTCGAATCTACATAATATAGGTGGAATGAGGTGGAAGAGAGCATTTTTCCATATATTATAATCCAATTTGCTTAAGAAACCAGGAATGTGTGTTTGTGTTGCATTATATTTCCAATGACTGATTCCATTTCATGTTAAATGTATCTCCTTTTTATTGACTAACATGTGTGTCTAAGATGTTTGATTTATATTCAACTCAAAATGGCTCAAAACAACCTAGCATTTTTGGTTCAAGCAACCCAGCATAGGTTAATTAATAACCCAACGATTATGTTTGTCCATTTTGACCCAATGGTGGGTTAAATGACCCAATTTTTAATATACATATTTTGTATATACGTCTTTATCTTAACTATTATGTTCCTGCGGTTGTATTTAATGTCAGCACTTAAAACCTTATAAAGCTCCTTCTGATTCTGAAAATACTCACACAAAGATTACGCAGACATGTACATGCACACTGTTAGTGAATGTCACAGGCCTCGCAGACTCCTCCACTGGCACAATGACAATAATACATCACGCTGAGAGGAAGTGGACAGGAGGTTTGCGAGCTCCTGACACTGGACCGGACACTGGCATTTAAAACAGGCAGACAGCCTGAATGCACAAGTATCCCGTCCTGTTTTCTGGAGGTCAGTGAGTGAGCTAAGAGGATAAAATGTGCAGTGCAGAAAGGCGACACGAATGACATATACACTGCTTGAAATACACATTATTGTGTGGCCGCTAACGTGACTGTTTATGTTAATGCACACAGGGATATGTTTTTGATTAAGGAGGTACAGACATATTGAAAATGTCCCTGAGTCATTTAATTGCATTTTAAAGTCTCCAGCGGCTCCATCAGAAAAATACTTTTGGATCTGAAAGCCGCCGTGGCCAAGAAAAAATATTCCTGTAATGCATGTGTCTGGAATACTAATACAGATATATATTTTTTTACGATAATCTTAATATAAGAAGTCTGAATTGTTACTGTCTACCCACACCAATTATCTAGTTTAGCTTTAATGAATTGCAAATTTTGAATGCTGTGAACTAGTAAATTAGTAATAATAAATAATTAACTGTAGCCTGTGATTTTAATACAATATACAAAGAAAAACACACTACTGTGCAAAAATGCAGGTTAAAATATTTTCCAAGCTTTCTCGTGGATTTAATATAACAACCAAGGAAAATGATGGTATGAAAAATAGTTACAGAACAGATGGTTTGGCCGACACAGATAACTGATCTCTCCATTGAGCAGTTTCCAGTAGTGTTTTGTTTCAAACATCCTTGAGATGTTTCAATTGTTCTTATGATTTATGCTGCTATTTGTCTTTTCGTGTTACTTCAGATTGGGAATTTGAATAAAAGGGTCTGCCAAATGAATAAATCTAATGACAATTTGAAAAGGCTAAAACTAACTAAACTAAAGCAAATATTAAAATTCACATCCTGAAGATTTTGTAAAACATCTAGGGTTGATTTTCCATTAGGGGCTTAAAGAAATAGTTAACATAAGAATAAAGTTGGTAGCCAGTCTGTTTTGGGTCACCTGATGGCAACCATTCTTTCGAATATTCTCATTTTATAGGTAATCCATTAGAGACATTATACCTCTGTTCACTGCTTATTTAAATTGATCTCTTGGAGATAGGGGCTATAGTGTATGGTTTGCATGGGCTGAATGCAATCATGCAATCTACTATATGACTCTGAAAGTCTTTCATTTCAATACATAAGGCCATTTGTTAATGTCCAATTCTGCAAAAACCTCCAGCTCCAAGGTGGAAATCTAGACTTGGGCCATTAAGACCAAGAGAAAGCGGCATGTGACATGCAAAGTTTATCTCTCTAAATCACTCGCTGGAATAAAATTGATTTTGATAAGAAATAGCTTTTATTATGCCAAAATAGAGGTGGGTCGCATTGCTACATTTAGCTTACCTGGCGAGGTACTGTCCAGAGGAGGGCAACTCATGTTTATTCGGTTTATCAAAGCAGTTGACCATGTTCTGGATAAGCGCCAGGTCCGGCCTCACCATAGTCGCCGCATACACAGCCCTGCCAATCAACTGCAGGGCATCTCTTATGTAGAAGTTCAGGGGTTTACGATTCACCTCCCCATAAGCCAGAAGACCCAGGGGAGAGCCGATGGATTGTAGAGAATCTAGACTAAGTGGGTATCCCATGATCCACTGCATCGGTGGAAACTCAAAACTCAGCCGGTGGGCGACCCGCAACACTGTGGCAGTACATTCAGGGTCGGAGCTGAACAGAACCATGGAGGAGGCAGGGGCAGAGGGAGTCCTGCTAAAAAGCTGAGAGAGAAGCTCCATCACCTTTTCTTCCCCTAATTGTTCCTTTCCCTCCTCTGTGGTTGTAGTTGCCCATTTGGAAAGGTTAAGGGTCTCCCAAAGGTGCCATTGTGCTCCATCCGTGCCCAGGTGACCCAGTTGTTCCAGCTCTTCTGGCATGCCCATAATGCTACCTTCCGGACAAAGAGTGGCCGCTCCGCCCTGCCAGCCCCCCTTCAGCAACACCGCTAACAGCAGCTCCGCCAGTCCGGAGAGGGGCGTGCGTGTCATCATCTGCAGGTGGAACCGATTCTGAACCCAGAGAAAACAAACTCAGTTATGACACCAAAATAAATCCCACACAGAATAATGACAACCTCAGGCTGCAAATGCTTATTGGCTTCCCTAATGACTATAACTCGGAATAAGTAAGAGTTAAATCCGGGAAGAGTGTTAAATCTCCGGTGACTTGCGTCTCCCGGAGCTGCCTCATAGGCAAATAGAAAAATACTTTACTTGCTGAACTCGCGTTGACTCCGTACTCAAGGAAACAGAAAACAATACTTCTTTTATGCAAGCACTGCAATTTTGGAGATTAATGGAACATCTGAATAATTTGAATGAAAAATACATCACAAAATAGGCCGACAGCTTTCGAGTCTCTCAAAACAGGCGGCATAAAAACAGCCAACAGTTTACTAGTACAAGAAACAAAAAGGGATGCTCTTGCAATAGCTGCGGGCCATTGCTTGCTTGTTTTTGATGGCTACCGACAGGGGGGCATAATTTGTATGTACCGTGAGAGAAAGACAGGAGGCTCGGCTGTTTTAAGGGGAAGTGTTTGAACCTTGTAGGGGACTTCCAGCAAACAGCAGGGGCCTTGGAACAGAGGAGTCCCTACGCAAAGCTTAAACCTAAATGTGACTGGAATAATATAACTGCAGCTCTGACATGTGTCCCTGTGACTTTCACCATTACTCACAGAGCAACCTGTCTTATAATAAAGGCACGCGCTGACAACTGCATGCGGCGATGACAACCAAACAGATTTGAAAGCAGGAGATAAAACTACCATGTGCATTTGTTTCAATTTGCAGTTAAAGTTCTGCTCCGCTGAAACTAAAGAATAGAAAAATATAGAAATGGACAAGGGGTTGTGTTGTGTGTGGGTATGGGAGCTCAGATAAGAAGTGAGAACAGAGCAGACTTATCTTTTATTTATTATGATATCCAAGCATTGCCATGAAAACAAACGCACAAACAACAAACAAACAAACACCCTAAATACGTACGCAAACTTGCAGCCCGGGGCTCCTCATTGCTCGATCGATCCAAAAACCAAATACTGCACCCACTAGGAACATTTCAGACGTCCAAATGGATCCACTACCTGACAGAGTCTGTGCAACACGGATAGTCTGATTCCCTGCGGGTTCTGCCTAACACGTCCATTCCCATTTCCACTCTCCACATCTCACCACATTTCCAATTTTCACAATCCATCTCGGCATCAGGTCCAAATAAATGAGTATTATTTTTAAATGACAGCTCGTAAATGCTCTGTGTGCTGTTCATTAATTTCTAATGTGGCAACATACAGCCTGTGCAAATGAATGCAGTAGTTTTGCCATCAAATTATGGTGCAGGTGTAAAGACAGAAAGCGCCGAATGCATCTGTCACTCTCGCCCTGCAATAGCACCAGGTGCATTAGCCAACCATAATAGAGCTGAGAAATTGGAAATTACAATCTTTCCAAAACAGACTGCTAAATTTCTGTACTACCCAATAATGTCTGTCGCAATAGGCGATGAGCTTGTAAAGCAACTTACTCCTGACTAATTTTAGAATTATGGTCCGATTCATTTCCTTAGCGTTTAATTATTCACAGTGAAAACGGACTGCTGATTCAGCGTTGTTATTACTCTGGTGAAATCGACTTCGATATAATCTTTACACCTCTATCATGCTGTGCCAAAGTGCTTTAAAGAAAACTGCTTATATAGTGGATGATATAAAATTCTCAGAATGTTCGGAGCAGAAAAGCGGGTGGCAGAAAGAAGGGTACATAAATACAGCCGTTTCTCTATTAAGACTGACAGTAACCCAATTAAGACAAACCCCTGTGGGAATCAGCGGTGATTTACGAACACATTTGAATAATGTCAAAACGCTTACACGGTCTCGCGAAAAACAAATCTCTGATCACAGAGTGAAGCTGAGGCTCTCTTTGGTGGCTGAGTGAAATCTGAAAAGGGTTCTGTGGGGATAAAGACGTGATTTATGCAATATACCATCATACATATGAATTATTTGAAGTATTGTGATTGCAGGAGTGATTCATGTGCGAAGGCTATGGGAAGATGGGTTTGGATGAAAGATGGACAGTCAAGTTGTCATCCTTTATAACATGTTTGAAAGTGATGCCTTAATAATCGCCGTGCCATATATTAAGAGTCATGTCTTCTGTATTCAGTTATCCACATTATTGCATATAAGCATGTCTTAGAAACGCATGACATCTGTGTCTGAATCTGTACCGGAGGCTCATGGAGAGATGACAGCTCATTATATTACCATAAAAATCTGTTCAATGTTTTACATTAAGAGATGTACTATAGTTATAATTGAAAATAAGACATGAAATGTGATCATTTAACCCTTAGATGAATGGCCACTAAAACAGTTGGACCTTCAAATCCATAACATCAGGGTGAAATGTTACCTTCGACCCATACCCATAATTCTGTATAACCTCCTTGTGTCCTCGAGGCTAATGAAAGTGGCTAAGTCTTCTCGAATATTAAACTACACTTAATAAAAATGTACTGTTTTAGGTGAAACAATTTGTAAAAAAATAAGTAAATATGCTGTTTAAATTTTGTGTATTTGTAAGGAAAAAAGTATTTTATTGGAGTTTACCAAAGATGTTGGTGTATATTACAAATACACATTTCTTAAATATATACTTATTAAAAAAATATTGGTAAATGTAACATTTGATAAACGTTAATATTTGTATACTGTTGGATTTTTACTTAATTATTTTAATATTTTCCACTAAAACTGAAGATTTAACTACGTTTAACAGTGTATAAATATATTTTTTATTCTAGAAGTCTCAATATGTAAAATATTATGAATATTTTGCATAACTGAAAATACATCAAATGTTTGTGTACTTTTTCAAGGTTGTGTTTACACATATATCCTTTCTTTAGCACTTCAGGCACTTTTTTAAATTCAGAGACAGATCATCATTTATTAAGTAATGCTGTGGTAAATAAGGGTAAAGTTAATGGTTTCAAAAGTGGCAAATTCCTTGCTTCCCTACAAATTGATTTCATAACCCTACACTTAATCTACAATGGACAGATTTGACAATCAAAAATACATCATTTTGGAAGAAAGAAGAAAAAACAAGAAATGACCATTCTAACTTGGAAGGAAAAGACACACTAAACACTTTCATATTGGGATTTAATAATTCATGCATCAGGGTGTTGAACATTTCTCTTGAGCTGAGATCAGAATGGTAAAAATTATTTTTGACAAAGCCGCAACTCCGCTATAATTCCTTATCTTAACTGTGCATATGTTGCACAGAAATCAGACCTTTGGTGTGATGATCAAACAGGAAATGTAAGCCAAGAAACTCAAAGCTCAGCTCTTTTAGAAACTGCCGGTTTGATTACTTTGAACCAAACTGTGATTGTTTTTCCCCTCCAAGGACAAAAAATGAGAGTATTTTTTGTAACTACTACTTGCTACGTTTTTGCATATATCACTATATCACTGTCCAGTGTATGCTTGTGTGCCCAGTTTGTGTCCAAAGTATAATAGCATTCCTGTGTTATTAAATGTTAGCCGTCTTGAGTCTGACTTGTTATTACTCTTGATAACATTTCCAAATCTTGTTTGCCCCCTAATACCACACTGCAAAGATGTCCCGTTCCATGAGTAAATGGAGAGCTCATACATTTATAACACCGTGCGACAGGAAACAGCACCGTAATGAGAGATCTAGGGCCTAGAACCCCAAAAAAATGTCACTTGATAATAGGAATGATTTCCAACATTAGGCTTTGTGAGTCACGCGGCACGATACACTCCCACTGGGTGATAAAGTAATATATGAAAGTGAAAGTCGTTTGGGGATATGCGATTTTATGGATGAGGTGATTTGCCAAATGACTTTGTCCAAATTTACCAGAACAGAATCTTAAACATTCGTCAGTGCTAGATCGGAAAAATAAGTAAGAGGTTGTATAGAAATTTCGAGTACTTAGCTTATACTACCTGTAAGTATAAGCAGTTTTCCAGACAAGGACAAATGATGTCCATTGATACAACACAATATACATAAAGTGCAACGCACAAATTTATTTTTATTTATGAATTTTATCAGGTTGCTCAGCATGACCTAGAATCACCATTAGATTAAAGTCGAATCATTCTGCAGGAGGGCTGCCTTCCTTCTGCTACGTAAGCGAAACGGAGACCACTGAGTGTGTAAAATATCCAAAGTTGCACACTTCAGATGTTCAGTTTAAAAAGTGCATCATCTGGTTCTTATTTTTAACAATAACAACAAAGATTTTAACAAAGATATTAAATGGGAAGAGGGTGAGTAAATGATAGGAGAATTTTCAGTTTTGGGTGAACGTTTATGCAACTTCCCCCAAGGTAAGACATCAAATATTAGTTTTGACATCAGTTTGAATTATTTACAATTTTAAAGTGGAAATGCAGCATTCAGTCAAGTTAACATCATTTACAAAAGCAGAGAATGAATGCAACACAGAGACTCATGTCACTCATCTGCTTGTTTGCATGAAAAACACGAATAGGTAGCAGAATACTATGGGGGAAATCAGAGCTTCAATATTTCGCTTCAATCATGTAATCGGCCTAAGTGCACACCAACAAAGTAAACAACCGCCGTTCTGAAAATCTGTGTTACCTGCTCAGTGTGTGCTACGATAACAAAAAAAAACTAACCCAAACCCTAAACCTTGGCAAGCACATTCTGATGGTAGCACAAAATATCCGAGCATCAGGGACATTGGTCCACTTATGTACCTTTCACACTCATCTAGGAGTGTGTAATATACATCGCGTGCGATAATATCATAAATGTTGTTTTAGTGATGTGCAAAATCGCATTATCGAGTATGATGTCATTCACTTTTGATAACCAATCAAAAACCTGTAGTCACATTCAGAACACAACCAACTTTTTGTCTTTTTGTCTCTGTTTTAATGTACAAATATTTTCATTTGCACTGTTTTGCTTTCTTTGTTTTTAGTCTCAAATAATAATATAAAAACGTCTCATCAATGTATTGTTTTCATCATTATTATTAATAATAATATTATTATGACTCATCTATATTCTGTTAACATGTTGTTGAGTGAAGCTAGTAGTACAATATAAGACTTACAAACACATTTTCTAAGGATGAAATAAAAATACTGTTTGGTTATCATTTTGGGCTAAATCCCAAAACACATCAAGATATTTTTTGGACAATATTGCGCACCCCAACGCTCATAAGTATACACAAGTTCTCCAATAACATTCATCTGATTAATTAAAAGCAATTTGAAAGCCTCATATACACATTCATTGAATGAATATTTATAATGCCATTTTTTTAATAGAAACTAAAAACAAGGAAATTATTATTTAATATCTTGGAATGTATTCAATGACTGAGAAGCGCCATTTTAAATATTCATAAGTGAACTTTAAAATGTCTTATGAATAAACATTCACAGTGTCTTCTTCTAAGTTACAATACACTAATTGCAGATATAGTCCTTGTGGAGACAGAGTTTAGTGCTTTCCTCAAAATAACTATTACAATCCTAGGGAAAGGAACTAAAGTAAGTAAAGATGACCCACGCTTGTGGAGTAACAGGCATTTGTTTAAGTAAGCGTGTAATTCACTTTAAAAACCAAAGGCACAGTATAGTATATTCTGCTGTATATTGGTATGAAGACATTTACAACATGTTTCTATACGGCTGTTTTACTTGTATTGTGAACTGTAAACTGCACACAGCTTCAGTTGTAAAGAAATGTCCATTATTGACTGAAAATGTCCTGGGAGAAGATTATATTCTTTTTTTTACAGTACAGTATTTGTAATACTGTAAGTACAGTGTATATTGCACATTCACAGTAATGGTTCAAGTAATGTTAACAAAAGTTCTTTCTGCACATTTCATTCTATATTGAGATACAGATCAAATTAATATGGTTTACTTTAAAACTGTTGTAGCTTTAGAAAGGTATGTCTGTATGAATTCAGAGAGGGGTTTAACGTTGAACTTTCTTCACATTTACAAGTTTAGTCTGAGAAGCACTGATAGAAAAAGATTGAAAGAGATTACATTTCTAAGCCCTGAAAAAGTAGGACATTAAAAGTTTAAATTAAACCACACCCGACAGGGTTACATTAGGGCACTGATTACAATTAAAATCCCATCATCTGCATTAATGATAATTTTGGAAGAGTTATCAAAATAATTATCTAAAGACAAAATAAAAGTCTAATTAAAATCAAATTGTTCCTGCAAGCATATCCAAACACCGGCAATGTGATTGACTTTTGATATGTTAGTGTGTCAAGAAGAGGTTAACATGAACTTCTCGGTTTAACCGTAACGGGTTCTGAAGACTTTTAGCTTCCCATGGCCAGTGGAGACCTCCGTCTCACAGGGAAATGAACAGATTAAATGCTTCCCCGCTGACCTGTGACGTCTCTACCAAACACAGAGAGCAAACGATAACGAGCCACCACATTCAACCTTCATGAGATCAGTATGTACAAAGTGACATTGCCCTTAAACATGTACATGTTGGAAGCGGGTTAAAGATCTCTTTGACTATAAATAAAAACGCGCTGTATATATGAAGTATTATAGTGCACGCTGTGTTTTGCTCAATTAGAAGCTGCCATCCGCACTCACGCTAAAACGAAATCCTCTTGCTGTAAAGCCTGCATGTGCAGCCTGCTCGGCCTCATCCACACACTTCATATGCAAATCTGTTCTCAGAATGTTGACTGATAGCATTTGAAACGTGCAAAGGACATCATGAGTAAAGAATAATCTGCTCGAGTTTTATGCAAAACTGTCTTCGCTGAAACATGCTATCTGATTTAAAGCCAAAACCTTCAGAGGTCATCCAGCTTCATGATGGTCTTAAGAAAGGATCTTAATACATGATGCATGACACATAATTTCCCTCAGGATTAATGACAGACAAGTGATTAATTAGCTATTAATAATTAAGAAATGTTTAATTAACTTGAGGGTAAAATTATCCTTTAGGTAACCCTATGCAGCTTGAACAGAGAAATTATGATACATGTAAGTTCATGTTGTATCACTTCTAAAAAAGTGCCATTGTATTCATTGCAAAAACAAGTTCCTCACATTAACGTTGAGTGTTTTATAATTAAAACGATGCATAACTTTCAACAGTTGACTTAATATTGATGTTGAACAAAGATAAAATATATTGACATGAAAGACGAGCCAAAATCCTCCCGGCGAGCCAACGGGATCTGTTCATATTAATCGTTAATGGTTAATGCCTTAGCAAAAATTTACTTTGAAATCTTAGTTCAGGTTAATCAAAGTATTTTCAATGACTTTTTAATTTTAATTTTAATGAAAAATTGTAAAGGGAAAGTTCACTTCTTAAATAAAATCATATCAGAAATTATCAGTTTTTTCTATTGCATTACACGAACGATCAGTTTGAAAAGTGTTTGTGAAAAAAGTATGAAAGATTTGGTTTTCTGTATGGAAACATTTTTTTGTACCATCGTTTACAATCATTTATCAAAATATCTTGAATCTTGAAACAACTACATTGTGTGTATAAAGTCATTTGGGTAATGCAATGGCAATAGTAATTTAATACACACTTTGAGTAAGTTTATTTGTTAGTCTCTTATATGCAGTGATAAAACATTCTTCTGTGTTCCATATAAAAAGAAATACACACGGGAGCTCTCTTTTATAATGGTTTTAAAAAGCCAATTACGGTGATAGTTTGTAACACAAGGGGTAGGATTTAAAAAGGGTTTGTTTCTTTCTAACTTTAAAGATAGCTTTTTAGACTTACAACAACTACTTTTATGCTAATTTTCCAGTTTTTCATCTTGAGCAACAAAGCACCTTACTGTTGTCATCATAGAAATGTTCCTGTTCTAAAGACTGTTGGTCTGTGCTTTGCAAGTAATCATGATTTCATGCTTGGATCAATCGTCTTTTTTCAAGTTTTCCTTGACATTTACATGGTCCCCGCGCAGAAGGAATAACATTTTGGAATCGATGTGTGAACGCAGCGGGACTGAATCCTCCCAGGAGTTTGGGATGCCAGAAAACACAGACATCTAGTGGGTAGAAATTTATCAGATCGAGTTTAGATGAAGGCCTGGGGTTGGTGGCTGAGGTCAGCGCACAAACACAGTATATTCCCAGGATGTGCGAGACGAGAATGTGGGATGGACTTTCTTGGATAAGGGTTATTTGTTGTGTATGCGACCCTAAAGGCTTACTGGACCAAATGGAAAAAAATTAAGAATCATGTGAATTTAAGACATGTAAGGCAATAGAGGAATGTAGGAGTCAATACATTTACACATTTAAAGCAATAGTAAAACGATTTAAATACTCTCTATGACCTTCTTCCGCAGAAGACAAAAGAAGATATTTGAAGAATGTCTGGCATCCATTTAAGTAACCAACTTATACATTATTTTGTGTTCTACAGATGAAAGAAATCTATACCAGTTTCAAACAACAGAGGAGTTAATTACTTGACAGCATTCTCTTATATTTTAATCCCATTGAAGTGTAATGTAAAGATAACTACACTAAGGTAGCTGATGCCCGCCTACTTTGTGTCAAATATTTAGGTGACAAAAACAGTGTAGGTGTCAAAGCAGTACAGGTCATGTTTTTCTAGCGATTGGAAACAAAGAAAAAAGATGAAAGTTAACAAGAATTCTGATAGCCGAGCAATGCATGTTAAAGGACCCGGACAGCCGTGCAGAAAGGTGCAGGCGGCAACAATAGGTAATTCAGCCAAATGTCTGCGATCATCAGTAACACAGAGGCAGCAGTAAGCGAGTGTGACAGAGCTGAATAAACACTTCCACATAGCTGTCTCTGCATATCTAAGCTTACCATTGAACCGAGCTTTATCGACAGGCTCCATATTGCACTGTAACTGCAAAAGCCATCCAAGTTTGACCCACCTTGAGGCACATTACAAGACTGGGAAATTAATTTTCATCTAAGGAAATGAGGGCAGATATAATGAATCTGTAGGTTAAAGTCGGAAAGAGAGATAAGTTTAACTGCTGTGTCAAACAGATGGGCTTTCACTTTGTTGAACATCGTGACAGTTCATTTCTTAATTTACAAGTTTACAACTGGTATTCTACACGATAAATGCTTTGGCGAGGACTATAAATCTTAAAATTGCTTCTCTTGTTCCGAGCACTGCAAAATAAAAATGGAAGTAGATCTGAAAGTTCTGGAGGTGTTAAAAAGATGAGCATGTTTTAAAATGAGTTAAATAAGGCTCCCAAACTATTTGGGATAGTTTACCCAAAATGAAAATGTGATTTCGTTTACTTACTCTCTTGTCATTTCAAACTTGTATGATTTTCTCCTGCTGAACACAATAGAAGATATTTTAAACAAGGCTGTTAAATTACCATTCATTTCTATTCTATGGATGCAAAACAAGTGTAATTAAAGGGGTGCCATGTACCAACATACTTGAAAATAAAGAAAAAAAGTCATACAAGTTTGAAGAGCATGAGGGCAAATGATCATGACAATTTTCATCTGAAACCGGCTTCATTTTTATGTATAGGGGGGTTAAATCAGCTTTGATCATAAATGCATCAATGTAAATGCATTGATGTCATTGATAAGCAGCAAAGCTGCATTTACTGTACGTTCTTCACACACGCTCAACAATATCCTGGCTTTTAATCCAGCCTCAGCCTTTCTCTAACCCTTTAAAAATGGGGGGAGATAATTGAAAAACTGATATTAGAGTCAAGCAAGAGATAAAGACCAAAATAATGGAAAAAAATCAGATTTAAGGTGGAGATGAAGAATGGGTTAATAGGAGGGAACGACACACATGGGGAACTTCGCACCAAAAATATCCATGGTGCTGCTAAACTGTAATACCCGCTTATGCAAATCACTCCCACATTTTTGATATGCTGTTTGTGGGTCCCCATGCCAAGATTCATTGATGTTCCTCTCTCTTTCCCTCTCTGTCCCTCACACACAGACACACTCTTGTTTTCTCCACCAGCTCTGTCATCAAAGCAGTCAGATAGGCAGCGAGATAGCGGATTTAGATACAGGCATCAGCCAATGCCAAGCCACTGAGTGGATTCTTCAAAAGAAAAGTGATCTTAAAATAGTATAGTATTGTTCAGCTATCCATTATAATAAAATAATGGATAGCTGAACAATTAAAAATCTGAAGTGTGCTATTAAGACGATGAAAACAGCAACATTTGTTCCATAACAAAACAAGAATTAGATGCTCCTTAGAGATATTATTGGAATAAAATGTAGCCTGGTCAGCGCTTGCCCACTATAATGCTGCCAAGTGCCAAAATAAAACAATGAATCATTTCTGTTGCGAGGTCTCAAAGCCAGCGTGAATCTTTTTATAAGACTCTGCTGTATTTAGTGAGAACTGAGATTGAAGCAGATTGACGATCCGATTGCTTTTATTGAGAGATCAGGAGCTCAGGTAAGTTTAAAAAGGCTTGAAATGTAGTTTAAATTTCTGACTCAGTCGGAGAGTGGAAATGGACTTTCTAGATTCTATTAAGCTGTAATATGCAGGTGCATTATCATACAGAGAAATGTAATATGAATTGTACACCATCCTAGAGCCTCCATAAACTCCCTTACTTGATGGGTCAGAGTATTCTAGGCTTACAGTACATAGGCATTGACCCAAATCCAGAGGGTGTTAAACTGCACAAACAGTTGTGTGTTAAAACCATATGTGCCATCCAGAGCCCAAGAGAATAGCTCTGAGCGCATTTTCCTCACCTGCCTGATACACCCCCGCTCTTTCCAATCCTTACTGTCAGAGACCTTAGTTGGTCATCTTGGCTTATCTCGGCCCCACACATGTGGAAGATTACAGACCATCTCCTCCAGGTATTTCACACTTTACTTACACCCTCAGCCTCTATAAGGGAGCGATCCAAGTTGCGGACAATTGAGCAACGCACTGATGATCTGCATTGTTCAGGGTGGGAATAGGAGGAGATGTGCATGCGGGGGTAAATGGCAATGTAGCAAGTAAAAGAGATTTAGAAGACACCACCTCTGTCACTATTACTATAAGTGCCTGCACACCGAGCAGGTGCTTTTAGAAATATGTGTTCTGTACATGTTGCTCACAGAACTGGGTGATATTGTAACCTTTATGCCAATTTGCTTGTATTTGCATAATGTTTCTTACAATACATGGCAGCTTTATAGAGAAAATGGTGTACAATCTCAAAAAAATCTATAAATGTCTATTTAGACATAAGTTGCACTATGTAATGTTATGAGCTTTAAGGGGAAAAAAATTCTGTCTCCATAACAACCCCATTAAACCAGTATGACCTTCTTCCGCAAATTTGGAGAAGATATTTTGAAGAATGTTGTTCAACGGCAGGACCTTTCCACTTGCATTGGTTTTCTGTCCGTACAATAAAAGTGAGTGAATGCCACTGCTGTTTGGTTACCAACTCCCTTTCTTCTTCAGAACACAAAAGAAAATATTTTGAAGAATATTGGCCAACTGTTGTACCTTTTCACTACCATTGGTTTTCTGTCCGTACAATTAAAGTGAGTGAATGCCAATTCAATTGAATGCTAATGTTTGGTTACCAACACTGTTTCTTTCAAAACACACAAAAGAAGATATTTTGAAGAATGTTGGCCGACTGCTGCACCTTTTCACTTGCATTGGTTTTCTGTCCATAAAATAGAAATGGATTCCAATGCATTAATATTTTCTATTCTGTTCAGTGGAAGATAGAAATTCAGAGAGGTTGGAAATGATAAAGGGTGAGTAAATGTTGAAAGAATTTTCATTTGATACATTTCTATTCACGATTTCCTATTTTAATCACATTCTTTATGAAATGTTATCAGTAAAAATGATGTGGATATTTAATTTATAAAGATTTCAGATTATATTCTGATATCAGATTTTCATATTCAAGATTTGACTTTATATATTGAAATTTTTTGTCCAAAAATTTATATAGATTTAATCTACATATACTATACACAACATATCTCGCTTTGTACACCATGTACTATTATCCTTGCCTAATCTGAAAGTTTAAGTCAGATCCGATCCCTGTTATCGCAGTTCTCCTTAACAACTGGACAGATGCATTGCAAGGGAAATGGCTCAATAACGCATTAGTCTTCCAAAGGTTACTACTCCAATACAAGTCAGGACTGTGATGGCAAAAGGCCGCACTGTTATAATGAGGGCATCCGCAACATAATAAAAGGTTTGTCGCAACTTAACGTCTTAATTTAGGTCTATACTAATAAGGTCATTTTTGGTTTCCAGTCTAGTTATTCAGAAATCACTGTTAAACCGAGAAACCAACATTCAAAATCTAAACAGTGCTCTCAAGTAAAGATTCATTAAGCTTAATAAACTCTCCCAGTGGTTGCCAGCTAAACCAACAATGAGGCATAATTGAGAAAGGCCTTGGATTACAATGTAATTTCATTCAAAGGGACGAATGGAGTTTTTCACGTGCTAATCTTCCCTTTGTGCTCAAGAAAATTTTCTATGGAGGGGAAACAAGTTAATAAGCACTCGAGCGTAGCTGAGCAGAAGAATTTTATGGACTAAACAGGCGCAGCCGGCATATTCGGTCAGCAAACAAAATAAATGAAGACATGCTGAGATTATCGTAATCTGATTGGCTGACGGGGATAAAAAGTACTGGAAAAAATGAAACTGGATTTCTTTTAAATCGCTCTGACACAAATGTGTCCAGCAAAAGACACCGGCGCAGGGCTATTTTTTCTTTGAAGAGCCAAAAGGGGAAGTAATTCATTCCCTATAAAGAATATTACTTTGGAAACCAAAAGACTGCATGGAATCTTGTACAATATCTCGGGGGGGTCGGGCCTAAAATAAATGAAAACCCGCCTGATGCACATCCTCCGCGCTGACCAGGAAAATTGATAACATTAGATTTGTCTTTTAATTTGTTAGAGTAACTTAGAAATGTAACGATTCCACGGCGATGCCACGAGCCAAGCTTGACTCATTCAAGGAAGATGGGCACTAATGATTGCACACCTCCTGAGGCCTGTGTCAAAACAAAGCAATCATAAACATTTAGAGAAATCATATTCATTCATCACATAAATGGACCTGGTTATGTTTCTGCTCTGACTCACATCAATAACACAATACATGAAGCAGCACTTGCAAGCAGGGCGCCTGTAAATGTTCAAGAGTGCCTTACGCTTAATAAGACGTGGAATAAATCATGCGGTTCTGAATGACCGTCTTTGCAGACCCACTGTTCCAGGCTCTTTATGCAAAACGGAGATGTCTTTGTTCCTTTGTGTCCATATGCTGGCTGATTTTGAAGGGAGGGAAATCTTTTGAGCTTTCCCTGCTCGGAGGAACCTTTGCAACTGGCTGCACTGCTGGAGTCAGACAGAAACAACTGGTGTGACTGGCATCCGCTTGGCATGTTGCTCGGAATACAAATGAAGGTCCACACATCCCAGCCACGAGTCCAGAACAGTATTGAGATTGTTCCACCAAACACCAGTCTATCTGTGCTTAAAAAGCACGGCCAACAAAAAATCACCTCTAACTTTTAAACTTCTCCATGCCACTCTAGTGATGTCTGTTTGGGGTTGGCACAAGTGTCCCAAAGCTGTCAGCTCTCTCCCCATGCATTACCCTACTTTACTTTCCAGGATTGGCAAACAATGCTCATGAAAGTACACCTGTGAAAAACAAGCTTACCTGGGTGTCAAGAGGTTCACCCTGCTCAAGGATGCTGATGAAAGGTATTTCCAAAAACGAGGACATAAACTCCACTTGCACGAGCTCGTCGTGGCTCTGTGGGAACGCCAGAACAGCGGAGACCCCCTGCACAACGATGTCCTGACACACACACCTGAACATGGACTCCGGGTCACCATTCAGGGGTTCCCGGGACAACACTTCCAAGCTCAGGTTGTAGGGTAAGAAGTTGTGCCCGCTTTGCCGGAGGTGCACCAGGGCGCGGTTGAGCGCGCCCTGTATCCTGGACTGCTGCCGGGTGGGCAAGAGCGCACCCAGACGCACCGTGTGACCGATGCGTGCCAGGATGTGACAGGGTTGGGGATGCAGATGACACGGGAAGATAAACACCTGGAGCCCGACGTGAAGGTATGCCAGGAATCTGGAGAGCACTAAATTCATCCTGCTCCTTTCGCAACTGGATTGAGGCTTCGTCACAAGATGGCATCGCTCTTTTCTTGTCCGATGGTGCGCTGGGTTAAAACGCAAGCAGCCCAGCCATGCCAGCTGCTCCAAGAGGAGAGATGGGGTGCGCGCTTTTGGAGGAGGAGGTGCCGTGCCAACCGCGCATCACTCGAGCATCACTGCTCTGGTCCTCTGGAGGAAGGACAGTTGCGTTCAGGGTCTTGCTCACAACACACTGGTGAGAATGTGCAGGATTTTCCTCCAAGGTCACTTTATCTTTTAACCTTGGCTTAATAAATCATGGACCCACGACAGCAGGTGCCCTCATCCCCAACCATCAGCAGCCAAGCTTAATATTTTAAGTTCTTAAGAAGAGAAAAGAAAGGATGTGGTGATTGTCTTGTGAGTTTGGTTTGGCATAGCTCTAGACAATAGCCTATTCATAAAGGTTTAATTAAAAAAAAAAAGAATTGCATGGAGACATGAATGCACACGTAGAATGAATTCACCATGGCCTTTGTTTGCTTTTGAACAGTTACTTTAAGCAAAAAATAGCATTAATGGAAACAACATCATTAGTGCGTTTTATCCTATTAACATCCCAAGACATCCTTGGGGACAAATAAGGCATTTAGAGTCAGTAGCCTCTGGAAATGTTATAAATCCAGACATTATTTCAGGAAGTGATGCTTAATATGTTGCAATGAAGTTATTACATGCACTCTTTGTGTAATTAAACAGATAATGTTGTCTGAGTATTCATTACACTTAAGTATGCTTCCCTAACATAATAGGGGACTTAGGGTTGATTAACTTCAGAAGATGATGTCTGATGCACATTTGCTATAAACAGTCAGCTCACCCTAGGGTGTCTAATGTGGTGAGGAATATTAAGAGCCATCTAAAATAATTCCCTCCATGTGGATACTCAGTAAGAATAACACAGAAGTCAACATTTGGGCAATCAAATACCCATGCGAGGTCTCGCTTTAGGTTTTTAAAGCTTTAGTTTTTTAGTGTATGCTTTTTCGTTGTCAAGAAAGAGCTTGTTTCAGGATTGTCACAACCGTAACGCTTGACATGCTTCATATAAAGAACACACAACAATTAAAATATAGGCACGTTTTATGTTCTTTAAAGAGCTGTCTCTTATTCATGTGTTGAGTCGTATAGCTTCCTATGCATTTTAATTATCAGAAATTATACAAAGCTTGCCATCTCCCAAAAATGATGTCCTTTTTTTGACATCCATACATCCAAATGACATCCAAATAGAAAACTTATGCATGGAACTTTTTCAATCATCAGGGTTTTATTAAAACATAAACAGATATTTCAGTATATGTGAAACAAACTCATATTCTGAGTGTTTTTATGTCACATCCATTATGCAAAATGTCAAATCTATGTTTGCTAAATGCAATGAAAACTGCTTAATATGGTGTCATTGTTTAATCACCTTTTTGTCATTTAGTTTGCATAAGTTTCTTTCAACAGCAGTGGCACTCATTCCCTTTCCATTGTATGAACACAAAACATCTGGAGAAAATGGGATCCTGTTCCCAATATTTCTCATATTACGTTCTTTTGTGTTGCGCAGAAGAAAGAAAGTCAAGCAGGACTGAAATGTCAATGTCAAAATTTTCATTTTTGGGTTAACTATCACTTTAAAGTAACCTTTTGAAAAGTGAACAGAATTTTATTCTTTTCATTTTTGACAAGAAGCATATAAGCACTGCTAGACTTGAATCTCTTTTTAAGCATTATTATGTATTTTGAAAGTCCATTTGCTGCTAATAACAGTGTGAATGTCAAAGACTAATTAGAGTATTAGCAAGTACTGATTGAGAAAAGCTTAAAAGGCTTACGAACCATGTCAAAACTTAAGCGACACATTTTCACACCACACCCCCTGACAGTTTACATGTCATATACATGTAGCGTATTTATTCTATAAAGCCCAAAACATGTAATCCATTACAGAAACAAATCAACTGTTACATCTCTCTTCTTGTTCTTTACAACCTAATCTCTCTGCCTGAAGGACGTCACCAAAAGCCATTTGCTCAAGGTCCTTTTGATTCAATTTAATAGTTTTGAACCATGTTGTCTGTATGCAACTAGACACTAACGTGTAACCACCGATGCATGCTTGATTGTTGTTTCGGCTCCAGTGCATACACACCCACACGTCTCAATATTGTGGATATGCAGGTGATTTAGGGACGAATCAAAATTTCGCCACCTGCCTACGCAACTGGCCATGGTGATAGGTGGACTCTCTTTTAGTGGAGGCACATCACACAAGCATAGCGTTGTCTTCTATTCACCTTCTACGAGCCTCACGCGGTGCGAATTAATTTTCATATACGCCTTGATTTTAATTCAATAGGCCCCTGTGACTGTAGCCTCCTTATAGTCCGTTGCACTAAACTGAGTCCAATATATAAAAATGGATTACACTTTAATCAGAAAGCCAATTAAAAAACACATTTATATTTGAGGGATTACACCCACCTTATTTACCAGATGTGAGAACACATATAGATAATCCCCCCTCTGCCACCCGTCTGTGACTTCGGTCTGTTATTGTGCCATGCGCATACATTAGACAGTCCTTCATTTATTCTTTGAGATGCAACAGTTGAATCGATGAATTTTCATATTGAATTTTCAGTACCATCGAGGAGGGCCTGTGCAATTACGGCATGGATAAATGCGGCATCTGCGATTCTTTGGTCTAAGTGCATGTTGCAGCCCTCCATAATCTATCAAAGCTCTCTACTTGTGTGAAAGAGTACCGTGTATGAATATCACCATGCGACATCAACATTCTCAGCACATCGCCTTGGTAGGATGTGACAAACCATCGGGATGCGCTGGGCAGAGGAAGCTAAAATGGATCATACTTTTAAAATCTGAAGTGCTACATCCTATATTACAAGATACTTTGCTGGAGGCAACAGCCTTCCCCGACTGTGCCAAAAGAAAGCAATTTTTCCCTCCTTCTGGAAAGCCTGGCACTACGAGTCAAACGATTGACTGTGAAAATGGGAACATTGTGAACCTTATCTCTCTTCTAACTTTGTGTTGGAGTAGAAGAGAAACTACTTCAAAAGGGTCAGAATGCAAAAGTTGAGAGTGTGGGACAGTTCACAGCAGGAGGGTATCTATACAAAACCCTCATTTAATGTGGTCAAACATTCGGTGACCCCTCTCTGTTCTATCACACTGAACAAACGTGATTCGGATAAAACTAATGAGTTTTATGTGGTTAATTAACTTTAACACTTATTAATATGGTTAGGTCACACTGTAACTGTAGATGAGTAGAGACAAAGAACCCTTCCCAACAAACCCATTTGTGACGTGTTGTCATAAGTACAATACACCGTCAGGTTCATGCTAAAAATCCTCTTTTTTGAATTATACTTTAAAAAGGGTGAAGTACTATATCCTTTCTGGACATTATTTTTAATTGAAGCAAACCTTTGTAAAAGATTACCTGTAATTGCTTCCATGAAATCACACAAGATGCTCTTTGGTACATGATCAGATCAGGCTGGAATAACATGGATCATCAGGCTTTATCTGTGTCAACCTGAGTGCGTTCTTTAACAGCAGAAAGAAAAACAAAACAAACAAATATTTAAAAAAGAAATCCCTTTGGGCAACACTGTATAAGTACAGAAAAAAATGAAATGCACTGAACGTATGTGGTTAAAAATCGTGCCTGATCTGACCTTGATTTGCTATGGAAAATTCCGTTTTCAGCTTTTCTGAATCATAACTGGTGTTCCATACATTAAAGTTTGATGAGGCCAAAGGTCCTTATTTCAAGGCATATTCCCCATACTGTAATAAAACTTATTAAAATACATATTTCACACAGCTGCTGGGCAAGGTAGTATTGCTAAGCTGCATTTATTTTTACCATGGTTTAAATACATTAAACAAACCCACATATATACATCCACACAACAGTGCGTATATTTGTGTGTAAAGTATAATATACGTTGTCCAGAATAATCATTTCAGTGGGGTTACTACAGTACAACAACTTAAGGGTCCCTTTTGATCGTTTCACATGGTACCTCTATATTTTAGTTGTCTGTGGGATATAACAGTTTTTCTAGCCACAATCATTTGGAATAACCTGCTGGAATACCCCCCCCCCCTGCTGGAATAACACCCCCCCCCCGTTTGCACTGTAGGTTCCTGTGTTTATCCTGTAAGCTGGAGGTAAGGATGCATTGATTTTTGTGCAATTACTCACCACGTGGACATTGTTAGGGCTGAAAACCTGGTTTCCCATCAAGACATTTATTATTAAAAGGATACTATTTATTAATCTGTATAGTCTTTGGATTGAACCACTATGCTTGTAGCTGAATGTGTTGGTGTAATACAACTTTTTTATATATTCTAATAGTGCTATTTACATTTTGTAATGTTTTGGTACAGTATGAAAGTCAAATGAGCTACCCATGCTAAATATAGTTATTTTGTTATTTTTGTTAAGGATAAAAAGTGATTCTAAAAAAACATGAGATTTAACAAAAACAATTTTACAAAAGAAGACTTTAAAAAACAAATAAATATAACTTTTTGCAATTATTTCCAACTAATATGTATTTTTAGTCATAATTAAAGTGATAATTCACATCAAAGGAAAATTCTGTCATCATTTACTTATATGTTGTGTGTTTTGGCCAAGTATGTCATGCAGGTTTGAAATGTCAAGAGAGCTAATACATATTTTGGTTACATTAAACTTAAGTACACCATAAATCTAGCACTTAAAAATACTACTTGCAAAATTTTAATGTACCTCCGAAATAAACACTTTCCAAAGTAAAACCACTCTGTTAAAGTAGCAACGCAAAACACATTGCCCAACAAACCCCTTTTTGGGTTGTTGTCATAGGTATGAGTACAATACACAGTCCATGTTTTGTGATAGTCCATGATAAAGATCTGAAATTTTTCTTTCTTACAAAAATTTAAAATTGTAAGTAAAGTTTAACCCCTTTGTGTAAAGGTTGAATGGACTACTTGCTTCAATTTAATCACACGGTAATAGAAAATCAAACAACATTTTTTTTCTACTTCTTACTAAAACCAAAAAACAAGCATTTTCCTTTTGGATCACACTGTATAAATGCTGAAAAAAAGAAAATATATATTTGTTTATATTAAACTTGTGTACCGTGTACTATAGGTTAAGCACTTTTCTTTTTTAAGGGTTCAGAGTAAAAAACTAGAGGCTATATATTAATGTTCAAGTAAAATATTTCCAAAGATGTTTTATCCTATCTGCATTCATACATCTTTTAAGATTCATATGCATTTTGGGTCACAGTATAATTAGGTGCTTAGGTAAGACCACCAAAAGTATAACTCAGAATCAAACTTCTCACTGACCCTTTGCATTTTATGAAGCACAGCTCTACATCTGAGAGCCTGACCTTTACATACTGATGTAATTGAGGTCAGAGTGCATGAAAACATCAATCTTTAAATTCCACTGAACCTTAAAAACTAACTCTCGCGTCTCTTCATTCCCTCTTAAAGGGTATTTTTCAGTGTTCGCATCAAGTATAGAAGCTGTCAAGCTGACATATGTAGCTTTTGAGATGATCAGCCCCTCAAACATTTCATTATCCCGACCCGAGTGATTAAAAGGGCCAGATCCTGTTCCAGATCTCTTTTGAAGATCATGCATTACAACTTGAAGACTGTCTCTATTCAACAACATTGACAATTTGCAGTCACTGACCTTAAGCAGATGTGGAGGTGTTGAGAATGGGCTGAGCGCTCATGCAGAACAGTGGCACGGGAGACGCAGTGTAGTCAGGCCCGCTGTGCGGTTCAATCGACCTTGCATTACCCCATCTCACATCCTTGGCTTTTGTGAGTTGCTTTTTCCTAATAAATCACTCTGAGATCCTCTTTGTTGCATTATGCATCTGTATGGACCTGAAACCAAATGCTGTACAATAATATGCTTTGACAGAGCTTGGCACTACTTTTTTCGCAATGCACTGAGAGGCTAATGAGAGGCATGGAAAAACACATAATGGATGCTGTCCTCTTTAATGCTTTCAGGTGTGTTGCTTCTGTGCTGAACAATGATAAAGAGGTATTCAAGCACACTGATAAAAATGTTCAACTATAAAATATGATCATCCCATAACTTCATTATTTTGTAACTCAAACAAAAGTAGTATTTGTTCAAACTACTTACTTATTGTGTTTGTCGAACGAAAAGTGCTCATAAAGCAAACATAGTTTTAACATTTCAGATCTACTTAACTTTAAGAATTCTCACTGTGTATTTTTTATCAACTTTAACTTAGACAGAAGTTAGAGGTCCATGCTTTTGTTCAAGGTTCAGTTTTGTGTATTGTAAAAAATATATTTTTAAATATATATCTAATGGAAAGGGACTTGTTGTGTCTTTACTGGTAATCGTACAATTACTGCTCACTAAATGAAGTAACACACTTGACTAAAGAAAGTCAACTTTCTTTTTATTAAAAAACCTTAAAATGACAGAAAGCTAGAGAATTAACTATCTATGGAGTCAGATGCTAAGTATGCTGGGAGTTTTAGATTAATTATAAATTCAAATAATTAAAAATGATATATACACAATAAAATTTAAATTTGTTATAAATAAAAATGTTTCAATTTACTCAAATAAAATTAGTTAATTTTACAAAAGAAGTTAGATGTTTTTCCCAAGATGTTTTATCTTATTTTGATATTTGGTTAAAAAACATGAACATAATTCTATTAAAAAAAGTACTATGGCACCAAATATATTTTTCAGTTCAGCAGTGTAAGGAAAATTGTAGTGCTGCAGATTTTATGACATGCATCATCTGTTCGGTCCTGTAAGCTTCCACCTGCAAGACAATCTCTCCACCTCTTTGGAGATATTTTCAAATGTTTACCTTCTATATGCTCTTTCATTGATGCCTGGGATAAAAGACACGTGAAGCTGTGAATCCCTTGGGAGTGTGCTCTGTTTGCTTCTTTTCACATACTTCTTGGTTATATCCATACTTGTTCATATAGTTATGGAGCTACATCGGGGAAAAAACACAAAAGGATAAAAGCTGTTTTGATTTTATTTAAACAAAATCTTAAAATCTTTTGAGGGAGTGTTATGACTCATTTTAACAACATGTTGCACATGGAGTTATGCTGCCAGACGTCTTAAATTAAGGATATTTTTCAGCCAGATATAATAACTATATATCTCCTATTGAATAACATTGAACAATCTACAGGATTGGTTCTACAGCAGCGCTAGTGCATTACATATGGGTAACTATCATAATCAATGATATATATCATCCAATAAACACAGGTCCCAAGTAAACATGTTAACAAAACAATATTTAAAGGAGCATATCCACAACACAAAGTGACATACAGGCTTTAATGTGATAAGTTAACACATTGGTAACGAGCAAAGCTCCGTTAAGCCCCCATAAGAAAACTTTTGTTATTTGCTTTCATAGGAAAAACAAAAATATGTAAGAGTCATACAAAATTCAACAATATTTGTGAATGGATGGGATCGCACACACACACATAAAACGATCCATATAGTTATACTAATACATCATACTTAAAGTATTAAGTAGGTATGATGTAGAGAAGTGTAACAAAAGATGTTCTTATAGCCTTCCTGTTTCCTTTTACAGAAAAATTGAAAGGAGGGAGAATAAAGGGATAAATAAAACTTCCCAAGAAGAATTTTAAGCTTCAAAGAATCATCAAGCACATCATAAACAATTTTTTGTATAAAAAAAAAGATAATGCATTAATCTCAGTAATTTAATTTATGATACCTGTTTCAAAAACACACAAAATATAAGTGTATGTTTTGCATTACAAAAACACAATTGTGATGACAAGTATTTCTTAGTACTGAACACCTTGCAGGGATCGTGCAAGTACTACAAAATAATTTTGAATTGTTTGGGAGTAAAAACGTGCCGCCAGATTTTATCCATAAACAGTAAAGAAAACACTTGTTTCCATTCTAGAATTTCTATCGGTAAACAACTTTTTTAAATAAGATTTCTTCTGATGTGGATGTTATAACACTTTTTATCTACAACACAAGGTTAGCAAACTTAAAATGTAAAAGAAACAATTCATAGAGGTAAACAAAGACCTCATAAGTCAACACCGGCATATTGTCTCATCCAGCTGCATAGGGTAACATGATGATTATGAATAAACAACACCCAATAAACACACTAATAAACAGCATTTGTCGAAGTGAAGTAGCTCCGTGTGACTTTTACATGTGGTACTATCATGGGGAAATGTTTAATTAAATTAATCCCGTGTCAAACTTGTCCAGCTCATTTCAGCCGTTATGGGATCACACCAATCATTTTCTTTCTTTACAAGAATGACACAATAACATGTTTGATTTAAATAAATTGGAACCCGGTTAAAATAATATATTTCTATCAAGTAATTGAACTAGTAAGAACTCCAGATTTCTACATTGAAAGGCTTCCTAGTCGTAGTGGAAATATCTCCAAAAGATTTTGGCTATTCCCTCGTCAAAAGACTGAAATATTCATTATTAAATAGAATATATCTATAATATAGATTTCACCATGAGGAATTCCAATAAACACAATACAAATGTATTTTGGATATCTTTAAAATGATACGGGTATTTCATGTTAGAATGGTTTGCATATGAATCTGCTTCTCTTGTTCATTCTCAACTGCAAGACAAGACCTGAAAGAGTAGACTGGTCACCAACAGTTAACAAGGTCACCAGATAACTCTTATGCTTATACCACACTCTCTTTCATATAAATACAGCTAATAAATGGGCTCGGAGAACCCAAGTAGTCATTTTATGGGGAACATAAAAAGCTCATGAATCTATTAAAGATCCACACTTGTTCCACATCATGCTTCTCATCAACCACACAATAAAAGCACATCTCACTCCATATTTATGGTCCAGCCTCGTCTTACAAACCAAAAAGGTCTAATTGCTATAAAGTTAGTCGTGCCTTGCATATAGTTATACTTACCTATATCTTGTCTCCTGTGATGACCATGTCTCCCTTCAGATGTGGGTTCCCAAGTCTCCAAGTCCGGTGTCTCATGTCTCCAAGTCTGGTGTACCAAGACTCCAAGTCCAGTTTCCCAAATCCAGTGTCCCGAGTCTCCAAGTCTGGTCTCCACACCAAGTCTGCACACGATCCTTGTCAATGTATGATGTGTCTTCATCCTTGTCCTCATCTGCAAGAAATAAAGAACCGATAAGACCATCAAATGTAGTTCACAGCTATTGCCTATCACCTATTCACCTTTTGCCATTTTGTTTAGAAAACTGTGTTTTTATGTTACTCGCTAGAGTCCTGTCCCTTCTGTGACACTTGCAGCAGTGCACATGCACAAATCACTTGCATCTATGTTTACCTTTTGATCAACATTTATGGAACATTAAAGTGAAATGTTTGTCCATTTTTAACAAGCTTTTGATCTGAAGGTTCATCTGAATATAGTTTAGTTGAAAAATATAATTTAGCAAACATGTTTTTTTTTCATGACAAATTTTTTATTTATTTATTACAAAATTTTCAATATTATAAGACTAAAGAGTAAAGAATAGATTATTAAAAACATCAAATTTTTAGCACATTAACTCACATATGTGTTTGTTTTATTTCTACATTTTACAATGTTTATATACATCCCACATATAACGAATAACAAAAAAGAACTATGGAAATTATGTTTATAATTATTGGAATAAACTAACATTTACAAGTCATATTTGATTATATTTGGTGTAGTTATTTTGACTTGACTTAGCAGTAATGTTTTCTTGTCATCAGCAGGATCTTGAGGTCTTACCCCGAGATGCTTTCTTGTGAGTCCTCATCTGTTCTGCACTCTGTTGACCGTTCTTTCTTCAATATTCAGGGAAAGTCATATATTTCAAGGGATTCTAATTAAAATAATATATACATATTTTTACAGTATTCTCATTACTTTAATTACTTTACTTGTTGTCATATGTATACATCATGGAGGTTTGCATAATATGCCTTGTGTAACAGATAATTACTTGCCTTTTAATGTGCTCCTTTTGTCAACTGAATTTAGTACTTCATGCCTGTGTGTGTAATTTGTTTCTCTTTATTTAGAGAATATAGTATTCTTTAATCCAGGCCTATGTATGGAATATGAATATGAAACTGTATCTCTCTCATTCATTTAGGTCAGCAAATGTAATAAAGTTGTTACAGGCTATTACATTTCTCATTAACGATGATCTAGAATTACAAGACCGGAATATCTGCCTTCATAATTTTCCATCTAGATTTTTTACTACTGCTTTTGGAAATCAAATAAGGAACAAATTGACTGATGTCACCCATTATTTTATTTTTATCATTCCATTGAGCCATGCCAAAATGTACATTTATATGAAACAGTCATCAAGGGATATTTTTGTTCAAAAGTATTTTTGGGAACAGAGAAGTATGTGTCTTAAAATAAAACATAGCCCCCGAGCCAATTTCAAAGACTGTTTAGTAATAATTTTTGCAGTCAAACCTCTGCCAAAAATATCCCAAACAAACAATTTTACCAAATTAGTTATTTTATTAATGGTCATTTATTAATCATATTTTTACAGCATCAGCATAGTTATGCATTTGACAAGATTAAGCTCATCCTGTTTCATCACTGCATTCCCTAAAGGCCAAGATGAAGTAGTACATTAGACAAGCCCTTGAAATGTCACAAGTCAAATGTTTTCTCAAACTTCAGTGCCCCAAGTTGTTCAATTCGTCAATTACATCCTTAAATACAATTAGTCTCACTCTGGATCACTAAATCATTTAAACTGCCAACTCATCCAATGCGAATTACAGATTTGAATCAAGCTGGCGAAATGCCTCCCCACAGACACCTACTGCTGCCAAGTCTGACATGGTGTGGAATCACATGCAGTAGCATCTATCTTAGGAATCTGGCATCAACTAATCTAGCCGATGTGACCTTGCGTGGGAGCAAAGACTTTCCAGGCTTCCACAAAAAGATCAACAGATACTTCTGGTAAAGAAAAAGTTGGCTAAACTTATCCGGCTTACTCACTTCCACGGAGTTCCAAACGCACATGACTTTCTGTCTTCTGTGCAGCACAAAAGGAGACGTTATTAGGCACATGCATTGAATGGGAATAAAGCATTCAAGCTTCAGAAAGATGCCAGACCACAATAAAAGACCCAAATTAAATAACAAAAATTATATAAAAATATTTGCAAAATATTAAAAATCTTTCAGTATATGATAGCTTTCATCGGGAAACATACAGTAATCATTCACTGAAAATCTAGTGTTCTTAGATCGGTTCATGACAGTACATAAGTACGGATGATTTTCGGCGGCTGCTTTGCATCCTTTCAATGCTTGAAAATGCTTTTAATAAGGAACCAGTGTGTTTTTCTTAATGTTTGCATGTTTGGAAAACATAAAAGTAGAGGATGATTGACTTTTCAACCATCAATGAAGCATAAGAGGGATGTAAGAACGGCGTGTTGCAAAACTGTAAATAAAACTGTATTTTACTGGGTTTGTCATGCACATCATGTGCACACCAGAAGGAAAGCCAGCGGAATACGTACATAGGTTACAAGCATGCAAACAATTCCTGAGATAAACACGTTAAAGTATATGAACACATTTCAGCATTTCCTTTGATGTCACTCCATCTGTGGGCTAAACAATGTTTGCGTACCTCAGCAGGCTTGTTTCAGTGGGAATCCTTCACATGCATAAGCTTAATCCAGTAAGCACATTTATTATACTCGGCATTGCCCACATCAAAACACATACTCACAATCTTTGGTGATTAGGCCTTGGATAGCGACATCTTAATGACTTTCTCATGATGGTGTGGAATCTGGCTGGTGTAGATTTAAACCTGTGACAGTGTTGAGGGATGGACGATCAGATGAAAAAAAGCAATTCCTGTGAAGAATGCTCTGTCAGGGGATTGCTTTGCCAAGGACAATCAAAAGCCAACCAACAATACTAAGAATATAATTCATAATGACAAAGTCATGATGGAACTCACACTGTTTGTTTCAATGGGTTAAAATAATTTTAAAGAGAAACTCAGAAGGGATATTCAAGTACGTTTCAACATGAACTTTAAGATGAACTCTGACAAATGATGTGTTATTTTCAACCCAGCTTTGGTTCAGACAGGGACAACCCTTTGGGTTAAATTAACCCAGATTTTTTTGGACCCAATAAAGGCTTATAACAACCCAGGATAGATTTATCTCCAACCCAATGATTTACTTTCATCCCTTTTGTGCCGAGTGCTGGGTTAAAAATTACTCTAGAAATGAAGCCTTTCGACAACTCTGTCCCACATGTAAGCAACAATCAACATTTAAAGCTTTAATATATAAACAAGATATACCATTGTCATTACAATGAATAGGAATGAACACAACGTTCAATATGGTCGCTCTAGTAAAGAAACAGCCGCCTTCCAGTAGAAAAATCCAATCAGTGATCGATAAAGACTGGCGATGTTGATTCTTGCAGGCCTGCGCATGCACAGTATCTTGAAAGACTTCGAAAAGGCACTTTACAGAGCAATTCATGCCTGGCAAACTAAAGTTAAGGTATAGTGCATATCATGATTATTGATTGATCTGACACATGCTAGTAAATTGTTCATTTTGCCAGCAATTTTACAAATATACGCTTTCTACAGTTTAAGGAGATTGGATTATGGCCGTAATTATGTTATGACATACTTGCCTGTGCAGAGGTGTCGCAAACATGGCAGACGAGAAGCATGGCTTTCATTACCAGATTCTTTTTAAATTCTCTTGATAATATTATATACGCATTAAATCTGATCTGTTGACGGACAAAGATGGAATCATGCTACATATTAAGATAATAATAAGATTTTTTCAAGAATACAATGGGAACATCATCAACAACAACAGCTCAACAGTCTTAATTAATCTTTGTATTGTTTTTGGAAGTTCATAATGCAAGAATTGTCAAAATATTTTTAGAATAATCGCATGAACTGAAGCACTCTTATTGTATAGTGTTAATCTATGAAATATGGTTTATTATTCTGTTTTTTGCTTGTATTTGCATTTGAATTACAGCTGAAACAAATGTTATCAGTACAGAGAAATATACACATGTTGGTTCTGTTTTCAGGCAATAAGGATGATTAATAAAACAGAGGAGCAGCGGAAGGAGGCAGGCAGTTTTGCCCTCGTCTTGAATGTGAAGAAATGACACAGAGAGTTATTCTTACTTCAGTGTTTCCACAAAGAACATAAGGCTCAGGACTTGCATATTAGATTTCTTTCCCCACTTGGCTCAGAGCAATGCAATATTATGGGTCAGTATTGATGCATCGTATTGAAACACCCCTACTGCACGAAAAACTACTTAAGGGAAACACAGGTGTCAGAAAGTTTTTCAAGACAGTTTGATATGCCTTTTTTTATCCAAGAATAACTTTATGTTGACAAGCGGATAACGGTTTTAGGTTTGCGTCACGTGCTTTCATGGTGTGCCAGGGATTTTGGTTTTCCCCGAACATAACCACAGCAAGCATTAAAGCATCAGTTGCTGACGGTAAAATATCTCACCCAGACTTACTGTACTGTCACTTACGAATACTGAAAAGCTATCGTGGCAAACCTGATACTATTGATCGGTAAACAGCGAATCCATTCTGTGTTGCAAAGCCTTTGTGGGAACTTTCGAGATTACCGAGAGCCGAATAAGAAATGAAACCTTCAGTCCTGTCAATACAAACGGTGACGGTTTGCTTAAACAGTGCCAAACTTCCATCGGGCGGCGGGACAAACACACATGTGGACGTTAATCAGAAAAGGATAAAGGCCTGGAGAAGACTCGAGGAATAGCTGTTTAGTTATCCATGGTAGATCCACGGCGGTTTGTTGTCTTGTGTTCTGAGCGAGACAAATGGCTGCATAATATTCACTGGAGGCACAGCAGCAGTAAATCTGAGGCTTTGAGAGAACGAAGGGGGATGGGGTGGGTGGCTGCTTTGCCCGCTATGCCGTCCATTAGCAATGAATCGTAGTTAGTGTTCATTAGGGCACAGATGTGATGGGAGGCACTAGTCTTTTTCATTGATCATCATGTGTTTGGGAGCTTCTAGCACTGGCTCTGTCCCCTGTCTAGTGGCAGTTGTGAATTACAAAATCAATCAACAGCTTTTCAGACGATTTCTATTATTACTGATCTTTAAGGTAAAAGGAATAAAAAAAATATGCTAAAAGCAACATCAAGGGGTTGTATTTAGTGTTTTGAATGATACAGACTGAGGCAAAGCAAACATCATTAGGGGGAGATGAAAAAATCTAAAAATGCCCTACCACCGCGAATAGACCAACAGCATTCAAAGGGTCTGCCGAACTGCCCATGCACAAAGAGGAGAATAACTTGTGCAAAAAAGACCATTAAAGGCGATGTGTTGGATACTGACATGTTTGTATTATGCTATTTAACATATTATGTTTCATTTTACAGCATTGATTTTGTGTGAAGTAATAAAAGGGTCAACACATGGGGAAATTGACAAAATGTATGGTCCCAGAAATAACACAGACATGTGTTTAGTTTTGGACAACACATTTATTGTTTTATTTGAAGCAGCAGTTTTAAGAGTATAATAGAAATAACTAAGATGTATCCTTTAACCTAGGCCAAAATTTGAATTGAAGGGGTAGTTCACGCAAATTATGAAAATTCTGATATGAATTACTCAGTCCCTAGTTGTTCCAACCCTTGTTGTTTTGATTCATTTAACATCGTTTAAATGAACACATGGAAAGAAATGTGTATAAATGCTTGAATCCAGTTTATGAATATCATTGATCATAGATCATAGAAATATTACAATGCTAGTCAAAAGTTCTCCAGAATTTACATTTCTTACGCCTACAATTTTGTGTTTAACAGAACAAAACAACCAGAAGGTGAGTAAACGATGAACCATCCCGTTAATGACTTAAAGGCAGGATAAGCAATTTGAGAAAATGGTTGTTGTAATTTGAAATTGACAACAAAACACACTAGTATGCCTCTGTTCGATGTCTTCATTGCTCGGCCCTCAAACGTCATCAGTCTTTCCGCGGTCTTCTCCCTAGAGATGGATTTGAAACAGTTTTCTAGTCTTTGCAAAAACCGATCACCTGCCTTTAAGTATTTGCCTCTATAACCAAAAGAAAAAACCTGGCACTCAAGTAATAAAAAGTGGAATATCTTCAAAACCTCCTAACCTATTGCCTTAGGTAACTCTGTGTTTTGTTCTCTATATTTGTGTTGAGAGATTCGTGTACATAAAGACGACAGTTGTGGCCGTATAATGTATTACAATGTCAGTACAATAATTTGATTGCCTTGTTTGCCCTAAGCATACATCAGGATATTATATTTGAAGAGCCATAAGTCAAAAAGCCATAAATCAAGACATTGTGTAAGAAGACAATTTAAGTACTGTATAAAGATTAAAGCCATTATGATACCATACTGTATATCCAAAGAACATTTTAAAAAGGGTTCTCCAGATTTGAAAAGGGTAAGAATTGGTCCATTGAAGAATTGGTTCTTCAATAGCAGTGCTGTAAAGAACTTTATTAGCACCTTTATTTTTGAGAATGGTGTAAAGAATAACAAGTATGACAGCCCCCCCCAAACAGATTCGTTAGTAGTTGAGTACTGTTTAAATTTCCCAAAAAAATATTCAGATAGATTTTGAGTAAGAATGGCAAATAACCTTCAGTGGCATGAAAGAGGTCAGACACAATAAGCAAATACTAGTGCACTATCACTCACTAGAGAAAATATCTCTGGCTCTAATGAGAGGCAGTGCATGAAATTACACATTTATTTATAGGAGCACTCCAAGGGTCTGAATGCCATTTCGGTTGCATGAAGCCTAAACTAATGTGCCCCACCCGTAATATAAGATGTATTACCAGCGTCGTACACTACATCAAAGTTATGAGCGATGCTGATTACTTAATAAATCTATTCAATGATCAGTTCTGTTGCTTTGAATGTTGATACTTTATGCTTGACATTTTCAAGTATGTGAAGAAGCGTGCTGTCCTTGATGAAGACCTCTTATCAGGCTCCATAAAGATGTAAAAAAAACATCAGTATCAAGTAAATGAGAAAAAGCATTGATGGCCTAAAGATCATTTAGTGCTACGCAAGTAAAGATGAGTCCCAGAGAAGAAATATTATCCTGCTTCTACTGATGTCCCCAGCCGCTAACAACCTTGCCGTTCACGTAGAAGCGCTGACATGAGGGATGTATTCAGTGACGGAGGTAAAAACCCAGATGATTTGATCTCGGCCTCCTCCTCAGTTGATTTAAAGACGTTCGGTCCACCCAGCGACTTGCTTACACAGCATGGATCTGGTCTGCGATACATTTTGATCATCAAGCACTGTCAAACTGACGTCAGGACCCATTTCATTAGCTTAATTTTCACATTCCGATGCTGCCATGTTCCTGGAGCAAATGATGAATTGCCTGAGATCTTTGTTTGGTGATTTCTCCAACCCCTCGAGGATCTTTAGAATGGAGTACGTGGAGGAACAAGGGTCCTGTTGACAGTTTATTACAGTCACAAGCGTGGCTCTAATAAGGTAAACAACAGAAGACCTGCATATTTAGTAAAGTCAGCCATGAATGGAGAAAACACAAGATGTTATCTGGTTAATACACTCCAGATTGTCCAGAGACACTGTTGAGATTCCTTAAAATGGATCTATAATTCCTATTATTATTCATGTTTTCCAAAAACGAGGCCAAATTGACGCGATAATGCAAACATTGAAGGTTAGATTAAAACATGCTCGGAATATTTTGAAGGTTATAAAAATGTAGTCAAGGGTATATGGGTTGGCCATGGCCGTACTTCAGCATCTTCCGGCAGACGCTGTTGTTCACTATTTTAGAGCTCAAGGACATCTTTCTCTATGATGCCCTTTTTAGAGTAATTGACTTTTCTGTTTATTTGCAAGCAACATTTCTTTATAATACTGATGTTCCCGGTTTTTTGTTTTGTTTCGAAAGGCTGTATTCTGTCTCATTTACTCCGTCTAGTGCTGCATTCTAAGAGCATGCCAAAGTTAGAATGTTGCTGAACTGTTTCTGAGATGAATAGGAATGATACATATATCTGTCTGTATCTCTTGTATATATCCTGTAGACTTTCTTTGAAATACTTCTGTAAGTCAAATGATTCCCTCTGGTGGTTACATGGCTCTGTTCTTTGGATGTGAATGCAGATATAGACTTCTACATAGAGGCTGATATACTGGTAGAGACATCAGATGTCTGGTTCAGAATTCACCTGCTTTGTACACGGTCACGACTAAACAAGTTTAAAAATCGTACGATTTTTCTTTTAACATACGTCAAAAGTAAAACATAGATTCAGTCTTATAAGCATCATCTTAGAGGTCCATGCCTTAAAATATAATATAAAAGGTGTGTTATAATATAAAAAGCTGTGTTAATATAAAAAGCTGTGACATAATATAAAAAGCTGTGTTATAATATAAAAGTTGTGTCATAATATAAAAAGTTGTGTAATAATACAAAAAGCTGTGTTATTATATAAAAAGCTGTTATACTATAAAAAGCTGTGTCATAATATAAAAACTGTGTTATAATATAAAAAGCTGTGTCATAATATAAAAAGCTGTTATACTATAAAAAGTTGTGTCATAATATAAAAAGCTGTGTTATAATATAAAAAGCTGTGTCATTATATAAAAAGCTGTTATACTATAAAAAGCTGTGTTATAATATAAAAAGCTGTGTCATTATATAAAAAGCTGTGTTATAATATAAAAAGCTGTGTCATTATATAAAAAGCTGTGTTATAATATAAAAAACTGTGTTTTAATATAAAAAGCTGTGTTATAATATAAAAAGCTGTGTCATTATATAAAAAGCTGTGTTATAATATAAAAAACTGTGTTTTACTATAAAAAGCTGTGTTATAATATAAAAAACTGTGTTATACTATAAAAAACTGTGTTATAATATAAAAAGCTGTTATACAATAAAAAGCTGTGTTATAATATAAAAAGCTGTGTCATTATATAAAAAGCTGTGTTATAATATAAAAAGCTGTGTCATTATATAAAAAGCTGTGTTATACTATAAAAAGCTGTGTTATAATATAAAAAACTGTGTTTTAATATAAAAAGCTGTGTTATAATATAAAAAGCTGTGTCATTATATAAAAAGCTGTGTTATAATATAAAAAACTGTGTTTTACTATAAAAAGCTGTGTTATAATATAAAAAACTGTGTTATAATACAAAAAACTGTGTTATAATATAAAAAGCTGTGTCATAATATAAAAAGCTATGTTATAATATAAAAAGCTGTGTTGTAATATAAAAAACTGTGTTATAATATAAAAAGCCGTGTTATAGTATAAAAAGCTATGTTATAATATAAAAAGCTGTGTCATAATATAAAAAGCTGTCTTATAATATAAAAAGCCGTGTTATAGTATAAAAAGCTATGTTATAATATAAAAAGCTGTGTTGTAATATAAAAAACTGTGTTATAATATAAAAAATCCAAATCAGTTTTTAATTGCCAAACAATTAGCTTTGGTTTGTTTATTGAGAGGTTTGAAGCAAAAGTTAACCCACAAATTAAAATCTAGTCATGAATTACTCAACCTCAACCTTTTTCAAAATATTCATAAGTTTCCATGTTCTGTTGTACACAAATATAGAGATATCTTGACATCCCTTTGACTGGTCCCAAAACTCATTTTTTATCATTCCATTATGTCTTTACCTGTCTAGCAAAAATTCAACTTGAATAATTTCAAAGTCCCATACATTAAAGACACAGACAGCACAAGCCAGTGTACATTCTGTTGGAAGTTTATGTGAAAACATTAAAGAAAAAGTTTCAAAACTAACCGGCAGAGGGCAGCCATGCATCACAATTCTACCAGCTGTCACATTCAGCTGCTCTCCAAAACTTTCCTCTGTCCCAAGATGTTATTATTCTATGTATTTTATGAGGTTAGGGTACATCTACTTTATAACTTTACATTGTATAGTCTACATGCACTCTTTACTATTATAATACAGAGTTTGATCATTCCTAAATGAATAGTAAAAAGAAAGTTTGAAATAAGAGATAAGGAGCAGACTAACCTTGGAAAGCGTCTGTACTCATGTGATTGGCTGAACAATGATTTTTTTCTTGTCTGTGTTCCCCTATAAAAGCCCAGATAAGCCCACACTGACACCATACAGACAATGCTGCTCACCGCACCCAACTTCAGCTCAACATGACTTTTGAGCAATGGATTAAAATATTAGGAGACTACCGCACATAAACTCTGCAAAGTTACTCTTCAAGCTTCAGATTATTTCATTGCTAAAGCAGTACAAGGATTCTAGGCCGGTGTACATCATGGCAAACTCCTGCGTACAGTTCACTGGTTTTGTGATGAGTTTTGTGGGATGGATCGGGCTCATCATCGCCACCGCCACTAATGACTGGGTGGTCACCTGTAAATATAACATGAACACCTGTAGGAAGATGGATGAGCTGGAGGCCAAAGGTTTGTGGGCAGACTGTGTCATCTCGACGGCTCTGTATCACTGCATCACACTTACTCAAATTCTCGATTTACCAGGTATGTGAATATTTGTTTTGTTTCAGTTCTGGGTGGGATAACAGGGAGGGAATAACAAAAGTGACATATTGTTTCAACCGTTTGATTATTGGCATATAGTTGTTTAAATAAAACAAAAAACAAAAAAATAAACATGTCTTTTTTTTGTCAACTTTTGTAAAATAAATATTGTGTATATGAACTGAATTGACTGACAATTTGACAAACTGATAAAGGGTCAAATTAAAAAGCTATTTTTTAAAATTAAAATGAAGTAAGAATGCAAGTCAATTTCTCTAAAAGTTAGATATGTTTTTGAAGTTTTTGAAGTTTAAAAAAATATATTAATATTTATACATACAAATATTTTTGTTGAATTCTTGAAACTTTTATCAAGTTAATCAGGTTTGCTTACTTCTACACAAAACTTATACAGCATATTTACTCAATTTGAAAACTTTTAAATTTACGAATGTTCTATAGGCTAGAAGGTTTTACGTAAATCATAGCATTTTTTTGAATGTATATGATAAAATGTCACATTCTATTACTTAAGCGCAATCAACATATATAGCATGTGCATAAAAAGAATACAAATAATACAAATTGTTCCCTTTACCTGTCTTTCTCCAGCTTACATCCAGACATCTCGAGCGCTTATGGTCACGGCTTCGATCTTGGGACTGCCTGCTGTCATGCTTGTGCTCATGTCCATGTCCTGTATTAACCTTGGCAGTGAACCAGAAAGTGCCAAGAATAAGCGATCCGTGCTCGGAGGAATCCTTATACTTATCACTGGTACGCATGGTATAGACTGTATATTGATTTAGGTCTTAAATACATTATAAAGCTTGTAAGACAGTCACCTGCTCCCAGAGGGAAAATGTTTAATTTCTGTAATAATCTAAAAATGGAATTGATTTTACGTCTTTCCCAGTGAGGATTGTGATTTTGATCATTAAAACTGTAATTAGCCTTGCATTTGTTCATATTTAATATCCATATTTTCTTTGGTTAAGTTATGCGTATCTCGAAATGAGCTATGAAAGCTATAATTACAGGATCGCCATTTAACCCTTTATAGTTTCAGATTCTATCGTTGATTTGTTATTTTAATCATTCAGTTATTCGTTGCAAAACCGAATAAAATTGTTTGTTAATTGTGTTTCCCCAGCTTTTTGTGGCATCGTCTCCACTGTGTGGTTTCCCATTGCGGCCCATCAAGAGAGGGGCTTGATGTCCTTTGGTTTCTCCCTGTATTCTGGTTGGGTGGGCACTGGACTCTGTTTCCTGGGAGGCTGTATGATCACATGTTGTTCAGCTGATACCTCTGCTTCATACACAGACAACAATCGATTCTACTACTCCAAACAGGGTCCCACCCATCAAAGCACTCCCTCCAACAACCACGCCAAGAGCGCACATGTCTGAACTTTGGGAATACTTCCGACCTTATGCAATCTTGTCCTTCCCATTAGATATTCGCTCTTAATTTTCGCTACTTTCCCTCACAACTTATATGTTTCATCTGTGTTTGTATATACAGTAGTGACACTGTGGATTGTTATCGCTCAGCTGAACTCTATTCCTTTGAATTGGCAGCAGTGTTACATACAGTAATAAAGGACAGGCGCTGGTGAAACCTGCTGGAATCTTGCATTGGTTATGGATTTATTTTCATGTATTTTTACTGATTCCACACAATACATGTGCCTTTCAATAGTCTTATTTTTGTAGTAAAAGGTTTTACATTTTGCATTTTTATATAAATACTAACAATGTTTGGCAGATGTTTTTTTTTCTTTTTGTACAGCTTTGTAAGAATTTGATTTATTTCATAACACTGTTTATGTCACAGACAGTGGATTAATAATAGCTACTTAGATCAAATTTGGACCAAAGCAGTAACTGACTGTTATTTATTGTAATACCTGTATGCCGTTTTGATCATATTTGTTGTAATAAACAATGTTGTCCATGTGGACATGCTTTTGTATTATTATAAACAGCGTCTCATTTTTGAAAGAAAATCCCCTGCTGAACTGAACTAGACATTATGTTACTGAATGCAGAATTGCACTCTAGGGGACTATTTAGTGTATATTGTTAAATATAAGCACCAGCCTGATGCTGACGTACATGTACTGCATCACCATTATTCTATCTAACAATGCTCAAGAGCACGTATAATTCATGTATCCCAAATTGTACTTGTATTGATTTTTCCTCAATGAGAAGCTGGTTCTATTGCGACTGATGGGCAACTCAATGACTGTTTAAGGCTTGTAAGCAACTATAAAAAAAGATAGGTGCTGCAGTTATATCTCTATTCATATTTGATGATGTTGATTAGATATTGGAATATAGTATGTGTATGTCTTAAAGGAATTGGTCACCCTAAAGTCTGCTTCTTGAATGTAGTTTGTTAAATGGGTCACAACAAATTCTTCGTTGTTGTTTTTGCAGAATATTGCAGAATAACATATTTTGGTTAACAAATCCTTTAACATTTTTTTTTGTTGAGGTAGATACTGGTGGAATAAATTAAATAGGGAAAATGTCTTGTGGAGTACATTATATTTCTTTTCAAAATCTGATCCTATAAAGAGAGGGTAATGCAAACACTGCAGATAAATAAGAGGCTGAAAGGAGAATTCTTCAGATGTTCATTTAGTCCCCGAGTGTTCGTTGCTTGGAGAAAGTTTTGCAAGGTCTTTTGAGGCAAAAAGCAAGTGTGCATTTGAAACCATCACACGGCAACCTCTTTTTCCTTTTTAAAGTGCTACTGAGCTAACATTTTTCCAAAAATATATAATCAAACACTAATGTGGAAATATTTAGAACATGACTCACTAGTTGTGATTTAGCTTTCCTGTGTTTTTCTGCAGTGAATTTGTAGTGGAAAAAAACTGCTGTTATAATTTCCAAATGACTTTGGAGGCGTGTTTGATTCTTTCCTTAAAGGTTCAGAACTAGGATCACCTATGAAATCAAAAGACATTAATTCAAGTATTAAGACAACTGCTGTTTTTGGAGACACAATGTTTGTCCTGGACCCTTCGACTACAGTCTAAAGTTAAAACATTCAATTCTGTCTTCAATTACTCACCAACTGGTCATTTAAAACCTTTATGGCTTTCTTTCTTCTTCAGAACACAAAAGAAGGTATTTTGAAGAAAGTTGGGAACCAAACAGCGGTAAGAGTTTTCTCACTTCTATTGTATAAATACAATGCTAATGAAGGTCAATGGGTGCCAGTTAACAATTTAGTTTTTTGTTCTGCATAAGACAATAATGACAAGAGGGTAAGTAAATGATGACAGAATTGTCATTCTTTGGTGAACAGACAATTTAAATCCTACAACGGGAGATTCGCCCATAACAAATTTGGCCTGGGAAATATTAGTCACTGAAATATCCTATTGAAGTTAGCAACTGATGAGAAACATTAATTTGGTTTGGTTTGAATATGTTTGCATAAGCATAAAAGTGCTTAACATTTACGTGTAAAGTTTACGTAAATAAATGTATTTCTAGAAAAAAAATCACCTATCACTGCCGGTGCATTAACATTTTCCTTACATCCATTATGTCTGCATAGCACCAGGATATTTTGCATCAGAACAACGGGGACGATGGTTCCCCGGCAAATTACATACAATATAAGGACATTACATTTCAATTTGATTTTACTAGATGACATAAAATGAACACAAATGACGTCCTATGAGTGTGTCATAGGAAACACTTTATGAAGACCCTCCCGCAAGAGGAGCGTGCTTCAGGAGGGCTGGTTAAGTCGATGTCTGTGCCATACAGATGGACGGGTCTGTATGAATCAAACATAACAACATGCTTTGATATCTCAAAACCATATTGTAACACATCGACATAGACCACCACTGTAGCGATGATAATGGAACAGTATTGTTTGTCTCATTCCTCTGCACAGCCCATAGCCGCCCTCCCAGTATGACCATGTTTCCATTGTGCTCAGGTACTGCCCTCAGATCAGTGTTATTCTAGGCTTTGCCGCTCAACCCCACAGGAAACGGAGCTAGACTGCAGAGCTTTCACAAGCCACCCGTGTGAGGATATTTGTTACGTCTGATGTCGGATTTTGTGATACTGCCTTTAAGCGAAAGGAAAATCAAGAGTCTTATCTGATCTGCAATAAATGACTTTCATTGTTGCATGGAAGCAATATTAACATCTCATTACACAGTGCAACGGGAGAGCAAACCACAAGAAGAAGAAACAATAAATAGAAAAAAAATCAGAAACCAGAATACATCCACTTCATACCAGAATATACAGCAGAAACAAAGATCAGATGTGCAGGGCAAGCCAATCTCCACATTTCCCGAACAAACACCGAACAAAGCAGGAAAGATAGCTTACAAAGTACAAACACTGTACCTTTTCTCAAATACAAATAACAAATAGTAGCTGACTTTAAAAGCAGTAGTTGAAACCTTGATTGTTTTTTAATGTCATACAGGTTCCTAATAACAAAATATCTCTGTATTTTTCCCCCATCTTGGTCAGCCGTGCCCTCGTCGAGCCTCTACTTTACTAGGCATATTCATTCGAACATTAACATGAAAACTACTAAAAATCAAAATCCAAAAATCTCTAGTTAAGTTTCGTTGTTCTAAAAAGAGGTCATTAAAAATATATGCTTTCACAACTTTTTCTACAAGTTCCGCTGAGCCCATAAAATACCACCAGCGGTGGATCACATACCCCGCAGATCACCCCAAGTTATGAAATGCCTGTAAAAAAATACTTCTCTTCGATATCATTGTCATGCCTCTATGCTTTGATATGGTGCTCTATACTCTACGGAAGTAAAACGGTGTCTTTTGTAGGATATGGTAAACGAAGAGGTTGCGGACTTTGGCTTGCTTATTAAACAGATACTGCTCTGTTTAGGGGGCTTACTGCTTTCCTTATCTCTCAGAATGCTACATTTGAGAGTTACATCAAGTTTTTCAACGGTCACCACACATGCAAATACTCAAGAACACGGTTTTACTCTGGGCCCCGTATGTCTGCAACATGCTACACATTCAGCGACAGCAACAACGATATCATAGACCAGATGCAAGATATAAACCAAACCAGGCCCCAAACCAAGCACTACACACTAGACTTGATGGCATATATGTGAAAAGACCCTATGGGAGTGAGAGATTTTATGGAACTATTATCCTATGAAATACAGGAAGAAAATTAAAAGCAGCGTGGCATGATGAGCTTAAACAAAGGCTTTTATGAATTTTGACTGATGTATAAATGTATACATTTGAGGCCTGGCTTGGCTGTCTGTTTTTCTTTTTGCCTTTTTGGCTGGCACAGCTGCAGCACAGATAGAGTTGGATTAGACAAATTAGTCGGACGCCACGTGAATCCTAGGGGAGGAACAGCAGAGAGCACACCCAGATAAAAAATTCACAACACGCTCCCCTCTACATGCGGTTCATGTTGCCTCTGTTTTCCTTTTTTCAGAAAGAATGTACACTAGCTTGCCGAGAGACACAAATCATACTGTGGTCACACTGTTGGTTTATACACAGAGCTGCCTGCTTGCAAGGATGTAGTGGAATCTCTGGCATAAGATGAATGGAGAAGTGATTCATGGCGACTGACAGGCACAGGTGTAAGAACCGTGACCGGGAAACAGACTTACATGGCGATGCCTCCTCGACATCAAAGGAAAATGCGAAAGAAAAAGCATGGACATTTGGATGGACATATTTAAAGCACACATTAACAGATGAAGGCACTATTGCAAGCAAAGTCCAATTACTATTTGTGACAACCTACGGTCCAAACCTCGCTTGGGCTAGATGTTAACATGGAAGAGAAGGAGTCATCTATCAGGGGCCACATAAATAAAACAATAGTCCACCCAAAAATGAAAAATCTCACAACCTGATGTTGTTCCAAATATGGCAACACACGAAGAGAGATATTTAGAACAATGTTAGCAATTGAGATGTCTGGGGCACCGTTGACTATCATAGTAGAAAAAATGTGTTCTGTTGAACACAAAAGAAGATATTTTAGGACAGTTTGTTACACAGTTGACTACATTTTGTTCGATGATGATAGTCAATAGTTCCCCACACATCTTTAAAACATTCTTTTAAATATCTTTATTTGTGTTGAAGAGAAGAAATTGATGTATAAAAGGTTGGAACAGAATTTTCATTTTATGGGGGAAATTTTCCTTTTACCATCTTCCTCTTTTGTAATTCATGGCTATAGTTTATCATAAGATGATATGATAAGTGTGTGCAAATGCTTTGATTTTAAAGTGAACTTCAGCAGCAAGGGCCTTGAATAACGGTTGGTTTCAAATCCACCCCACATAAAGAAAATGTTGGGATAATAGAATTGAAAAACAGACCTAAGCTTAAGAGTTTCTTCTCAGTTACCTGACTTATTTTAGAAGAAGCTGAGGGGCTGTGATAGCTGACAGGCCGCTGGAAAGAACCCTCTAGATGACCATAAAAGTTAAGCTCACTATTGTACTTCATTGAGTGGGGTGATATAAATTAACAAATAAACTGATATATAAGTGCTTGTGAGTCTGTAGATTTACTAAATCCAACTACAACTAAGGACTATTTAGGGGTGAAAAACTAATGCATTTTTAAGATAAATTACACACCTTGACCATTGAGACTACCCTACTGGTTTTGATCAAGGTCTGAAAATTAAGAAATGATATTGATATAAATATTAATTGCAGAGATATAACATCCTAGCCCAAGGATTCTGCAGTCGTTGGTGGACAGGTACGTACATTCCAATTACATTCTCATTGCAAAGGATCGTCCAAATCGTCGTCGACCACCAGCGCCTCAAAGCCTGGACTGGCTTTGGGTGCTTTGCTTTTGGCCCTGCTGTGTGAGGTCCTGTTGTTGTCAGCCTTATCCTGGACTTCCCGCTGAGAGTCCCCCTGCTCCTGGTGCTTCTGTTTCTGACGGCCGCCGCTCCCATCATGGGAGCTCCAGCTTTGGAACTGGCCGTCTCCCGAAGGATAAGGATCATCATCTGCAGTAAAATTTTCATCCACGCCCATGTCGTAGCGCTGGTATGTGCTGGCATGGGCCTCCTCTTCGCGTGCCGTGATCTCCAGGGTGCTGTTCCACATGCCGTAGCCGAAGTAGATCAGAACACCTGCAGATACAAACACACATGCTGTGATGCACAGATGTCATTTAGTTTAATGAAAAAGGTGAACTTGGGAACTAGGTGTTTTTGCTTATACTTGCTGACTTTATAAAAGAATAAACATGCAGTCACCTTCACATAAAATACTGGCAAAACTCACCCACGAAGCACCACAAGCCAAAACGGATCCACGTGATGCTGGAGAGCTTGAGCATGAGGTAAATATTTACCAGCATGGCTGAGGCTGGGACGAAGGGAACACAGGGAGCCATGTAGGGCAGACGTTTCGGGTTCTCAGGCTGCTGAATGATGATGAAGACCAACAGCATGATGACCAGCAACAGTATCACCAGCAGCAGCACGGCCCACCATTGACCCTCTGCGATCTGACCCGACCCGAAGATAATGAGGGAACAGAAACAGAATATAAGAACGAAGAGCAGAACGACACAGCGGGTGACGGTGCGGCCCGTGGCCACTGTGGGTCGGTCCATCTTGCCCGGGAGGCCTAGCCGAATACGCATGGTGTAGTAGCGCGGCCCAAGCAGCTTTTTCAGTTTGAGCAGGTACGCACTGTCCGTCTCATCCGACTCGATACCTGAGGACATGTCGACGGTGCCGTAGTTTGGGTGACTGGCATTGTAGGTGGATTTGTCTGGCTTTCCGATCAACATCTCGTTGTCGCCCAGCGACGGGAGGTTCTTTGCTCCGCAGGTGTTTGTAGCAGGTCCGTAATCGTCGCCCTCGCTCACCGGTGAACAGGCTTCCTTCTCGCACTCGGCCAGCACCCCCTCTTTACGCTTGGCGTTCTGCTCTGAAAGGAAATTAACGAAGCCGTGGATGTCTCCTTCGGGCTGGTATCGCAGCAATAGCACGCAAACCGACACTAGCGTGTAGGCCAGAAGAGTGCCGATGGACATCATCTCGATCAGGTCCCTCAGACTGACAAGCAGAGCCAACAGAGCCGAGAAGAACCCAGACACCACGCAGGCCACAGCCGGTGTTTCTGTGTATGTGCTCACAGTAGCCAAGAACCTACAGCATACAGCTTTAGTCAGACTGTGTACATGATGGCTATTTCTTATCTGATTTCCATTATCCAAATACCAATTTCATCAGGGAAACATTCAGTCTTTCAGAAAGGCAATTACATTTGTCTTGTTCAAATTAAATATACACAGCAAACACATATTGTATATTATATAAATAGAACATGATTTGGAATTCAATCATTTGAATCAGCCTTAGATATGTATAACATCAACCTTTGAATTTATAGTTGTATTGTTGTATATGGGCATTATACTAACATAAGAAAATGAATGAAATGTATGTAACGATGAAACAAACTATCATTTAAAACTACAAAAGTAATTCCCTTTTCCATTACCTGAAGAGCAAACCATCTCCTGCCATGGCGTAGATGACTCTTGGCATCGGAAAGAGAGATCCCAACAAACTGACCGTGAGTCCAGCAATGGAGCCAACGGCCACTATGTATTTGGCAGTTTGGAAGCCATGTCGAGAAAACATTTCCATCAGTGGAGCCTCTGTATCAATTTCAGAGTAGGGAACCATTAGAGTAAGGATCACACTCACCTGGGACAGAAAAGAATACAGTTGTAATAGAAAATAAGAGACAGCGTGTTATTGTTTTACCTGCCTCTAGTAACAATCAGATTTTAACATCTAATTTAGTTGTAATTTAAATCAAAAGGTATATCATCAAAATTAAATAAAGTTGTTGCATATTTATATACAATAATAAGATGATTATTAACTTTAGAACACATACGCACACAAACAGGCTGTGCGCCCACACAGATATTCAGATAGAGAACTCTGACTAAAATTAGTTTTTGTGAAATCCACACGGAATGACATATGGAGGGTGAACACTTAATTAACACGTTTGCCCCTCATCTAAAAATCTTATGGATGTGAAAATGAAGAGCCATTTCGCTGGAGGCAATTTCTATTCCGGCTAAAAGCAAAACAGAAGTAAGAAAGATGAAATACTGTGAAAAATATACCACACATATACCAGAATATACAATAGTCTAAACTCATCGCTCATTTTGCTGCTATGACAACCTCCTACAGGCAAACAGTATCGGAGGGTCATAAAGTCAGAGAGCTTTTTATAAATTACTATTTGCTTCAGTGCAAGAATGATCAATATTCTGTTTGAGAGCACAAGGTTACATGTTATTCAGAGACAAAGCAGAAACCATATCTTGTTCCAGAAACTGTAGAAGGGAATCATGCGAACTTTATATTTTAAAATTATAAGAGGCTGGGTCAAAATTTGATTTTAACCAGCAATCATACATGCATTGTATTTCCATTCTAATAAAAGCAAACATTCCTGAACTCTAAAACGTGGAATATTCAAGTTCAGAATTTTTCTACATTTGCGACAAACCTTGCCAGTTATTTAGGAAAACAGCCAAAGATTCTTTGAAGACCCATCTCTTTCTCACCTTTATACAATACGAAGAACTTTTCGGTTTTTACCTTTTGTGAGTCAGAAAGTTGCTTCAGATTTCGACAAAAAAGTTCTTCATTTTTTTACTTTTTCAGAGATGTAAAAGATGTGCGAAATGAACAAAATTTCACATAATGCTTCATGTCAAGTGTACTCACAGAAACGTAGGCAGTGAGGCAGGTAACCAGAGAGGCAGTGATGGCATAAGGGATGGAAGTGTTCGGACTCTTGGCTTCTTCTCCAGTTGTCGCTATAATGTCAAATCCTATAAAAGCATAAAAGCAGGTAGCTGCACCCTGCATGACCTGTTGAACAGACCGAGCAGACAAGGAAATTCCCTCGTCATTTTGTTTTGGGAGATTCTAAGTGAAACATAATGATAAGGATGATTTATTCCTTTCTTATTCACTGTAAAATTCAATCAGACAAGAGATCAAGAAAGTTATTTGTGATTTATTGGTGCATCACATTAGTTATTAAACCATTTTGCTAAGTTCATACAGAATAAAAGTTGACTTAGTAATTTGGAATTCTCTTTACCCCTGACCAGCCATACGGCAAGAATCGGCCCTCATCCCAGTTACTTCCACTGACGAAGAACAGTCCTGCGATCATTATGAAGACCCACACCATCAGATTGATGACGTTCAGCACGTTGTTGAATCCCACTGAGTTCTTCACACCCAAAGCAACTATAACTGTTACCAGAATGGCTATGACCAGAGCCAGGATGTCAGGATATGACTGCTCACCCTTACCTAAAAAGTGAAAAAGCAGTCAATTATCAGCATCATTTTCCAAATATAATTAATTAGACAACAAGTCTTGTTTTAATTAGCACTTGTGCAGTTTAGACACTTCATGATATAGTGAATGGATCTCATTTAGGTTCAACATATACGTTTGTCCCAACATTTCTAGAACACAGATAATGTTATTCAACACAGTGACAGACTGAAGTCTGTCTGTCTGTCTCCTCTATAACACATCACAACACATAAACCTCCTATGACCTCCTAGAAGCATGTATAAACTAAGAATACTCAGAATGCTAAACGGAAATGATTATGAGTCGTGACGCGGCTACTATTTGTGAGACAGACGCAGGCAGAGGTTGAGACACAGATTATAATGGATTTAACATCATGTAGGCTGGTAAACTAAAAAGATTCTACCGTTAGATGGTTTATTTTGGCTTGCCATGTGTTTGGTCTGGGGCAGATCCAATATCACAAGCAATATCTTCCTGTTGCTTGTGAATTCATATTTTCCAATCTAGAGTGGCCTAATAATATTTAATTTTTAATGTCTAAAAAAATTTAAGTTCTCTGCATGTTGCCTAAGTAATATCATAATGTTCTTTCTCCTTAGACCTTTTATTAAAAAAAATGATTATCATTAAGAAAAGTTGTGATAAACAGCTGCATTTCGCCGGGCGTTGAACTGCAACCCACGGGTAACACTTTCACTTCTATGACAAAGGGGAACCTGTTTTTACAAACATGTTCCATAAAGCTGTTCAATCGTACAGGGCCTCTTTAGAAACATGGTGATGGATACCACACTAAAAATGGGTTGTTGTAAATACATCATTTAATACATGATTTATCATGTACTTGGTTCCCCAAATTGTTTTAACATAAATTTCACATTTAACATTACGATTAAACATATCTCCAATTTCAAGAGAAAATATGTTCAAAAAAATTATTTAATCATGTGGAACCAAGTACATGATAAATTTATTACATCAACTCATTTTCACAGTGTAAAAGAAACAATTTTAAAGGCAGTTCTGAAGACAGTTGTGTTTCTGTACATTGCATTAAAGTCAATTCTTTAGATGCTCCAAAAAATGCAAATTTCAACTTTTAGGGTGAACGGTATTTTTATCGAAGGACTATTTTACAAATCAACAATATGTCTAGATCTAAATCTCCTAAAAACCTTTCTCCTACTTTTAGTTCCAATTATTCAGATCTTAAGAGAACATGTTTTGGCACTGGAGGAAAAACTGTGAGGAGGTGTTCTGAATAAAAAAACTTTTGTTGTGCTATCAAGCTGCTGACTGCAGGAGGTAAAGGTCCCTCTATTCAACATCGTTTATTCTCTTAAAGGACTCCACTCAGAAGATAAATTAGTGATGGATTGTCATCGTTGGCACACCCTGTCTTTTCAAACCCTGAATTCAATGAAACCTCCCTTTCCACATGTCGCAGTTTACGGTGTGCTTTAAAACATGAGCATGGTACAACACTTGCACATGTTTGCAATAAATAAAATGCAAAGAATGCAGGTGGCCTTTCCACGGAGCATGCAGAAATATTTCAATCTGAAGGACATCAGTTGGGTGAGTATAAGTGTGAGTATAAGCAAACCTACACACACTTTACATCCACAAAAGCAGTTTACTTTGGTTAATTAAGAAACACTACATTCGTTTCAGCAGCATTTTTTTCAAAACTGTGAATCGGGATCAACTTTTGAGTCATACAGTTGAGTGAAGTAGGTCATGGTCCTACAAAAAACTTTTGGGTCTAGTTGATGTCTGACAATGACAATAGTATTGATATTTTAATATTAGAATGGTTGGCATTGCAGCTTACAGTTCTTTTATTGTATTCAGAGAAAATATGAACTCGTAGAGGAGATTAATGTGTTTTCTCCATATATTTCCCCAAAACAATATGTTTGTTGGTCTCAAGATATCTTATTCATGTCTAGGTGGGTCCTTGAATGAAAACATTTGGGAATTTCTGTCCCAAACCGCACTGTTTTAAAAAAGTGTTCACATAATCACAAAGACAGCAAAGACACTTAAATGCAACTGTATAGTACTCACCCAGTCCATTGAGTGTCCCTATATGTGTGATCATAAAGCCACTGATGCTGTGATTGGCCAGCGAGTCAAACATACTGCTAAGAGCACTGGCTCCTGCTGCTGTGCCAATCAGATACTCCAAAATCAGATTCCAGCCAATAAAAAACGCCACAAACTCGCCGACTGTCACATAGCTGTAGGTATAGGCTGAACCTGTGGTTTTAGGCACTCGCACACCAAATTCAGCATAACACACCCCTGTGAAGAAAATACCATTATTAATTTACCTCTGTTAAATATTTTTTAACATTTTTACATTTGCATATCTGTTATGGATAATTGCCATATCGATACAAAAAAGGCAAGGCTTTCATTGGTTGCTGAGATAGAAACATTGATTTTCTCCTTTTTGGCTTTCAAATCAATTTTCAAATGTCAAACCTTGAAAATCCCGTAGGGCTGGATGTCAAGAGGGAAATCCTTCTTTACACGTTGGATCCCCATAAACCCACTGCCAATAGTATAGATAAGGATTATGTGTTTGTACATTTAATCCTCTATTTACACTCTATCCGCATGATAAAGCGTCCAGAAGAAATCCTGCTTCTGGTTCCAAGCTTCCATTTCAAAAGGAGGATATAATAAAACTCATTTATGAACACTGTTCATTTAAATGATCAATTTAAGTGACACGGTAATGCATTTACAGTGTAAACAATGAATCTTAACATAAATATATTTATCATTTGTTAAAATTGCATTGGGGCCTTTTGAGACTTCATTATGAAGATAAATGATTTGGGGATTTCGGCAGTTTCACCTTTACATTAAATTTACATTTATATATTTGGCAGATGCATTTTTCCAAAGTGTCTTACAAGTAGGAGAGGGTATAACATTTCGTCAAAACACAGAACAGTTCTCATAATTTACTGTAATGAATTTCATCAAATTATAAGTGTGTATCAGCATTTCTTGTTTTTCCTATGGCTTATCTTTATACAGCAGTTCGATCAGAGAATGATCTTCCATATATGGTGGTGTGTGATGTCAGGCTTAACAAGTGGGTATGCACTCTCCATGAATAAAGTACAGTTTGGATTCTTGTAACAATTATGTACAATATTACTAAACTTTACTGAACTATAACTGTATATTTTGTACTTTCTAATATAAAAATCTAGTATTTTCCACCTGTACCTGCAATTCCTTTTAACAATTAAAACCATCCAATAATGTCATGATTTAAATTCAATACCCATGGAAACCAAAAAGAACATGCCAAATAAATCCAACAATCTTGTAATCGTTTTGCACGTGTCCTTTTCATTTTTAAAATAATGCTTGCCTTCCAAACTAATTTTTCACACTTTATGGGTGGCGATGATAATTTGTGATCTGAATCCTGTTTCTGTTTCCAGGGGTGGAAATATCATCAGCTTGCAGTAAAAAATAACCCTTTTCTTTTCCATTTTCAACATGCCCCCTTGTGTTGCCAATTTTAGTATCATCAAAAAAATCCTTACATTAGAGAGGATATATTATAGTGCTACATTATCTTTCAACTGTATATACATTTTTATGTGTACTGTTACATAAAAACAGGTTTAAGAAGATTTGAACTACTATGACATTCTTAATTCTGCAAAATATAAAATAACATTTTTAAGGAACATTGATTTGATATGTGTTTATTTACATTGTACAGAGCATTTCTCAGAAATTTCTCCGAAGAAAATCCTACAATTTTTAAATTTTGTGAATAAATAAATTCAGGATTTTTATTTTCAGCTAATCTGTCCCTTAAACTATCAATTTAGCTGAAGATCTACTGACCCGGAATCAGCAAAAAAAATGTGTTATCCACTGTACCATAACACTAGCAAGGATATAATCTCAAAGTCACACTTCACTGGTGCCAGGTTTACTGCATGACAGATTTCTTGTCGGGGTGTTTTCCTCTTTTCTGTCAGACTCACTGGAACAGGAAGTTAGGGCCGTACTCACCTGACAGGATGGAGGCAACGGCAGCAATGATGAAAGACACAATGACCCCAGGACCTGCCATTTCCTTAGCAACAAGTCCAGATACCACGTACATGCCCGTACCCACACAGCTTCCTACTCCCAGAGAAACAAGGTCCACGGTGGAGAGCACACGAGCCAGTTTAGTGCCATGAGCTCCAGTTCCGCTCGTGCTCTCCAGCATAGACTCCACCGGCTTTGTGCGCAGAACGCGGGACTGGAAGGCAAACCAGCTGGCCCCCCAGTGGATCCGCCGTGGATCCAGTTTGGCAAAAACACCACTCATACTGAAGCCTGTTTTCTCCAGAGATCAGGCAGGAGGGTCTTTGAAAAATGAAAGAGCTGAGGATCTGTGGAGATTTGGGATATGGAGTACAGTTTTTGGGCAGGTCCCACAGAAAGCAACTGAGATGTTGCTGTCTCACTCAGTGAAGTATCATCATCACATGATCTTGAAGATGAAGACGAAGCAATGCTGTGAAAAAAAAAACATAAATATGATGAATCATTCTTTAACTCACCTACAATAAAAGATTTCAAACACGTCTCATGCAAGTTGAAGCCTTTTTGTTATACGACCCAAAATGCCATTTTACTATATCATTTTTATGCATCAATATTTATGGATGACAGTTCTGAAGTTCCCTTCCAAAAATTATATTGCATTTCAAGTCCATCTTAATAGTATAGTGGATATTTTATGCAGATTTTCATTTCAAAAAGAAGTGAAGAACTGAAAAATAAAAACATGTTTGAGCTCAAATACTTGGAGCATATAATGGCTTTTTGTTAGTTGATTTAACATCTCAAGGGCTTAATCTTGATTGGAAGGAACCAGAGGATAACATCGGGATCTACAAACCAATAAAATATGCTGATGAGCCCTGGTCTGTAGCCAAACAGGAACAGACACAAAAAAAACAGCAGATTCTGCCACATTCTGTATCCCCAATCTACTCTCAAGCTTCTCTTTTTTATCAACACCATTTTAATATTTTGTAGCTATTTTTCCCACTTTCCATTGCTCTTTCAGCAATTCCGTTCAACTTGATATCCTTTAACTTTCTCATCTCTTCCTTTGTGTCTGACTAACTGTCTGCAGGACGACAGATTGTTAAACAATCTATCTCTCACACATGGGCACATGAGTATTGATCTGTATAATGAGCTCTCAAACCACTTCTCCTGCCTCTGTCTGCTTTTCCATGATCACAAATAACAGGTATTGAGTTTCAATGCATCCAGAAGGAACAGAAGTGTCTAAATTTTGTGCAAGAGAAACTTAAAGAGAGCGACAGAGAAGTTCTTAGCTAATGCAGTCAAATATTTTAGGATGTTCTTAAATTATAGATAATCCCAACTGACCATTCTGCCATGAAAGTTTATTTCGAAAAAGGTTCTACAGATTATAAAAAGAGATGGTTCTTTTAAAACTTTTGACTGTATGCTTCTTAGTGGAACCAAAAGCGGCCAAACCTTTATATAGAGAATATTACAGTTATATATAGAGAATATTACAGTTACATAATTTTACAACAGTTAAATTGAAAAAGGTTTGTCCTGTTGTTTTATCAATGAAACCAAAGCATGCAGCCTTCAGCAATTCCAGCAAATTTAATCTCAAATTGTCCAGATTCAGATCTGAACAACAGACACATTACACTGAGGCTGTTTATCCCTTCAGGGTGATAAAGAGATGTGAATTTATTTAAACCAATATGAGTTTCTACCCATTGACTTCATGACACATTCTGTATTAACAAGTGCCTGGAGTGCACCCCTGCGTAGGAGTATAATCGACAAATACAAAACAGAGCTACGGTATGAAGAACATCCATTCACAGCATTGGCAAAAATAATGGATGTATTTATTAATAGAAAAACACAAAACTAAAAAGATTCAGAGGAGGAGGTTCATGAAAAGGATATGGATTCAATGTCAAATGAGTTATATATGCAGTTTACATCCTAATATTAAATGAAATGTGTGTTTAAAACTGGTTTTACATTGCTAGAGAGAAGATCATGGCATGCAATGGCAAAAAATGTAGATATTAACAACATGTCACAGCTATAAAAACGAGGGCAGAATGGTCGCTGAAGCAACAAAAGCCAAACCTTCCAGTTAAAATAATAAATCATCATCTATTAAAGCTTTACAGAATGTTGCGGGATTGGTATGTTGCCTTTTCTCTTTTTAAGAATGATTAAAATACGATACATTTTTAAGCAAAAGAATCCTTCTTAGGGTATATTTTTAACCATAGTAAAGCTTTGGTTTTCATAATGCTTAATGACTTTGTTTCAGTCGTCACTACAAAGAATGGCCTATTGTCTGTAATTTGATTGAACAGCATAAAGGGAATGGGCAGTTGCATTTATGGTCTGAGATAAAGCAGGTGGACATCAAGTTCACTTAAATCAGCAAGTCTAATCCTAAAGAGTGTAGTAGTCGAGGTGGTTGGTTAGAGAGAAGGTGACAGATCGGGAGCATCTGGCCATCTGCAGGCTATGCAAGAAGAATTGATTTCCATTGTAAACTCATTGTGTGGGTAAAGAGACTGGGCGTATTTTATGGCTTGTGTTGAGAAAGCCTGATTGATTGAGCTGTTGTCAATGTCAATGTGCCTTTAGTGAATAGTACATTGTATTAAGTACAAATCCACAGGGCTTACATCAATACCAAAGGAATAGAAATGCCACAGGATCGCAATTTTCGTCTTCTATTTGGATCAAACTTTTAAAAAAAAACTCGGTTTTCTAAACAAAATTTTACTTTTTTGGGGGGTGTTTGTATGTGTTTAAGGAACTGTAAATGATCTGTGAAGTAACGAATCCAAAATTTAATGATAAAGCCAATTATCATCTTTAAGAAAATCAGATGTCTTGACTACAGAAAACACCAGGATTGTAGGCCTCCAGTTACTTCTGCTTCCTATGGAAGTGACAGAATTAACATAATCATCACTCTGGTGATGCAGTGACTGAATGCAGAATTGACCAATAACAGTAGACCATATAAACCAATCAGAGTACACTGTGAGGCGGGTTTTAGAGATTTACGAAATAAAGCAGACCAGATGCAGCAAGGCAAAAAAAACTAAAATGCATTCTTTAAAGTTTAAATAAAATCATGTATAGTAGGGGACGTCTATTAAGTGCGTTAACTGTTAAATACCTTGCCAGTTGGAAACTATTGCTTCTAACCTAATCAAAATTTAGAAAATCGAACAGAAGCGACAACCCAAGCAGATGGTGTGCAGAAATTGTGGTCTGATAAACTGCACAAACTCTTTCATGTGCAAACACTCACATTGTACAAGAATATTTATTGGTTGCACAGAATTGTCAATACATACTCTGGCACAGGATGGAGAGAGAAAGAAAGAAAGAAAGAAAGAAAGAGAGGGAGAGGGAGAGAGAGAGAGAGAGAGAGAGGGAGAGAGAGAGAGAGAGAGAGAGAGAGAGAGAGAGAGAGAGAGAGAGAGAGAGAGAGAGAGAGAGAGAGAGAGAGAGAGAGAGAGAGAGAGAGAGAGAGTGAGAGTGAGAGTGAGAGTGAGAGTGAGAGTGAGAGTGAGAGTGAGAGGAGAGTGAGAGAGAGAGAGAGAGAGAGAGAGAGAGAGAGAGAGAGAGAGAGGGTGAGGGTGAGGGTGAGGGTGAGGGTGAGGGTGAGGGTGAGGGTGAGGGTGAGGTGAGAGAGAGAGAGAGAGAGAGAGAGAGAGAGAGAGAGAGAGAGAGAGAGAGAGAGAGAGAGAGAGAGAGAGAGAGAGAGAGAGAGAGAGAGAGAGAGAGAGAGAGAGAGAGAGAGAGAGAGAGAGAGAGAGAGAGAGAGAGAGAGAGAGAGAGAGAGAAGACAGCTCAACAGGCTGTCCAGATAACATTGCTTATTTGGGGTTAAGTGCCAACTCTCATTGCAGCTATAGAACACAAGCAAGTACACCAAAACTACACTTACTATCTTTATTGTTATTTCTATGATATTTGCTTAGCTACAGTACAAATTAGTTATTTATCCAGGTAATATTTACTGTCATCGAAAGGATAAAACATTATTCAACCATTAAATTTGAAACAAGATCAGAGCAAATACATTTTTTATTGTATTTTGAACTTACCCTGTACCCGTGTATACCAGAATAATGCTTATTTTTCATATTCAGTTAAAAGTGTGCTTAATACACAGCATAAGCAAGATTATTTTAGGATTTTGCATTATACATGAATCTATGTCCTTGTTGTTGAAAATGCTAAAAAACTGTTTTGAATAATCACATACAACTACTCAAACAGACTCAAGGTTTGTTTAATAGAAAAACTGTAAACTCCATGTAAATGCTCATCCAGCTATGTCTTTTCTCTGTAGCGTACAGACTCCTCCCTTCTTGCTTTTCCTGCTCTCCACCCCCCTCCACTTCTAGTGCTCTGCACAGTTACATAAACCGGCTGCCGAGTAGAATGATTCTGTGGCTAACAACATTTCAACCCATCAACTGTATTAGTCCCTCTCTCTCTCAGCACAATTGATATATTATCTCTAAGTAAGGTTACAAAGACCACAGCATTCAGTCTGGGGTTTCTCGGAGCCTGATGATGCTTATCTGTTTGTCATAGCAACATTATGGTATTCAGGCAACAGTGACACACGCACAGACAAAAGCCTTTAATTAAAACACTCCCCAAGGCAATGGCTGATTTCTCTTTCCATCCTTACATACAGCCTCTTACATACTCCTTAAAACACGACATTGAATTTAAAAGTAAATCTAAGAGTTCACAATGGGCGCAACCAAGACTGTAATGTCTCTTTCTCATGTTCATTCAACACAACCGCACATGGTCCTAATCGACAGAAAGACTTTAATTGAGTTACACTCAAATGACATTAAAATGGAAGATATGTCGAAGCAAACACGAGGGCAGTTTGTTGAAAAAAAATGAGTCACGCTCATCTATTATGAGTCAGGGTTCAAGAAGCAAACCAAAGGGAGTGGCCAAGTAAATAAAAGCATCCACAAGTGCATCACTTTCTTGAAACATCTGTTTTCTCACATCCACCAATGTGATGCAACATTGGGTTCAATGTCATGTTCAAAAGTTTGAACCAAGTAGTCAGAAAATTGTCAGAATTTGACAAGTTTGAGATCAAAGCAAATCATCAGATTGTATTCCTTCCATGAAAAGATATGCAGAGAGACATTGCATGATCCTTTATCAACCCAACAAGGTTATCTAACTCATCACACCGTCTAAACAGCAATTGCATAAGGTAAACACAAGTGTTGGTGTATTTCAGCACCATGGCCAGCGACAGCACAACACACAGAGACTCTTTCTGCTTTACACACTCGATTATAACAAAGCTTCATCCATGAGCTGCCATCATGTCATCAGAGATTAACCTCATTTAACATAACGCCCAGGGCACAAACTACAGCAAACACACATACACTGACATCAAAAGGGCTTGCTTATCTAAAAGCCATGTCATCAAATATTAATGCCCAGTTGTAATAGACAGCAGTCTGTTGGAAACAGGGATAGTGGGAATGTTATTGTGTGTGCTGCCCACCAACAACACATCTATAGAAATCACAAATATAAGAATACATTAGATATTTCTAACACACAACCACTGCACTCTTATCTGGCCTATAGTGGTTAGATTTGGTCATCCTTTACCTTCAAAGGTGCCCGCTGTCCAGCTGATGCTGATGCTGATGCTGATGCTGTCCAGCTGATGCTGATGCTGATGCTGTCCAGCTGATGCTGTCCAGCTGATGCTGATGCTGATGCTGTCCAGCTGATGTTGATGCTGATGCTGTGATGCTGATGCTGTCCAGCTGATGCTGATGCTGTCCAGCTGATGCTGATGCTGATGCTGATGCTGTGATGCTGATGCTGTCCAGCTGATGCTGTGATGCTGATGCTGATGCTGTCCAGCTGATGCTGTGATGCTGATGCTGTTCAGTGACGTCGTCTGAAAGCAGGTGGCATCCAAACGGGATGCATTTCTGTTCGAGTATCTCCAGAAGAAATGGTATATACACTAAGATGAGATCATCGTTACGGATAAAGGTCGTGATGCTTCATCTCTGATGCTGCACTTGCATTCGCTATCCACGGACACGCAGAGAGACGCGCACTCGTTCAGCAGCGCACGGGTTAAAGGATCCAGACACCGTTCCCACGTGATCAGGCACAAAATGCATCATTTATGATGACTCTCTATGCTATGAGGTTATGATATCATCTGTGTCTTCACGAAAATCAATGACCCGGGTTGTTGCATCACAGGGGATGGGGAGGAACCGCATTTATTCTAACATCCAAGAGATCAAAAGTGACGCACATGGGGAGCATGATGTCATAGATGGTGCATGTCAGACTTTACTTTTATAAAGTCCTTTTACTCAAATCTATGAGCTTCAGAACTAGAAGGCAGCATTTATTACATGGTTATTGAATATTTAATAACCCCAAAAGTTCAAAGTTCGTTTCATGATCTGATTTGTGATGGAAACCAGTTTGAATCTTGGGATTTATGTAGGAATATTGGGGCAAATGTCTGTGTATCAAATCTATAATGTAGAGCAGGGGTCTCCAAACTTTTTTTAAGCGAAGGTTACTTGTTGGATATTATTAAAAATCAATTATCTTTGTTAACCTTACAATGTTCACATATGTTAATAGCTACCAACTTTACCGGCATACATTTTATTTTAATAAAGAGGAACAATTTGCGTCTGGGTGGTCGTATTATCCACAAGTGCTAGACTTGTCAAAGAGAAAAAAATGTGGTGCGAAGTTTCACCGAGAAAAATTCATTTGCAGCCCTTGTTGTATGGCGGGCACCATGTTGGAGACCCCTTATGTAGAGTATTATAGATAGTATTATAGGACGCTATACCTTGATGCTCTTCCTTGCCTTTAGCATAAGATTTCAAGGCCGTCACATAACATAGGTTGAGTGGATTGTAGAAATGTCCACATTATAAAACACACAAAAATACAATTAGTTTTCAATAAGTCATTGTTTTAGTACGCTATACCTGTCGAAGCTTTGTGTGATAAGGTATCGTTCTGTGATGATGTATGGTGCCAGGTAACATAAGCTTATTTCTAAAGATACAATTTTGCATAAAGGAGAATACTTCAATAAATAAAAGAGTCATAGGATCATCCGATGCACTGATGGTCAAACAATTCTTTACAATGTTTGACAGCTCACACTTTCTTCTCACCAGCGCCAGACCTCCAAAATCTCATAAGGATTTATCAACCTAAATCTATTCAGTGTCTGTGACATATGGTATATTTTTCAACACTCTCACACCACACTCTTAAAAATGCTGGCGTTTTTTATCATTCTGGGTAAATGTAGGACAGAACACACTGCGGGGTTGTAAATGACCCAAACTGGTGGCTCGTTATATTTGTGGTTGGAAAAAAAACAGCTTAGCACTTTTTATAGTGTAGCTTTAGATTTGCATTGAGACCGAAATCTGCTCTTTTAATAAAAACTTATTCACAGTTTTTTTGTGTTCTTTCAAAAACAACGTATCAATTCACTTAATCTGAATCAAGTTACTCTCTAAAACCAGTGAAAACTAGGTCGGAATATCTAAATTTGAGAAAACAAGCATTTTTCCTATTAATTTATGATTTCAATCTTTGACCTGGTTGTAATCAGTAAATATTAAACCCATCAATGGTATACTCTCACCGAATGTTCCTTTCATTGTGTAGAATGACTTTATGTATTATAAAGTCAATAAAAAAGCTATGTTTCACAGGCAGGATCATAAATTAGACAACTCCTGATGATATACCCAGGCAACCGTTTATGAACATGTCTCAGATTATTATGATGTTGTTAATTGGCATCAGTCAGTTATCACCCGTGGTCTGTTTCTCTTTGAGGCACAAACTCACCTCAGGAGTGCCACCTCTAAGCCAGCTCATTATCATGAGCGGATAGCCCTGATTGCTCAGATGGTGCATGGCAACCCTGCACTGGGAGAGAGGTTTAATGCCAAGCGTCCTGTGATGCAGAACAAGAAGATCCCTGACTAGGCATGCAAGTGGGGGATATGTCACCAAAAAGAACGGACCGACCTTTTAAAAAAAGGGACATGGAGCCATTAAGTAGAGTGCAAATCCATGCCCAGCCAAAAGTATAAAGGTCAATACCTCACTCCCATTGATGGCTTTCTCAATCAATTAAGAATCTTGGCAGTCTCTAACTTCCATAAGTTTGGAAAACAGTCTTGTCAGTGTATGGCACACAGAGCTTTTACTTATTTAAATATTTGCTTTCTACACAGTCATTCACGGAAAGTGCTTTTCAGATAAATCCTCACAGCAGAATTACAAAATACAATGAATGATGTTTTTTAAAGATTCACAATGTTCAGGCCACCCTTCGACCCTTAGCATTTCACAGCAAACTTTAGAAATTTTGTGCATAAAAGGCCTTGCTTGGCAAAACTAGATGGCCATTCATGTTATGGTCCCCATGTGATGTTTTATTGTTCCTTTTGGCTGCTTCTGCATTTGGTGTGTTTAATACCACAGGGCAGAATATGTGGTTATTAAATTCTTTAGATTAATAAATGATTTTCGTTCAACAGTGGTACAGTCTTTTCAGAATGTTACTGCTGTAAATTCTTAATGCCTGGTCACACAGCTCTAGAATAAAGCAGTAGTGAGGCTCTTGGTAATTATAGCTCAATCTAAAAAGAATATATTGCTTTCTCAGACTCATCTGTCTCTCAGTGAGCGGGTGGGTAAAATGTGGTTCTCCAGCTCTGATGTCTCATGAATAAAATATTGAATACTGTTTCATTGACAGATGGCCTGTTACATTTGTTATGCTGTATTTTTTCGTAGCGAAGGGTGAAATGAGATAAGTGGCTTGTTACTGTGAATTCCAACATAACATTTATTATTATTTTTCACCTGCAAAATGATAACCATAGGGAACATTTGCCTTAACAGCTTAAAACCATTGCACAACGATATGTAGGAAAGTAGAAATAGAGAACAAGCTGGTGGAATATGAACAGCATTAAAGCATGGAGGCCGTGTCAGAAGTGTTAAATAAGGTTCAAAAGTGAAAAGTTAAAATATAAATTCTGACATCATTTCCTCCTGAAAAAATAAAATGTGTATGACTTCTTGCTGTAAAACATAAAAGAAGATATTTTGGAGAAAGATGGTAACTGAACAGAAGTGGCAACTTTATATCTACTATATGGACATAAAACCATTGCAAGTGAATGGGAACCAGCCCCAACATTCCTCATAACATCTTTTGTGTTGTACAGAAGAAACAAAATCATACAGATTTTAAATGACAAGAAGTGAGAAAATGATGACAGAATTTAGACATTAATCCTAACTTTTCCACTTCCAAGGTGTAGTTTATTTCTTCTCATCTATTTTTCTCAGTCGTCCAGAGAGAAACCTAATGAATAAATGTTTTAGAGATTGATTCAAGCGAATGCTTCAGTTATGGTCCTAAAGGCAAGTGTTAGAGACTTGAATTTGATACAGAAGTTAGGGTGCATGAAAACAAGCAAGATGAAAACCAGATGTCCTGCTGCATCTCGGATCCTTTGGAGAGAATTGGTTGTGCTGGCAGGAAGAACAGCCAACACGCAACTGCAGTGGCAAGTCTGTAAGAACCAGAGGTTGGAGCACACACACCAAACTCTGATTTTCTTGACGATACAAGTGTTGCAATACAATTTTTCTGGTAATCTAATTCCACTTTCTTGCTTTCCTTTACTCTGGAAACTTGAGGTGTCCTGGCTGAGAGTACCAGCCGAGAAATTACTCAGACACTTTTTTTTTGCTTTAAATGCTGAAAACCACAAATACCACAAACCCCGTCCTGATTTATATGAGAAACAATCCAGTTAAAATGATATATCTATTTTTTTAAAGCAACTACAATAAAAAAGTGACCAAAAACAGAACTCAATATATAACAAATTCTTGTTTTCTGAAGTTCACAACTTAAAAGACTTTCGCCAGCATTCAAACTTATCCATCTTCTTCAAGTTCAAGTCACAACCTCTCCGTGGAGAAGAGCTGGATTCATGCTGTATTTCTCTCGATGCTAAGAGAGAGGCTGGATCTCTTTTTCATCAGCTGTCCAGTGGGAGGGCCAAACATCTATCAGTAAAACTGGGCACCATCTGGAGCCGGAGTCATTCATATTAAAGTGGGATGAGGGTTTATTATGAAGGGCTAATTAATAGAAACACTGCAGTGGGCACCTTGTCATAAAGGCAAAGATACCTCTCATGCTTTGATCCTTTGATCGACAAAGTATTGTGAATTCAGCCATTTATACAATATATTTACAGTGCAGTGTGAACAAATAAATGCACTTTTAAATCACAACTTTCAAATCAAAGTCAATATCACATATTTTCTATTTAAATTATAAATGCATTTACTGGGGTGTCAGGGAAGACCAAATAGAACATGTGGCAAAGGTATTTCTTACTTGGAATAATAGGTGAGAAGAAATTGTACTCTGTAGCAGGAGCTTTTAAAGGAAGTGCCTTTCAAAGGTGGAAAAGTTTGGAGGAAGGTGTTTAATTATACGTACATGATTACTGCCGACATCCCAAAAGCCTTAAGGTGTGGGGAAAATCATTACTTATTGGAAACTTGTGCAAAGTAGAACGACTGCTTCAACTAGCATTTAAAATTGGAACTTAATATAGGATTATAAAGGAAAACACATTTAACAAGTCCAAATTTAGAAATGTGTTCGTTTTGATATTTACCAGACTTGTTATTAGTTTGTATACACCCTAAAAAATAAATCACTTGGCTTAGTAAATATAATTAAAAAAAAGTTATATTATCTTAATATATTATTATTAATATATTATTATTATTATAATTTTTTTCAGTGGGACGAATTATTGATTAAATTGATTGAAAATCAATCGCCTTTTTTTGTAGATTTTATCAGTATTTTCTTTTTTATCTCGGTAGATTTAATACATTTTTTTATTATTGCTTTGAACTACTCTAGCATGACAATGCTTGAAAGATTTGAAGAGACATAGGATGACATTGAATGATGCTGCAAGGAGTGAGTACCCGCGATGCCTGCCAAACTGGGAACAGACATCAAAGCTTTCTGTTAGAAAAAGCGCACACTGTTTGAAGAGGCTAATTTGATCCTTTTCTTTTTGTCTTTCCTATTCTCCTCTGTTTTTAAATCTTTCTTTGTTTTAATTGCCTTCTATTCTTTGGTAAATCCTGATGATCTCAATACGGTCTCCATAGTAACTCTAGCTGCAGCATACAGCACAAGAATGGCAATGGTAGTTGCTGTGGGAACAGAGATCGACTCACCTAAAGAAAAGATGTAGCGATTATACAGTATGTATAAAACTTAATTCCTTTTATTTTCAGAATTACACACAAACCCATTTAGTTATAGCAAAAGGGGGGGGGGGCTATCAACATAATGGGTATCATTTTTTTGTATACATGAATATTTTTTCTGATTAAAAACCTGTTGATGTTTTTGCAAAATGTTTGTTACTCTGATTCCTTCTGTGATGATTAAGTGTTGTAAAGTATGTTTACAGTATGTGTGCACCTACACAGGTGTCCCAGCAGATGCACTGGGGCTGTGACCGGACTTTTCCGTCCCACTGACCCATCATGTGCTGTACATGTCATGACTATTGCGTGCTCCTGCGGAATCAGTCCGACTGATTTCTTCATGGTATTAGCATATTATAACCAATCCAAACCACCTTCAAATCTTTTTCTCCTTAAATAATTCAACATACCATATGAATTCATTAAACAAGGCATCATTTATTAGACTCGTGTGTTTAATATTTATATAGTTGTGATTGTGAAGATTTATTACATAATTAAAGCTAACTGAGCTCTTCTGAGGCACCGGCGTTGTAGAGAATCTTTTATAATTCATGCACTCTGAAATATCACATATAGTCTAAAGAATATCCACATTATGAATAATGTATATATTGTGGTATGTCTGATGTATATATGAGATGACTATGGTGCGCTACTACGTATTTAAAGATAACTCATTGTCATTATTTTGTCCCTCTTTTTTAGCTTTTTTTCATAGCAACATCACAATACTTGCAAACTGTCCCTAAAGATAGATCAATTATAGATTATATTAGTAGTGTAATATGCAGAATAATGTGATGTGGCTCATGAGAAGTGTTTTTGAAATCTCTTATCCAATCGGATTTGAGGACGGGAAGTAAATGCCATATAAATATAACCATATGTGTCATGTTCCCTAGTTGAGAATACGAGGAGCGATGCAATTTTTAATAACTGACAATTTAAAAATATCAAAAATATCTCAAACCAAAAAATACACAGTAGGCCGGCATGAGTTGCTTATATCTTTAAAAAAGGTAAATGGTAAATACTGAAATAGAAAATTTGAAAACAAGATCTTTAAATGGGATTGTTCAACCATAAAAGAACATTCACTGATTATTTACTCACCATTTTTCATATCAAACTAAACTGAAGGACTTTCTTCCGCAGAACACAAAGTGATGTTTTAAAGTAATTGATAACTGGTACTCATTGACTTTCTTGGGTCTTACGACAGAATAGACAATACAAGTGAGTGGCTGCCCCTGCTGTTCGAACCACTTTCTTCAAATATCTTCTTTTGTGTTCATTTTGTGAAATAACAAAAGGGTGAGTAAATAATGACACAACTGTCATTTTAGTTGAACTTAAAATGATTTCGATCACTTCTGTTATCAAATGGAAACAGAGAAAATGTGTTGAGTAACAACATGAACATCAGCACCTGCCCTCTACAAACACAGTACTGGTCAAACAGGAAATTAAACTTGCAAAGCAAACTCAGATCGTTTGAACAACAGCCACTTACAACATGAAAGCAGTATAAGTAATATAGATGATCTCCATAAAGCTGCACTTTTTCAGTATATTATTTCGCATTCCCAGGTAATACAATAAAAAAGAGCCTACGAGGATTTTGTTCTGCAATCATGGGCCAGAAGGAATACATGGGGAGCTGAAAGGGCAACAGTATCGTGCAAATTTCTTAGGTGATATTAATAGTTATGACTTCACAAGAGACAGAAGACAGAAGGGGTATGCTAACAACTCCCTGCATATCCATTATTTATCCCGTAATGTGCCGATAACATGAACCTTTTTCTCAGTGTGAGCAATCACTTTGACTGGGAGAGACAATCGATGTTTAATGACTCGCATGAATCACAGTTTATAATGAGGTTATTCACAAATTCAGTGTCTATAAGAAATGAGATGTTATAATACAGCTGGGACTCATTACGCACATCAGGAAACACTTTTATTACCTTTAGTTGGTACGCTGTTGTATCACATCATGGCATCTCTTGCCCTCTGCTCTAAGAGCTTGGCCAAAGGCTGATCATGTGCTCCTCATAAACAATTCTCTGACTATCACCATTCACTGTTTTTACAGAGGGAAACATTGCCATAAAGTCTTCAAATGGTTATGCGCCCCTCCGACGTTCCAAGCTTCAGAAAAACAACTCCATGCTCTCCTGACGGCTGAACACCTGCAACCTGAATGTGCTGGCCTGTATCTGTCTGTGTTTTCACAGCTGGCTTTTAATGGCCAGAGTTGTGCACCTTCTCTTCTTCGAGCTGGGTCAAATCTCCAAACCCTCCCACATCTCCAGCTGTGTCTGAAATCTACAGCCTCCATCAGCTACTGTCCTCACATTACAAGCCCCATGACCTGAAGCTCGACCTATAATATTAAAATAGCATGTGCTTTTATGCTCATGCATCCACACTAATGCAGAACAGATTTCAGGGGTTAAATGGATAGTTCCCCCGAAAATGAAAATTCGGACTTCATTCACTTTTTCCTATCATTTCAAACCTGTATGCATTCTCTAGAACACAAAAGGAGACATTGTAAGGAATGTTGGTAACCGAACGGCGGCACCCATCCACTGGCAGTTGTTTTGTGTCTGTACAAAAGAAGTGAACAGGTCCTGCCGTTGTTCGGCTACCAACATTCTTCAAAATATCTTCTTTTATCATACAGGGTTGAAAGGAATATCATCACTTTAAGGTTTGACTGTTTAGCATGGTGCTCCTACAGCATAAATACAACATCTTGAACCTCAGAAGAAAATGCTTTTACAATATCGACATATATATGATATTTCCCTTTAATATTTAATTGTATAATATGTTCGAGGGATCACCCAGCTCCACACTAAATCTGCCCACGAAGTCATCTCTTCATTCCCAGTCACCTGATTACTAATCCTGATCACTTGTTCATCCTCACGACCATTGAATATAAGGAACCCACCTTCACTTTTTCGTCTGGTCTACGACTGAAAGTGGATTACCGGTGCTGGACTCTCCACTTACTTTGTGGATTATTACTTTCCTTCATCCTTGTTTGTCTTCGTTGTCCACCCAAAATCTTGTCCTTCATTTGATCTTCTGCAACATTAAGGAAAGTCAAATATCATCTCTAGTAGTGACTTTGGCAACACTCTGTGTGTGTCTGCATTCAATTACATACATTTAACCAGTACGGCTAATAAACTTGTTAATAAACGTACCGGTTTGATTTTACTTCAACTTTATCATGTGACATATTATCTTTTTCATTTAGTCTTAGTTGCAATGTTTAATTTGAATGATTTATTGCATCTAAGCTTAAAATTGATGCTCAACACACAATGCTCAGTTGCGCCGGCCTCCAGACAGCGAGTAATATCAGATTTATGTCTAAGTGGTAACAGGAAGGAGAGTAATATTTCCCTGCCTTGTGCAGAAGAAGAAAAAGAAAATAAACACACTGCGTCAAAAGTTAACAATGTTCAGCAATGCTGATAAATCACAGGAAACGGATCATCACTTTTTCTGATGGCGATGTGAGGTAAAGGAAAAGTGCTCATAAAACATGTTAGAGAATGTCAACAGATTAACTTCAAAAGGTCTTTGTATAATAGTTTAAAAGGTCTTTGTATAATTCCAGGGTAAGACAAGATTCCAAAGACACTAAAGAAAAGGAAAGTGCATCTGCATTTGCAGATTAAACAAAAGAATCAAACCAGCGAAAAAAAGCATTTAGCCATCACTGAATGCACTTATGATTCATTTATAAAGAATCATCCAGACAAACATGGCTAACATATCTCTAGACCTGAATGACATAATTCCTGACGTTCTGCACTGCCAGTGGGACATGGGTGACATCTTTAACCGCTATCATGAATTGCTCATTGTTTAATTCACTGATCCTGCCCTTGTCGCACCTCTGATGGAGGGAGTATTCAGTCCAAGGCCAGCGCAGAAGCGTCTAATGTCAACCAGAGAGAAGGGGAGGATGGGAACAAGGCCTTGAGGTTGGTGAGAGGATGAAAACAAAGCAAGCTGCCAAAGAGTTTGTTACGGGTGTTATGGGGAAACCTGTCTCCAAAACATCTGCTTGTTATTAAGGCCTTGAAACCGAGTCTATGGCATTATTTATTCCTTGAAGAAATGCCTTGATCGTGATCATCTGTTTAAGTGAGTGTGTGTAATATTGTGGATCACCATTGCAAAGAATTCCATTAGGCTACTGTCACTCTTTAAATAAGTGATGCGTTAGCCTTTGTCATGGGTAGGAAAATGTTCCTGCTAATTTGCTTACAGACACACACGCACACACGCACGCACGCACACACGCACACACACACACGCAGGCACGCAGCGGGGCACACGCACACGCACATACACACACACGCACACACGCACACACGCACACACACACACACACACACACACACACACACACACACACACACACACACACACACACACACACACACACACACACACACACACAAGCACACACACACACACACACACACACACACACACACACACAAGCACACACACACACACAAGCACACGCACCAACACACCCACACACGTACACAGAGGGGCACACGCACACGCACACATACGCACACGCCAACACACACACACAGTAGTTTTGCTTGATCATCTGTTTTACTTGTTTGATCTGTTTTAAATATCTTAATAGCATCCATTTCTTTTCTTTGAAGCAGCACCATTACACAAAGACTGGCTTGCTATGGATCTAGCAGTGGGATTTCCTCCAGGTCCACAGCTGTTTATGCTCCGACAGGGCTCAGAGTTCCTTCGGACTCAAACCTAGGACTTTTTGCATCTTGTGACCCATTCCATTACCCGGAGAAAAAATGTTTCTATCACATGTGCCTCAATGGACCACTGAAGTCAAAGCTGTTCCCGTTGGAGTCTCAAGGGAGCTTTATGGAATTTTGTAGATCTAGCCCTGATGTCGAGTGGATCACACCACGCCACACCACACCATGGCGAGGTGGAGTGGGCCCGAGTGTGTCAGTGTCCATGCCGATCAAGATGGCCGCAACAGAAGAGTTCAAGGCAGTATTCATGCAGCTCAAGATGCCGTGATGCCAGAATTCAAGTCAGTGTCCACACCACTAAAGATTGCAACCATGTCAGAGTTCAAGTCAGAGGCCACACTTCCCAAGATGGCTGACTCATGTATCTCGACACCCAAGTTGGCCGACTCGCCTGCGTCTAGGCCCAATATGGTAAACCTACCTGTGCCAAGTTCGAAGGAGGCCAACCTGCCTGTGTCCACTCCCAAGATGGCTGAACTGTCAGGTACCAGCCGAAGATTGCCGACCTGCCTGTGTCCACGCCAAAGCAACGGGACCGCCTATATCCCGAGTGCTGGGAACACCCGTGCTCCAAACGCTGTGACCACTAATAACCAAAGTGACGGGACCGCCCATGATTCCACAAAAAACATTTATTAAAAAGATCTTTAAAAACATCTCTTCCTTCTACTTTTTTACAATCTTAAGAAGATTGTAAGAAGATTGTTTGATCAAAACTCTTAAATAAAGGCTTAAATGATAAAAATTAAACCAACTTGGTTCTTCAATGGTTGCTCTAGCATCTCTACAAGGCCTATAGGCCTACAAGGGCTATATACTGTGCATAAACCTAAGTGTGATGCCTAATTCTTTCACCAAACACAAAGTTCTCTGGTTACCAATCATCACCAGATGGTTAAATACACTCATATGGAAAAGAAAATTCCCTGAAGTAAAGAAGACAAACTACAAACAAGGACAACGGTTGAGCATGGTTGTACTCTTGATATTTAAGAAAGAATTCTAGTCTCACATATGTTTGTTCATCTGTAACAATAGCCTTAGTTGTCCTGAAAACAGCATGTAAGCATGTTTTATTTGGGACTCATTGGTTTCACATTTCACAAAGCAAACACAATCACTCTTTTATCCAGCTTCTTAAGAGATCACATCATATTGTGTGGTAGGTGCTTTGACTTAAAAGACTGTGGGCACAGTATGATCCAACTGATTTAGGCCATAGACCAAACCATAATATTTAAGCTTTAGACGAAAACGCTGCATGTACTCACGAAGCTTCCTGTGCACATTCTGAGCATGTGAGTTTGTGTAAATGCTGACAGTTTTTGCATAAGCTAGACGGATGAACTCATGTGAGCATTTGGGTTGCATTTACCCAAATGCTCACATGCTTCTGAAACTTCTGAAAGCGTTCATGCATAGAGAGAGGAAGACTGAGAAGAGGTGGACTGGAACTCTCACAAACAATACAGCAAATAACACAAAATAAAAAGTAATATGTATTAAAAATCCAACTGTTAAAGTCTCTAAATGGTACATATTATTTACATTTATTTGATAAAAAGAAAGCATTTCGTTTTATATATGCTGACATTTTTGTTGAATTAAAATATGAATATTGGAGTTACACAGATGTTACATTCAGTTTAAACAGCACATTTGATTGAGTAACAGCTTCATAATGTAATAAATTAATTGGTTTAAATAAGAGTAAAAAATACTTTTTAGAATGTGTTCCAACAATAAAAACCGGTATATAGAATAGAATATAAAATAATATGATATCATCTAGAAAGTGACATAAATATTTTTATAAATATTAAAGGAGAGGAATGATCCATTTGAAATGCTTAAAGGCAGGGTCTACGATTTATGGTAATCAATGATAACATTAAAAATGAGCAAAACACGCCGCTTAACCAAATGGGTCCCCCTTTTTTGATAGCCCGCCCCTGACATATGTCATCTGTCACTCTCGGCTTTTATCCACATCAAAAAAGAAACCCCCATTTACTTCTGATTGGCTGCATGATTGAGTATCAAAAGCTCTTTTTGAAAACTCCTAGACCCTGTCTTTAAACATGTTGAGTTGTCTCGTTCAACGTAATCTATATTTTAAAAAAACTGAGTTAGATGCATGGCGTAGTATTTCTTTGCTCAAACACTCCCCCCGGACAGCCAAATGCTTCCGAACTGTTATATCAAATATTCAAGCTATCATTGTCAGTAGATCACAAGTTATTTATTGGCCATTCGGCCTTAAAACTCCGCCAAGGCACCGATCAGAGAGCAAGCCAAAGCAAGAGCATCAGCCTATGCTTTATTCAAGTTAGATTTTTTTTAAATGCTAATTTGAACATAATTATGTTTCATTGCATATCTTTCAATCTTCTTCATTTAGGCCCTGGTCAATTTTACTCAGTCGATGTGTGAATCACTGTTCACATAAGTGATTTTCCCCGGAGCTCCATGCTTATCACGTACCGCTCTGGATTTATGTGACGGGGCATATGTACTGACCCTTACACACACTCACAAGCTCATGTGATGAGATGTTAATGTATCATCAGTGTGAACAACAACCATGCTAAAAGAATGCTGGGGAAACTAGTGGGAGAAATGTGGCAGTACACCAGGAAAAACACTCCCCAACCTCCAAACAGAATAACAGCCTACGAGTGGGTCAAAACAATTGAGAGTCTGTTTATATCTCTTCTCAAGCAGGACTGATACGTGTTTAAGAATGTGTGCAGAAAACACTTACTGTTTTAAAACAAGCGATTCTTCGTTTATATCTGAACTGTATTTATGGGTACAAATTTCAATCAATATTGGGGAATGGGCATTGTGAGAGATATTCAAGGCACTCATGAAGCAAGTATCTCAAATGGCTCATCCAATGCTTTGTAAAAACAGCCAATATAAATAAAACGCACAAAAGCCTTTAAATCTTTTCCTGTTGGTTTTAAACAGGAATAAATGTACGCACTCGGCTGAAACTAGACTGTCAGTGCAGATGGGTGGTATAACTGGCTTGAGGCGGTCTGTCTGCCATCCACACACTAAAGTCACAACCTTTTAGGAAACACTGGGTATATACAGCCAAAAGAAGGTTTTTAGGTTTTATCAATCCATATTCACTAATACCAATGTGAATATTAAGCAATCACTAACATGTTAAAAAAGCAGAGGTTAAAAGTCATTATTATTTACTCTTTAGTGCTTTTTCAAAAATCTGTTTGTACATCGGAAAATGTTTAACTTACTCATTTAAAAGCATACCTTCTACTCTACATTTAATAATATTTTATTTTATAAAATTGTTTAAATGTTTTGATAGCATCAAACACGTATTTGAAGTATAATATATTGTTGCTGTCCTACCAAAACCTTGTAATGTATGTCTGACAGATTTTTCAGGAAATTAAAAATACATTAAACCATAAAACAATTAAACAATTAAAAATTCAAGAACTGACAAGAACTTTTAAATACTTTTCATTGGTTAGACTTTTGCAAAACCCAGCTATAAAACGTATATGATGTCAATAAGAATGATTCATGAAAAATAAAATAAAAATAATTAAAAAACATTGAGAAACGAGGTTTTGAAAGGACAGCAGAGATGTTCTTCCCACGTTAGGAGGAATTTTTTTCGGAATAGTTATTGTCGATGTTCTCTTAATTGCCCATATGTTTTTTCTTTACATTTACATTCATGCATTTGGCAGACATTGTTAGCGCCATGCTCTAACCACTGATCCAATGGAAAGCTTTATATATTATTAAATACAATAATAAAAGCCTGTTTATCCAATAATGGTATTCATCCCTAAATGGTTGGCGTTATAGTATAGCGCTCGTCTGACCTGATCAAAATGCAACAGAACAATACCTCATTCAAAAAGCATACATAACATATTTTAAGCATCTACAGTGGTGTTTATAACAATTTATTTTTAATTTGATGAAGATTTTATCTCACACCATACTGAAACAAGCGAATCCTGAATATGTCAATTTCTAGTTATATAAAGCGTAATGAAAAGTGAATGTAAAACAAATCGAATTTAACGGTTGCATGTCCTTTTCCAGATACACGTAAGATGAGCCGTTCTACCTTTGGCTTGTGTTTCCCATCAGGAGAGAATGTTTTCTGTTAAAAACTAAAAAAACAGGAGGTTGTGACATGGCCATGCACCTTTAAGGGGGTCCCTGTTTGGGTCATTCCTTGATTTACAGTAATCCAGCATGTGAATAACGGGGAAAGAGAAACACTGAAATGCAAATACCATCAGTCCCTGTTCTGATAGAAGAGTGTGATTAGTACTGCAGGTTTATTTGGGCTTAGGAAGGAAATATCAATCACATCTCCCATCTTGCTCAAGCCCCTCTTTGTGCAAAGCACAACATTGGCTCTTGATCTCATCCCGGTGTTAGGTTTCTAAACTTTCTTGCCTAAGAAAATCATCGTTTCAGCCCCAACGTGCAGCCATACATTGTCTTTCTTTCAAAAGTAAGAATTTATTTTCATAACACACACTTGATTGACAGCTGACCTAGCGGTGTGTTGCACGCTTAAAAGCCACGTGTGTGACTTCGAGAGCAAAATATCAATTATACGCGGTTGTATTTCCCCAGCTTGGGCGTAAAGAGTACAAACCGCTGAACAGATTGAAATCTCGAGGTAGAAACGGGATTCGTTTCAATCACAAAACAGGCACTGGTTTCACAGCTGGTGAAGATTAGAGCGAGACAAAGGAAAATAGAATAAAATAGAGAGGGTGGGCGCAAGACCATCATGCAGATGGATATGAGACCATGCCAGCAGAATGTTCCCGACCTAACATTCCTTTTATAAATACACACTGAGCTGTTCGAGAGGTTGAGCTATTCACACCCGTGACGCGAGAGCAACCCCTGAGCTACCGCCGAAAACAGCGTCGCGAAAAGGTTTGCTACTTTGATCATCCGGTTACAAAGATCATAATGGCACTGGAGCAAAACAGCAGTCAAAAGGGTTTGTTTTTCGCAAGATCAAACTTGATCCATCTCCATCTTTAGACCTTCAGCAGGAGCGCTTTTGATCTTCCTGCTCGGCATGTTTCAGTGGAGATGACCAGCCGAGTGAGAAAATAGTGGAGCGGGGGCATGGGGCCAGAATAAGCAGATCTTCTGGAGAACTTGGCCAAGACCACATTTATTTATTGCACTTTAGCGTTGTAGAGTCGACAGCCCCTCCTTGCATGTTTCTTGCCGGTTGAAAGCATGTTTTGAGCTAGTGAGGCCACTCTCCACTGGGTGAAGATGGAGATTAACAAATGATTAACATTCCAACAGATACAACATATCTGATCGGATTTTTGGGGGTTTCAGAGGGCTTTGTTTTTCCAAAAAGCATGCTGATATCTAAAGGGAAGTATTTGAGTTCTCGATTTGCCATGAATGCCGGAATGGACATGGCCAACTCCACTTCTGGATGATTTAGTGGCATTAGATGCTGAGTCGGCATGACGACGGCTCAGTCAAGCATATCTAATGATGTGACGAGGATGAAACAGACTGAGACAGAGATACAGAGCCTTGGGATGCCAGATCAGACTAGATTTTTACTTAACACTTAATGTGATGGAAAAAACACACAGAATTTCACAGTTGTAATTTACAGAGAATGTACACATAAAAAAATGGGTAGCAGGAATCACTTAATTGTATCATGTACATTGGCTGCACATGAGAAAATTAATTTTTTTACATAATTTCTCTTGAAATTTAAAAAGAAATGAAGTAAAAAACACTTAATTTGATCACGTGGAACCAATTTACATGTTACAATCAAGTAAACCGAACAACCTATTTTTTCAGTGCATATTTACGCAAAATTTGCGTAAAAAGTTACAGAAATTAAACACTTACAAAATGAAAATTAGGTGTTACATTATTTTTTTTCAAATGAATAAAAATGAAAATTCTGTGATCATTTCCACTGCCTATTGCCATTTTAAACCTGTATGACTTTCTTTTATCTGCAGAACACAGAAGATGTTTTGAAGAATGTTTGGAACCAAACCGCAACAGTACCCATTAACTTGCATTGGTTTTGTGTTGCATTGGTTTTGTGGTCATGGGTACTGTTGCTATTCAGTTCCAAGATTTCTTCAAAATATGTTCTTTTGTACTCTGCAGAAGAATCATACAGGTTTGAATTGACAAATGGGTGATTGAATGACAGAATTCTATTGGGTGAATCATCCCCCACCAAGTTCGTACAGGTCTGAAACAGTATGATGGTGAATAAATATAATGCCAAATAATCAGACCATAGAATTTCTCTAAGGAGTCTAGAGAAGATAAACACAGTAACCTCTGACATATAGAATTAGACGGAGGCAACAAAGAGATAAAATGCAGATTCCATTCTTACTTCCCTTTCAAAAGCCTCATTCAGACACATCTGTTGCTCTGTACCGCAGGGTCAAAGAGTATTTCCCCCAATCAAAGAATTTCTGATGTTTCTAATTCAATTATAGCTCTTGAACAGACTCGCTCAACCATTTTTCCCTCTTTCTAAGGTTCTCTGTCAGTTAGAAACAAGACCTTCCTGGAAAATGTGTATGAGTCAGACAATAGTTCAATTATCATGAAGCCCAGTCTTAAGATCTATAGCTTTACATTCCCACACTCCCGTGGCTTGCAAATGTTTTACAAATACTAATGTGAACATTCCTTTTGTTTACACACTACACTGATGTTTATTATTCATAAATGAGGGAACGTCAGGAACAGAGAGAACTCTTAGCCAGCTCATCGCAGCAGCTGTCCGGAATATTCCAGCTGGCCTGGTTTTCCATTACTAAATGTTCCTCGACAAAGGTAATGAAGCACATTTCAGTTAAAATCTCCGCGCTTACTGGGAAACATTTCGTTGTGCGAGACCTTTTCTGTGTTTTCATTGTTAAGGAACAATGTCCTGGCCCAAAACGAAAAGAAATCATTGCACAACATCCTCGCGGTTCTCAACCTTTAGCACTTTTCTTGTGTGCACAGGCCGATGTAGAGAGGAGGATATCCTTTATCATTTCAAAACATGTCTAAAAAAGTGTAACTGAATGCACAGATCTGCAGAACTGTGGGAAAACATCTCTAAGTCATAAAAAGGCCTGGAGCTCCTATCTGCATGCAAAAGAGACTGAACGATATGCACGTCAACAAAAGTATTGGGACGCCCTTCTCTTATAAACAAGTTCAACTACTACAGTTATTCCAATCAAAATTCTAATAAATTTGAATGCTATTCTCATATAATGCCACATTAAAGAATGATACTATCTTTCTTGCAAAAGTTTTGAGAAACTAGTCATGGGTTTCTGCAAGTCTAGGATAAAAAGCGTTCTTTTGGGTTTAGATCTGAACTTATGAACACTATCCTGAAGTTATACCTTTGTTTAAAAATTCACCTGTATTCTCCTGTTTTATAATGCAATTGAAAATGCAAAGCCTTGTCTGCACCAATAGCCCCAGGGGCAGTGTGCCAACATGTAGTGCCAGTGCAGTTCCCATTTTAAATGTCCTTTGCCGGTCCCACTTCTCTTTTTATCCAAAAAGAAAAGCTTCAATTCCACTAAACGTTTCAAACAAATTTTCATTGTACATCTTGTGAGGCGAACATGTGTTCATGCGAAAAGAGTTTACTCTGGATCACTTTGATATGCCAAGAGGATTCTTTTGATGTGGATATATATGTTTAATGGATTCATAAAACAAGAGTTAAAATACCTGATGGAACACCAGGCAACCTCATGTGATATCACTTGGACTTAGGAATAAGCATACATTTTTCCAAGACGTGTCAGTCCACATAAAACCAGAGTTTCCAACACCTGTTCTCATCATGCATTTGGACTACACTGAGTTTGGCATACACTCCAACCTTTAGTTTAATGTGTAAATACCTAGATACTAAAGGTAAAACATTGCTATAATTGAGTTGTACGTAACTAGTGTATCTCATGCAAAATACTGTAAATACTCCAATGGTTATGAGGCTTTATAGGTTATGAGTTGGACAAATAGGTTGTGCTGTCTTAGGGGGAGTTGGACTTGTATACAGAAAGACGCTGTTAAGATTTGGGAATGACTGAAGTGCCCTTGAGCAAGACTTTATACCCTTGTTTGCTCCGCAGTGCAGTTGGCCAATGCACAATACTTGTAAGTTGCTTTGGATGAAAGCGATTGGCAAATGAATAAATGTAAATGTAAATGTAAACATCACAATCCATGTGAGAACTGTTCACTTGCAATCAAAAAACAAAAAAAGATTCCTCACGTCCTCCATTTGAAAGTTAGGCCCAATCCAAACTGATGCCGTTTGGGTGAAACGCAGGATTTTACGTTGTTGATACAAAATGAAATAGGATAAAGAAATTTGAAGGCATACAATGGCACACTTTCTCTATATAAATAAGTGTTTCATTCTGATGCCAATATTGTCTCACTTCGCGTAAGCTGACCATGTGATATCTACATGGAACGTTCTGTCACGAAGCATCCGTATCTGAAGAACTGCCTGCACTTCCCGCTACAAACATACACTGATGATGTTCTTTTAAGATTTCTGAGCCAAAAAAGATTATTAACAACTCCCATGAGACTGCCGGCCTTCACCCTGGGTGTACTGTATTCCGGCACAAGTGTTTTCTTAACTCTGCTCGACTCAGCTCTTCAAACAAGCACAGAGCAACATGTGCGGTTGATTTTGCCTCCACGAGGAACATTTCATTCAGTCCGGGTCCAAACAAAGTCTGCAAGGCAGTCCAAACTGGTTCAAGTAGAAAAACAGTTGGACATACCATACCCTATTTAAGCAGCTTTGTGTAAGAAACATTAAGTAAGCTGGTCTGTTCTTCACCTGCATGTAATCTTTCGCCAAATAAAGAATTTCTCATCTAGCTTTAAGCTGGCCCTTCTTCAAAGAGAAAAAGCATTGCAGTATCTAATGTTTTATCACTCTCATGGGTTTCATATTTATGTCTGATGGGGGTTTGCTTCAAGTCTTTCAACGGGCGAGATGTTCAACACCGTCAGCGCATTCTCAACACATGGCATTATGCTGAAAAACATAAAATTATCAAAGAACAACATATCTGGTAAAGAAAACACAAGCTAACCAATATGAACTCTTAGAGATAGACCTCACATACGCAGTAAAAGCCTTACTGAACAGTTATAAAGGACCTTTATCTTTCTTGCAGACAGATGTGTTTTCTACCCACGTCAAAGCCCACATAACAGTTGTGCTGTTGTATGGTTTTTAATTCCACTCAACCTTGCTATTCAACAAACAATAGTTTAACACAGATCGTGTGTGTTAACCTCAGCTGAAAGTATCATTCCATGATGATAACTCTTAACAATGAAACAGCACTTCTTCGGAATTGAGTTTTTTAAAGACGGGCTTAGTCATAGATAAGCTTCCCAAAATCAATCTGGGTTTTTCTGTAGTACGTCCTTCTCAGCAGGAATTGTTTTTCATACACAGAATCACTGGAACTATAGGGATGAACACTATTAAATAACCATTATGAGTTGTTAGACCTATTAAAGGCCACATGATGGTAGATACATATATACGTAACCAAAAAGACATTTATTTTAGCAAATACTGTTCTGTCACAAATATAAGATGACCCCGGTTTAAAAAAATTTGGAGGACCAAATGCATTTACCTGAAACCTGAAAAGTCAAATGCCTTTTTTATTTATATATACACAAATATATACAATCACTTTTAAAATTACTTTATATATATATATATATATATATACAAATATATACAATCACTTTTAAAATTACTTTATAGCATACCATAAAAAAAACCTGTAGTACAATTTAACATTAATTTTTTATCTTAATGTGAATGTGAAAACCACGTAAACTACAATTACAAAGTGAAATCTTATTAAAGTAAATAAGAGTAACAACAGACAAGAAGCTTTTCTATGGCTCAGCATTTAACAATGGCTTAAATTCTGATCAAACGAATACTGCACATTACTGACGCCAACAATATAGACACGTCACATCTTAGAGCTAGGAGTATCCGGTTTTTCTCAAAAATATTGTCTTACATTCGGGGCAATGCTATACTTTAGTTCACCTGGGATGTTTTACACATTTTTAAACATGCGAAATATTTCATTTGACAGCAGACAGTCATTATTACAAAATATACCCAAAGAAGACCATCAGGTTTGTGCATCACACTAAAGTGGTTTGTTGGATGATATTCTGTTTATTTTAAGAGTCGAGCACTCTTTGGAATATGATTCACATACACGAACACGCACAACTAAATCAATTGGAAAAACAGAACCAGGGTTGGTGACCAGTCACACTCAAGTGATTCAGTTCTGCTTTAAAATTCTTAAAGATCTCAGAAGATGAACACCTGCGGAGCGAAAACAAAAAGGGGGGAGAAGAAGGTATATGATGGCCAAAACATCATTTAAGGCCTCCTGTAAACTATTAAAGTGAATTCCCTCTCATCTGTTTCCAATACACGACACCCTTCCATCACCCTCTTCTGGATCTCTCTTCCTCCTGAAGACATGCTTATTGATTTTGTGGAGAACACGGAGCCAGATGTGAATGAGGGCAGCTTATTAAAACGCACAAGAGCTTCTGAAAGAGTGGCAGGAAACGAGAGACATAGATGTTCACTGTATACAAAGCACACAGGCCCACAAAAAAAGCCTGGAGGTTTCAGAAGGGAGCTGAATTCAAGTTCTTAAGGATATGAGTCATTGTGCTCCTGATGAAAGTCCAGCTGCAGAGCCAGTCTGAGCCTCTTTCATCCCATGAAATCATCCTCAGAACATCCTGACCAATAAACTCTGAGCTGTTTATACATCTGCACAAGGGCAGAGAGAATTTCACATTCACATTTACATTTACATTTACATTTAGTCATTTAGCAGACGCTTTTATCCAAAGCGACTTACAATAGTCGAGGAGACAATGAAGCGGTAAATAGCCGATACAACAATAGGTGAACAAGTGCTACAACGATGCTACCGAGTTACACAGAGAGAGAAGTTACAAAAGTAATTTTTACATTTTTATTTTTTTTTATAGAGTGAGTAGGTTAGAACAGAAGTGAGTTAGTGAGTTAGGTGAGAACGAAAAGTTGTGAACGAACATTTGAGAACGAAAAGTTGTGAATATCACAAAAATAAACAATAGATTAACTTAGTAAAATTTTTTAAACACTATATAGTTTTTTCAGTGGACATTATTAAAATAATTTGTAAAAAAATGTTAATATCTCTAATAAAATCTTTTATTTTATTTCTAAATAAAGTTTATGTAATGAATAAAAGAAAAAAACTTTTTTTATTTATTTATTTATGCAACTAATATTTATTTGTATATACACCAATATTTTTAGGTGAATTCTAATAGAAATATTTGAGTTAATTATATGAACTTATTTTTATTACTTACGTAAACACAAACAAAAACAGTATAATTACTTAAATTCAAACGTAATTTTTCGAGTGTTAGAACCTTGTTGTGGTCAGTTAAGGATTAAACAAGCAGTTTAAAATGTTTTGAAACTGATCTGTTCTGCGTGCCAACAAGCATGTACCTTATCTTGAGCCTGAGTTAAGATGGCCTCATCGTTAAATGTCATAGTATTGGAGTCACATGTGCTAGTGACATTTTCTAACTTGGATTTTAAGTAAATCAACTTAATGTAAAACCCAGCCAATTAATAAAATTATCTACCCAATCTGTGCAATTCATAAAAAGACTGTATTTCTAAAAACCATTGATCCGCCCTATATAGTGGACACAGTGTCAATGTTGTTCCATTCCTCCAACACACATAAACATGGCTTCAATAACCATTCAGGAAAGCAGGGAGGGGAAAAACCTACTCTTTAGCTGTCATAATGTTCATCTGGTGCTTCACCTCTCATGCCTTCTGTAGTGCGCTTCAAAGGTAGCCTAATGAGGGGGTGACGGGAAGTGACAAGTCAGTTGTGAGTTTGTGGATCGTGACCCCCGTGGGGACGCACACAGAAAGTTCAGATTAAAGGAAAGTGACAAAACAGCTTCTTTGATATGCATCCCCTTCACAGTATCATCTCGGAGAAAAACAACTGTACACTTACATCACCGACAAACAGTGCATCCTCCTAAAGTGAGTCAGAAGTGCCAATTCACAGATGATGGATGAGTTCTCTGAGTTTCTGAGTCATAATAAAAGAATGTTTAACATGACAAACCCCCTAAAAATACAAATTCACTTCAAACAGCAATTCCTGAAAATGACTCCCTAGAAAAGATAAGATTGTGCTATCAGTGCGGCTGGAACATTTATGCATACGACGCACTGGTGCTTTCAACAATCCGAACTCATACGAGAGCCGTAATCAAATAAAATGACAATGGAAGATACAAGAAGGTTATGATGTCATCTGTGTATCGTTTATATATCTAAACAGAACATCATGTCTGGAGGATTTTACTATAGATCTTTAAAACTTCTTATAATCGACTTTTTGTCTGGGAGCTGACGTAATACGTTTCTCTTCCGATTACCAAAGCTTATTCTGATACTATAATGTATAATGTCTAGTATATTGTGGCATGAGCAGTTACATGTGTTGTAGAGGACTTCAGTGCTGGTATGCCAAAGAAATAAACATAGGAATGTAAGATTGTACTGTAATAAAAAGTCTTACAATTTCATAAATTAAATTGCTGTCATTTTTTGCATGTACTCTCCTATCATATCACATCTTTTATCTTAGGGTAAACTATTCCTTTAATGTTGCAAGACATCTATATTGTAGATTTGTAGACTACATTTGCAGGTCCCTTACACTGTCAAAAATGGTCCAAATATATCATGTCCCTGGATCAAAAGGGATATTTTGTCACATTATTTAAAAATAACTCATCTGCACCTGGAAAGATCATATTTATATATATTGGTACTAAAGTGTGCATATTTGTACTTCAAAAGTACATATAAGTATCACAGAGGTACATATTGGTACCAGATGTACACATACTGTATCTGTACCTAATTTTACACATCAATGCCTTTTAGAAAGGGTTCTGGCCTTGTGAGAAGATGGTACACCTTTTTTTTCCCTATTTTAACTCTGAACGACTCTGTATCTGTTTTGCATACAATTAATTTATTACTTACAGCTATTAAAGTGAGGATAAGCACAATAAGTCTTAAAATAAGAAAAATCATTCCGTTTAAATCCTGCCTGTCAAAACCCAGCTCAGGTCATTTTTCAGGTATGACTTTTTTTATACATCAAATCATTCTACACAATGATAATTATACTGTCTAAGAACATGACTTTGATATATTTAAAATGTATTGGGTAAGACTGTTTCAGCAATTAAAATCGTGAAACTAATAGGTAAAATTAACCTTATATGCTTCATCTTTAGCTTGGTTTTCACACGCAGGGTCACGTATATATCAATTCTATAGGTTAAAGTGAACACAATAGGTTGTCCCGGTTGGTTTTGTTAAACATTCCAAATCACCTTTTATATCAATCATATTTAGTTGTGACTTATTTCTGGGAAAGCAGCTGTTTGAGAGAATGTAACCAGATAGACACGGTATCAAGTATCCGCCTGATGGGTTATGAACTCATCCCTGCAGCAGCGATAGATTGCTCCGTTTTTACTTCTGATCTGAAATCAGGGTAAGGTGATGAGGGCCTGGTATGCATTAGCTCTGACTTCACGGGAGCAAAATAAACCATGCTTTAGTGACCCCAGAGAGGCACGTGCTGTGTTGGGGTGAAATGGACATTTTCTTTTCTTAAAGGTTTTCAGATTATAGTCATTCAAAGGTTCTTGTTCTTTCCGCCACTATTTAGGGCGAATTGTTTCAAATTATGGGTCAGAGGTCGTATTGGCATGTTAAAAATGACTGATTTTAAACTGATCTTAAAAAATCTGAAGGATTTCTGTGTTTACTCTTATCCTCATTTTAAGTCAAACTCCAATAGTAAGTCTAGTACTAGTTTCTGCCATACAATACATCAAATATGGTACCACTTATCCACATATAAACAGAACATTTCACAAAACCACACAGTTTATGTACAATACAGCACAGGCGCCATAGATCTGATGCCACTATATGAATACTAACCACATCTAACGTTATTACAATACATATTTGTTATTCACTTTCCAGAAGAAGAAAAGAAGCGGAGCGCATAGTGCTTTATTTAACTTGATCTTCTCGGTGAGAACCAGCTGTCAGTCAAGATCCAGCAATGAAATAAGGCTTTTCAGAGGAACTCGAAATAAATGACAGATTCCTCCCCATATGGAAGCAATGTGCAGCTTTACATGCGACGACAAGAAAAAATCACCCCTGGGTTTGTGTGCACTACGAGTTATAGATGTGGTGGAACAAAGTGTTTTGTTAAACACACATGTATAAGGCCAGATGGATGAAACGGCATGCACATCTGCATCAATTCTATGTCTACTTCTAAAATGTATGTACTGATTCAAGAGCTGCGAAATGTAAACAGAGCGCTTCGAATCATGATCACTCTCTGAAAGGTTACATGAACCGAGCACATTTTCTATAGGAAACCAAATCCAGTACTGTATAGCAGAAATGTGCATTAACTGGGAGAAACTAACTTGGGCATTTCAGATTCTTCATAATTAAAAACAGATCCATCCAGAGATGAGGCACAAGTTATACTGTATTACACTGACATCTTGTGGCTATTCTATATAATTTATGTTAAACCTCAGTTTAAAGAATAGTTGACCCAGAATTGAAAATTGTCATCATTTACCCTTTTTAAAGTTAAAAAAAGTGGAACTTTCTTTCTTTGTAAAAGTTATTACACAGAACACAGAGAGAATATTTGGAAGAATGTTGGGAACTGGCACTCACTCACTTGCATTGGTTCAACTTTATTTTGGATGAATTATATACTTTAAAGTCTTTTGTGATTTACTGTTCTTTGTAACAAAGAATATGCTGTAACAATATAAACCCAATTTTTTCAAGATTGTCAGAATAAGACAACATCAGAATATTGAAATATTGAAGTTATTGATTGAAATCAAACGTTGATGCTATATGAGAATAATATAACTTTATAAACTATGTTGTGTATTTCATTTAGACACAAGAATCACATTGAACCTTATCTATCGCAGAGGCCAAATCCCAATTTGGCAGCTGTAATCTCAGCACATTAAACATTTACGATTAAGAAAATATTTTCGGTCAAACATTGATATACTTGAGTCAACAGTGCATTAGGGCCAGCTTCGGCGAATAAACCAATTCTGCTAATCCTTAATGTTAAGTTAATGAACATAAAGCTTTCATAATATCTTTTTATGAAAAGTGAGAACAAAGAACAGGGGTTTGCTTTTTAAGTTATCTGACTCTTTATTTGAAGAAAAAAACTTAAAAGTTAGACGTTCTACATGAAACGTGTTGTTTAGTCTGCATATCTACGGTCCAATGTATTACGCTTGCAATATTAGGACAAGAACTAAAACTAACAAATTTTGGTTTTGTTGGAAAATTAGTCCTAGACATTGGAAAAAAGCTTTGAAGAAAAGTTATATACCAATAGATTAAGGACACTCATACATGTGATGAACAAATCTTGGGCAGGTTGTCTTACAAGACAAACACAAACATATTTGGAAGAATGTAACAATTGAGGGCCTGGTTGACTACCATAGTAAAAAAAGTTGTATGGTAGTTTAAAATGCCCGAAATCCTTCAAGAGAATTATTTGGGTGTTCAACTAGAAATGCAAAAGTTAAAAGAGTTTCTAACTGCACTCTTTAAAAAATCTTTTTGCGCCACAGAACTAATAAATGTTTACAGGTTTGAAAAAACATGTTAAAGTAATTTACAAGAGAATTTTTTTTTTTTTGAGTGTCTGTCCTTTTAGATTGCTTGAATGTCGATCAACCAAGTGTTATAAAAGCATCGCCATATATTGCAAAAACAGGCAAAATGTTGAAAACAAAGAGACAAAAAGTTTTTCTTTTCATTTTATTATACTTGGTTCCCTCTTATACCATCTGTGGTTTCTAACAATATTCTTTGAACTATATGAAAACATTGAACTCTATCATTTCTATCGCTTGCTTGATTTACTTTTTTACAGTCTCCTGGTCGTCACTGATAATTAAGCCAATAATTGGAAAATAGTTTCAGGATTTACAGCACTGCTGAATTTGAGAGACAAGCCATACATTTGCATCTAGTAACATGTCATATACTTGCCGGTATGAACTGATGCAATATTTTTACTCTGGATCTTGAGTTTAATTTAGATCCATTTCAATCTTAAACCATCTGTTTCTCTTCGCAGACGGTCAAAAAGCTAGACAAGAGTGTGATTTAAAACTAATCCTATGCCCTGCAAAACCCCTGAATGCTGGAAACCTGAGACAGTTTGAGATGCCAATGTATATTTTTCAATACTGTGTAGTCATACAATACCTTCCTCTGATCTTAAGCTACTTACTGTATATTACACAAACATTCAGAACAGGTGAAACGCCAAAAAAACAAACAAATTCATTCTTCCCAACCAAGTGCCTTTTCGTTTACAAAGCCAGCTCATATTAAATGAATCCAAATTCAGAACAGGTTTACCTCAGGAAGCCAAATGTAAGATTACAATGTTCTACACGGAAAACAATTATGTTGGGTAACTAAAAATGCACTGAATTATCAAAATTCTACATAAGAAAAAAAAGTTGCATACAAGATTATACAGAATATTAAGAATGTGTATTGAAGCCCTTTAGTGCACACTGTGCCTGTCCGTAAGTTCACACAAAAGACAAAACAGAAACAACAAGGTAATCGCTGTGGTTTAAATCAGGTTTTGTATAGAATACAGAGTTTGTTACAGAGGTAATGGAATTACAACTGAATCACAGCTCACTAGCTAGTGCAAAACTCAAAGCCATTCTTTAGAAATATATCCCCACCAATCCCTTAAAGATGTAACAGGAAAAAGTTGGGTTTTTGCCGTGTAAACATCTACCAAAAATACAAGTGTGTGTTGCAAACCTACGCTGAAGCAAGCATGGAATAGTCAGGTAAACTAAAACTCAAAAAAATACTTTCAAACTTAAAAAAAGTGCCAAACAAAATGCATCGATTACATTGTATATTTGGTCTGAATGCATTGGGATGTAAAAAGAAAGGCTTTTTAGTCTGTCGAATAAGAAAGGAAAATGTCTGCATGCTTGCAGGCAACTCCAACAAGTGCGAAGCTGTAAGAGCGAAATCCAGACATACCCTAGCCTACCTGAGAGGAGCAGGCTTTAAATACAGATGTACAAAATGCCAGCAAACTAGTCAGTGTCATTTATAGAGGTAATCTTCCAGGTAACCTGTTGCCGCTTGTGCAACAGTTTAAGGCCTAATGGCGTTAATAAAAACCACTGAAGGTTACTGCACAATGTAAAGCGTTAAAAATCAATACCCATGTTTAAGACTGAATAATAAAAGTGCATCTGTGGAATGAAGAAAGGAATGAATGCGAAAAACAGCTGAAGAAAAAGCGTATAGGAAACCTCAGTGATTTGTGAAGGTCCAGCATCTTTTAACTGACTAAAAGAACAAATTCTAGGTGGTTTGTAAAGATTGTGACTTTGGTGACTGTTTGGAACTCAAATGTAATATTTGTGGTAGAAGCCCTCAATCGACTAGCCTGTCAGCTTCTGCTCATTATGAGCTCATGGGCTTAATGGCGATAGGACACTCCTCCCCCATGGCAGATAACACAGAGACCTAAAAACAACGAGAAACAGAACATCAGCATAAGATAATAGAACAAGGCCTACAAACCGATCAAAACGCTTTCATCATGTAGAATATCTCATATAAGGTTTTTATTTGTCGGATTGTACTATTTATATGCATATATATTAGGTAACAAAATATTCTGTAAGCAGAAAATCAAAACCTGTCAAAATAATACAAAGGATGCTCTGTAGTTTTTCATAGCTCAAATACTGCAATGAAAAGTTCATATTGACTAAAACTTATTACAACAATTATATTTGTATTATATATTTTTAACAACATTGAACAAAATTGTGTTTTAATTATAACAAGAGGTACTAAGCGTTCCTACTGTACGATTTATTTTGTAGACTGCAGAGGAAGTTTTTTTTCTGCTTACACATTTCATTCAACTACATTACAGAACATACATTTAAGTTTATTCTTCACATTTCAAAAATTAATGTTTTCCCACCCTTTCATACTTTTGTACAAATTTAAAAAAACTTGTACTAAAAAAAAAAATAGCCTCTATTAAACGTGGGAAAACGGTTGATTTTGTTCTTCAATTCTGAATTAAAAGTAAAAAACATAATAAATAATTATGAAATTTAGTGGAGTAAAACATGTCACACACAGTATGCTTTCAATGTAGTGTAACCATTTCTTTTCCAAAGTGAAAACACTAAACCAAAGAACAAACACTTAACAAATGTTTGTGAGTAGAAGTATAAATACTTGAGGATGTCCGAATAAGACTTTGCTTAAGTTTCAAAAAAGATACTGAACTGGAATTGACAAAATATTAACACTAAAATTTGTAATGTTCTCCCATTATTTTCTGCGGCTGTCCCTGCTTTTATTTAAACAAACTTTTTTATTTATAACACGTTTAGCCTACAGAACAGTAAGGCAAATGAGAGTTGTACTGTTAGTACATAAAGAATAATCACAAACCAGAAATTCATCTCCGGATTCAAATTTGCTCTCGATTTCTTTGCCCAGATCTCCTTCGGGCAGCTTGAGGTCCTCACGCAAATCCCCATTGTCCTTCAAGAGGGAAAGGTAGCCATCTGTAATGCCGACCAACTGCGACGAGAGGAAGCAGAAAGGAGACATGTTATTCCACAAGACTAGAAAACCTATTCAATTTTAAACCCCTGCGAATTGTGCGGACTCGAAACCATCATGCAAAATTCATGATTTTTCGTGTCTGTCCGACGGCGCATGATCCGACTGCTTTGAATTTGACGAAAACCTTCAGAATTCAAAGAGATTTAACAAATCAGCGAAAACAATCGACTGCATTCATGGCCTGTATTTTGAATCCTAAAAAATTAAAGCGAATACTTATTTCAATACAGGCCGATATCAAAGATGTAATATCATTGATACCCATGACAAATAACTCCATACAAACCAACAGTCCAAGTTTGATGGGCATTGCATCCGGCATATACTTCACGCTTGTCAAACTCGGTCTCTATCTTTAAAAAACTCCTAAAAACTCATCTTTTCCGGCTACACCTAACTCACTAACTCACTTCTTTTCTAACTACTCACTCTATCAAAAAAAAAAAAAAACCTTCTTTTGTAACTTCGCTCTCTGTGTAACTCGGTAGCATTGTTGTAGCACTTGTTCACCTATTGTTGTATCGGCTATTTACCGCTTCATTGTCTCCTCGACTATTGTAAGTCGCTTTGGATAAAAGCGTCTGCTAAATGACTAAATGTAAATGTATTTGTCGTGGGTATCAATGATATTACATTACTTAAAAAATCTTCGCAGTAACAAAGATACAGTCGGCCTACTGCGTCATCATGATATGATGAACAAAGCAGGATAAAGACGGACCTGATAGTCAAGCCTCTTGATGTTAGGCACGTCCATGTTGTGGGTGGATGGACATATATCTTCATTCTTCTTCCCAGTAAATATGTCAATTCCAATCAAATGCACCTGTAAAACATAACCAAGACCTTTTAGACTCCCGGCAATCGTGGCGTTTCGTCCTCGCACCACGGCCGTACGTTTTACCTTGGCATGTCCGTGCTTGCCGGTCTTGGAGGTGGACATCTCCACAATCTTGCACGGGCGTCCTTTGATCACCACATGGCCGTTCTTGCGCAGGGCGCTGCACTGCATGGGGAAGGTCAGAGAAGCTCCAGCATTTCCACTGGTGAAGTCAGTATCAAGGTCAGCCATGATGTGTTAATGTGCGGAGGATTCTGTGGGAAACAAGAAGAAACAGAGTCAGACCAGCATCACTGAGCACAGCATGTGTTGAGATGACGTCACAAGTTCAAGAAACATGGCCTTGCCATGCTGCACGTGGGACCAAGTGAGCACGTTCCAAAACAACAAAAGTTCAACTTTATATATTTGTGATTTTAAAACAGGATTTAATTTAAGCATGTTCGGCATTTAAAGAACAAACCGATGCTTGTTTGCAGCATTCAAACCTACAAAGCATTTCAGACACGTGCAGCTTCCGGTTGGAAGACACAGCATGCCTGGAAGCGAGTCGGGCAACTTTGTTCATGTTTAAAATAA
>CM065664.1:0-150000 GCA_033220385.1 Triplophysa yarkandensis | reverse complement strand
ACATTCACTATAAATGATTTTTTTTACTAAATAGTCAAATGAACTTTTTTTATACATTTCTCTGATAACCAAATGAGCTAAAGTAGATCATATTACTTAAAGCTATATGATAGCTTTATATAACACCAAAATTAAAGTTATTAGTAACTATAACAGGTTATGTTCCATCTACTTATATTTTCTAGGAGGGGATTAACATGTGCTTATATTAGTATTCCATATCACAAAACGCCATGTCAAATTCATCTCTGGTGAATAAAAAACATATAATAGCAAATATGTTTGTTTAACCTTTTATTTACTATTAAATTCTGCCGTTTGGCTTTTCGTTGTTTTCTGTTTCAGTAACACTTTGAAAAGGCAGACAAATGACATGAATTGCATTTATAAAATGTTCAGTAGTGTATATGTATATATGCTAAATATACAGTATAGATGAAATAGTCTTGAAAGTATTAATACCATTGCAATTATTCTATTACACTGAACCAAAACTTATTTGCAAACGTGCGTTGTAATGTTACCAATACTTGGTTTCGGACCAAATACATTTAATTTTTTAAGTTAAACAATATACATATTTTTATCTCTATAAAATCTCCATAAATTCAACATGACATACTCAAAAGTACCCTGTGTACATTGCTCACTTCATTCTTGTGCTGGTGTGTTTAGCTATGTGTATCTTAAACACAATAGTCTCTTTCTTTCCAAATGTTTAAGCTCTCAACGTGCAGTTCTGTGAGAGCAGTAACATTTCATTCCACAGCTTTCCTTGGGTCTGGATCATCTCGACTAATGACCATCTTTAAGCTTCTGTGGAGTTCTTAAGCGTCTCCATCTCGGTCTCAACTTGAGATTTGGAGTGAGAAGCGCCTCGCTTGCGTTGGAAGACAGCTGCGATTTCCTCAAATGTTTTCCCCTTTGTTTCAGGCACACGCAAGTAGATAAAAATTGTGAACCCAAACAGAAGAACTGCGAAGATTACGAAGACGTAGCTCCCACAAAGAGCCTATGGACCAAAGCAGAGTTAGAACATAAAATTATATTTGCCCAAAAAGTGAAAAGTTTGACTTTCTTCTGCAAAACACGAATTAAGATTTTAGATAAATGTTGGTATTTGGCACCCATTGACACAATATAATAGAATAGAATAGAAGTGAATCACAATAGAACACAATAGAAGTGAATCGTTGCAAGTGCGGTTTGGGCACAAACTTTCTTTAAAATGTCGTCTTTTGTGTTTTGCAGAACAGGCTACAACATGCTATACAGGTTTAAAATGTTAAGAGGGTGATTAAATACATTTTTGATTATTTTGAAAAATAAAATAATAATATGCTCTAAGCACATTTGAATAACTGTACCTCTAAATAAGGGAAAAACATGCCAATAATGAAATTGCTGGTCCAGTTGCAGCACCCTGCCAATGCAATGGCCGCAGGACGCGGCCCTTGACTGAAGAGTTCAGCCACAATGAACCATGGGATTGGTCCTGGCCCGATCTCAAAGAATGACACAAACAGGAAAATGGCTGTCATACTGACATAGCTCATCCATGAGTAAACATCCTGAAAAGCAAAAGAAAAGAAGTCTTTAAAACACAACACCTATATTATTATTTACTGAGCTTGATAAGCGTATGTTACATTGTAGCTTTCCTAACATTGAACGAAAACCCATCCAAAGTGAACACACCTGAAAAGCCATGCCCACTGTCATCGCCACGGCACAGCAACACATTCCTCCCAAACCAACCATAGTGAGAGTCCGTCGGCCTGTCCTGTCCACCAAAACCACCTTGAGTTTACACATGCAAACAGCAAGAATGAACACGACTTTCAATGCAAACAAATATCTATGATAGGTTACTTTTCAGAAACCAAATCAGAGAATGACATTTGGCTAGGCAAAAACACAAAAATAAATGAAAAAGGGATCAATTCAATAAAAGGATCCCGACTTTATAATCTAAACTGTTCTCCCTTGCAGGCTGCCCTTGAACTGACAGAGATAAACACGTCAAAGTTCCTGATAAGATCTGGCTGCTCTCCAGCTGTGTGTCCAGAGAAACGGCAAGCTTGAGCAACCTCTCCAACATTTACTCACCTGCCTGCTTTTCATAGTTCACCCAAAACTAAAAATTCTGTCATTTTTTATTAACTGTGATGTCGTTAAAACTGTGACACTTTCTTCTCAACACGAAAGAAGATATTGTGAGAAATGTCACAAAGGTTTTGTGTCACAATTGGTTTTATGTTCATTGGTCACCAACTTTTTTTTAAATATCTTTCGTGTCCTGCAGAAGAAAGAAAGCAAGACTTTCTTTCAAAGAAAGCAAGGTTTGGAATGACATAAGGGAGAAAAAACAAAAAAAATTCTCAAATTTGGGCGAACTATCCCTGTAAGGCATTTAGACCCAAAATAAGGCATGGACTAGAACTAGATAATGACCCCTAAATGTGATTTTTAATAATCAGTTATCTGAAGAAACTTAAGTTAGATTTAATTCAGTTTTGAGAAAGTTGAAAAAGCATCAGTCCTCAGTCACTGTCGTAGAGCATTAAGAGACGTCAAGGCCCTAAAGACAACATCACTTTGCTGTTTCCATGGAACCAAATGCTGTTCCTCAGCAGCCAGTGTTTGCCGTTAAATTAGCGTCTGTTTACCGACACAAGGGTGAAAATGATGTTTATAACTCCCACTCCGATGGTGGCATACACAGGCTGACCGACCCCCGCTGTCTGGAAGATCGCCGTGGAGTAATAAAAGATCTAGACAAAAAAACAGATGAAATATTATTATTCTCTAATAGGAAATGACGTTCGGATAAAAATGATTTTCTCAATGTAACAGGAAGTCTCGTTTACAGCATTAATCCCTGAGAACTGCTGTGATAAATGCATCATGAGGGCCACAAAGAGCTGCTGGCGATACACAGAGGAACGAAGGAGCCTCAGGATGGACATTTTGGCTTCTTTCATCGCCTCTTCCTTCTCTGCCTGCATCTCGGAGATGTCTTTGGACATGTCATAATCACCTTTTAGCCTTCTCAAACCTCAGAGGAAAGAAGAAAGCTTTATTATGTTGTGTTGGCTTATTTTTTACATGTTATTCAAGCTGTATATCTTATATTTAGAGTAATGAATTGTTAACGTGCAGATGACTTTTCTTTGGTAGTGTCTTGAACCTCCTGAGATATTATAATAGACTGCACATTGAAGTTTGGAAGTGAAAGGCTTTGAACATACTTTTGCACGCCTCTTCCTTTTGGCCTAGCTTGATGTAAAGGTATCGTGGGCTCTCTGGACACAGAAACAGCAGTAAACTTTGCAGGATGGCCGGAGCTCCAGACAGGCCCAGCAACACAGGCCACATGTCATCATTTCCCAGCAGGAAATCTAAACCAATGACCTGCAGAATTTAAGCACATCTGCACACATCTTACAGCTTATATGAACAAAAAAAACCCTCCAACAACAAACAGAAGGTCATCTGAATGAACTTTGATTACTGTGATGCAAATTATTAATATGAACAATTTTTGGACAGTGTATTTTTTTAACAAAAAACTAATGAGGGATTGAAAACAAATGGAAGCAGACAAGATATTTTAAAAAATGATAGTGTTGGTCACTGTTGACTTGCACTTTTTTGTCTACAAAAGAGAAGTTTATGGAGAACAATGGTTTTGGTTACCAACAATTTTCAGAATATATTCGGATACATGTTCGAAGTGTAGGGAATAATGGGAGAATTTATATTTTGGGATGAACAATGACTTTAATTTTAACATAAGATGTTACATTACTGACACTTACTTGGCTAATAAGGATGCCAGTCACAAGAGCCAGCTGGTGAAGGGTTCCCAAAGCCCCTCTGTACTTCACTGGGGAAATCTCACCAATATACATAGGCACCAAACCAGACGCTAACCCTTAAGGAGTCAAACATGAAGAGATCAAATAGTGTTCGCAAAAGTAGTGGAAACAGAACCCAAAAGTATTATTGATAGTTAAACAGGGCAGTGTTTGTCTTGTGACTTGGCTTAATGCCTATATCCACCGATGAGATAAAATATTTTTGGATAATTGCATTTTCTAACTTAACATAGATTTCTTTTAAAGCATCTGCTAAAACAAACACATTTTAACCCAACTTCAATCAATATTACATGTTCGCAAATGTATTTATTTGTGAATTAGTTTTATGTTATATGCAGAATAATGTACGCTCAGCAGATCAGTGTTAATGGAGGGGATCACAGACAGTTTCTGCCACTTTTGTGTTAGTCTTGAGTACCTGTAGTGAAGATTCATGTTGTTCACACATCCGAAAAATTTTATTGACCATAGAAATACTACATGATGCGTCTATCGTTTTTAACAAATGGACCACGCAGAAAATGACAACTCAATATGTTTAACAGTCTAATGCACTTTTAATGCAAGAACAGTGTGATATCCCTCCTTTACACAATCCACTTTAGGCATCAGGATCATATTGACTGGCTGATGGTCCATTATCCCGTATATGATTTATTGCATAAAAAGTGGTTACTGGAAATTGAAAACGTTCCTCTCCTGTCTTTACGAATACAGGTCAAAGCTTTCCAGCTTACCACAATACAGTCCCATGATGGCACGTCCGGCTATCACCATGAGGTGAGGTGTGCCCATCTTTGCCAGACCCATGAGCAACCCTGCCGTCACGGCCAGGACGTTTATAGCCAGCATGCCTTTAATCCTTAAATGTGTGATCCACAAACAAAAGATCCGAACGTAATCATTCAGAAAAATCATGAACTATAATATAATTTTTTTGTTACTTTTACAAATTTGATCAGATTAAGATACTCTACCTTCCACGGAAGTCACTAACAAAGCCCACTAAAAAGGATGACAGAATGCCCCCGACGGCGAACACAGCCACTGATAAAGACCAGTACATGACCACAGAAGGATGGGTTGAATCATCATGTGCCGTACTGTTGCCTCCTTCAGTACGAGTCAGCTCTTCCGTGTAGACACCAAGAGATCTGGCATAGTGTCTCTCAATGACCTTCAACACAAAATAACTGATGTTATTTAAAGTTCCTGTTCCTGGTCAAAAAGTAGGTTGTAATGAACCCTGAGTTCAGAGCACAAATATTGGATTGTGATGTCTGACGGACCTTCTGTGGAGCATTGATGACCCCCAAACTGTATCCGATCTGCAGAGAGCCGAGAGCTGCTGTAGACACAGCCAGAGCCAGTGAGCCTGTTAACTGCTGAACATCATCAACAAAGGAGACCATTACACACACCCTTGCATTTCTAACTATTTTATGAATGCTTTTTTACCAGTGTTAATACGGAGTTACATTAATCATTACGGGTACTCTACAAAACAAGTCCATGATGCAAGCCCACCCAAAAATGAAAATTATGCCATGAATTACTCATGTAGGTACTTATAGATTCTGTTGCACAATTGACTACCATAGTAGGACTATTTTTTGCATTGAGGATATTTTGAAGAACTTACGGAAGTAAACAGTCCTTGGGCACATTTGAATATCATAATAGTAAAAGTGGAAAATGGTAATCAATTGTGTCCCAGAAATCTCTGTAGCTAACATTCTTCCAAATATGTTTTGTTGAAGACTAAAAGATTTTTACACTGTTTAATTAAAACCTGAGGGTGTGTTCTTTACGACCGTTTTTGTTTGGTGAGCAATTTTTCAGAAAAACTCCTTTTTTTCTTAATAAGGTTCTTTCTATATAAAATTGTGTGTTTCTGGATTAAATGTAAATTTGGTTAGTTCTTTAACCATGTGTTTATTTTTTTAAATGGCAAGGTCCCCACAATATTGGGTTCATACATCCCAAAACGTATCCTTCCCATCAAAAATTACAAACAGAATATTCATTTGGAAGAAATCGTCAAGCTTTTAGGATTTGTTCAAAGAAAGGTACATAAAGTACATCCATATATTCTATTCAAAATTAACAATATAAAGAGAACCATTTGTCAGATTCACTGGACTTTGCAAAAAGCCTCCAAATAATAATCTTCATAAACACTGTAATGACATAACTGCTGTAAGAGTTATTCATTTGTCCATTTACAACTGCTCTACAAAATCTCTATTTAGACTAAATCACAGTAACATTAATGATCAACTCGGAAACATTATAATTACAGCACAAACAACCTCTGCACTCCCCATGCAGCTCATTAAACTCTTATAATAAGAATAACGCAAAAGACAGAAAATAATGAAACAAAGTGAAAATGCAAAAGTAACAAACAATTTGAAACAGACGTTTTCTAAAAAACGAAATATATAAATAAATAAGCTAGTTAGTATCATGCAGATATTGAAGTGTGAAGATGCAAAAAAATCGATTTACCTTCTCCATGTTATTTAAAGCACGAGGAAGAGCGTCTTCTGTTCCCTGATAGTGTCTTCAAGGTTCTATGCTGCTTTCCCAATAGCCAGTAAATGATCAATCGTGTCACGGCAGGATCATGCCCTACATTTGTGCTGTGCTTAAGAGACCTCACACCAGATGATCCACCTGATCATACTGATAACCATGTACCAGTGTAGTGTGCTGTATGAAACCCCCTTTCCATGAAAAATCCCACCAGATGGAGATAATTCAGATTGTAGAATTGTGACATTAGTTTTTTTTTTAATATTAGTTGTTTAAAGAATGTCAGGTGTCAGCATTACTTGAACGTTTTTAGGAGCATAACAAAAAAGTGACTGGATAAGACATTTGGTTAATATATTACACCAACTATCGAAGAGCAAAGTCTGAGGGTCGTCTCGGCAGTGATACTGCGATAATGTAAGATGTCTGTCAACAGAGATTCTGCACAGAGAGAGGGAACACAGGAAAGGCAAAAAAAGGTACTTATCCGTTTTATTTTCTTATCATAAAATAAAAAACAAACAAACAAAAACAGAACATAGTGCCTCTATCACCATAATAGAACCAAACTTTGTTTACAGCTTCCGAAAGAATGACGATCATTAAAAACGTATTAAGACGGAAAGAATCGGTAACCATTCTTGAGTGTCAAATAAAGAGCTCAGTGAGGTTGGAATGAGTTCTTTCCCAGCACTGGCCAACACAGTGTTTCACACAGCATACATACATCAGCAGGACATTATTGCTAAAAACGTCTCATTCCATCACCATTAAAATATTCTTCTTTTGCAATGTAAGAGATGTGAAAGAAATATAAATATCTATATACTGTGCAAACATCAAGTGACTTTGAGAAACATGTTAAACCGAAGCCCCAAGCAAAAAAACGAAATATGCGATGAACTAAAATATCTAGTGAACAAAGCGAAAACAATACATTATGGCTAATGTAACTGGTACCTCCTGTTGACCTTGTAGTTATAAACAAAGCAGAGATCAACATTTCTGATATTACAGGCCGATACACTGAGTTCTACATTGTTGGTATTGACTTCCCTTTTTTAAGTCATTTTAGTTAATTAGGAATTGTTAACAAAAGTGCAAGAAATTACAGCTTAACATAACAATACCTTCAGAGAGGTTTATGTTGACAACACCCCAAAGCACAAAAAATCCAATGTGTCTCTAATTTAGATTACTTTACAGTGTAAATCCGTGTGAATCGCCATTTATTGTCACTGAAATACATGTGCTTTAATATTTTTCCTTTATGTTTTTCCTATACGACTCAACTAACAAGAAAGTTGTCTTTATCAGATATGTTGATCTGACAACATCCAACAAAATCTGATCCAGTGTCTACACAATACACGCGGCACATATGTCTCAATGTAATGTAAATCTGACTCCGTAAACAGTCTTCCTTCGGTTCCGTCACGTTTAAAACATTCCAACGAGGACCAGAGAAGTTAACCCAAGAATTCAAAACATGGTTTCGCAACGTAAAGAGCCGTTTATGACCCAGGCAGTAATGTTGTTGGCTAATTCCATCTCTCCGACTTCAAAGCTATAACACTTCAACAAGCTGAACTACATTTTGATACAGTACTTTGGATAATGTACAGTATATGGATCTTGTTGACAATATACAAATGAGCACCGGTGTTATTCGTTTCTTGTTGAGCGTTTTTGTTCTCCATTGCTAAATTGGACAAAACTGGAATCACAGGTATTTGCGAAACTGGCAAAACTGTTGCCAGTACCGGTAAGGGTAACATCAAGCTTGATCTTAGCCTGAGTGCTAATGTTATCCACACATTTTTTTTTTATCTTTTAAATACTGTCCGATTCTTTGACAATCATGCAAATGACTAAAATCCATTAAAACCCGAAAAGAAAGTCAATCAAAAGCAACAAGGAAACAGGGGCAGGAAGGTAAAGGGTTGAAATACTGAAAGAACTGATATCAGGCTTCATCAGAGGCCACAAATGAGGTCAAATGAGTCCGAGCGCATCAGCTCCCTCTGCGGGGAACTGCGTGCCACTTGCAGATGGTCTCAGATGCTTAATCTTTATCAGCAGTGTGCAGAGAGCCAGCGCTCGCCCTACAGAAAAACGCCCGTGTCTCAAGGCTCACTTCTCGAGTCTTTGTTTTTTTTTCTTTTTCAGACCAGTGTCAATGTACCATGCGCTCAGAATGCAGACGGGGAAACGGCTCCACAGTGTTGGGCCTGCCGGAGCTTCACCAGTTCATTAGGGAGTTCCTGTTCAGGGTCATGAAGAACACTTGACTGCTGCCGCCGGACCGGACAGAGGCGAAGAACACCTGAAGAAAAAACAGTCGTGAAATATTCCATACTGTTACCTTGATGTTAAATTGAATAGATTTTCTGCACTGGCCACACAGCGATCAAATAATCAACCTAATGTATCTTATGAATCACTATAATATAAATTACATGATATTTTCATGCTCTCCTGAGGTTTTTTAAAGACGTGTTGGCAAAGGTGTCAAGGTTTGGCTGGTTGGCAAAACCCAAAAAGCCCCAGCTGGGTAATGTCGTAACAGCACCATCTGGCTCTAAAAAGCATCCCTCTCTACTCAAAACCAAAACCATAAGCTATGACTAAACCTTTTCAAGCAACATTTATTGATTACTTCCATATCCTACAAGGGCTTTTTTAAAGCATTAATGGACTTGAGTCTTCAGTTGCTATATGAAGTTATCCCAGATAATAACCCAACATAGCTAGCATTAACAGAAACTATATACTTGCTTGTGCCAACACCGTACAGGCAAATATTGAAATGGCATTTTTTCAGTAGGGAAGATGTTAAAGTGATAGTTCACACAAAAATAAAAATTCTGTCATGAATTACTTCATTGCACTTGTATACATTTCATTGTTTACAAATGTTTGTAACCAAACTACCATAGTAGGAAAAATTAAACTGTTGGCGTCCAATATTCTTCAAAACATCTCATTTTGTGTATAGCAGAAAAAAAATCACATGAAGAATTTTTTTACCATGGTAGTCAATGGGGTCCAAGCCATGTTTGGTTACAAGCATTCCTTAAAATGACTTTCTCTGTGTTCATCCAATCAAAGACATTTATACAGCTTTGTTCCAACTTAAAGGTGAGTAAATGAGGACAACGTTTTTATTTCTGGCTGAACCATCACTTCACAGTATTGAATGTACACCGCTCGATTTAAAGCCCTTTTTAATCATCTGCTATTGTCTTACCTTATCATTTCTCTCACAGAGGAACTTAAGTCTCTGAGCCCTCTTGTGCATGAAGACCCCATCCAAGTGTCCCGTCTCGACCGAGCGGATCTCAATGGCTTTCTCTCCCCAGCCCATGATCTGGTTGGAGTGGATGTAAGCTAAAATAAAACAAATTGTAAACGGGTTCATTAACAGACCTTTAAAACAATTTCGCTCAAATCTTCCAAAATGTTAGGATTAGGAATATTTCGTAGCTCTTTAAAAGTAAATGCAGCTGATGTTGCTTGATAAGAAATGCATGTCTATTTCCAAAGCACTGATAATGACACCAGATTGCCGAACGTGTCGTGTCTGCCTGAGCTCTGTCCCATCAAGATTAAGATGTAGACTAAAGCATGCAAAAAATGTCATTACTACACACACAACCACTTTCATATTTAAAAGCAGAAGTTAAAGTCTAGTTTGAATGTTTTGAACTTGGGATGAACTTCTTTTATCCCCTATCAGAAGGCAGAGGCCGTGTGTTAGCTTTGGATCCCTCAAGCTCTGCTGGAATGAGCTGACATTAACACATTTGGCTGCTATGGTAGAGGACAGGCGGGCATTGCAGAGAGTCATGAGGGCATAAAACATAAAAACATACTTTGAAATATATCACGGTACTTGTACTAAAGGGCAAATTTTCAAAATCAAAAAGGATTATAACCTATCTAAACAACAGATTCAAGCATCTGAGGAGCTAATGTTGTTGAAAAGTTACTACAAATAAAATGTACACTTACCAACCGAGGTGGGCATCTCCCCCCACTGCAGGACAACATCTTTAGTGATTCTGCCGTACGTGTTGACATAAACACCCTCGTCCTCGTAACACAGCAGCATTTCCATGCCATCAGTCTTGGGGAGCACCACGATGGCATGAGGAGTCACAGTGCTCTGAATCTAAGATATGATGAGATAATAAAGAGAGAGAATGAGTTATAAGCAGAGAAGGATGCAGTGCTTGAAATGAACATCAGAGGGCAACATTCTACCTTCTATGAGACTTTGTTTGTAGAGATAAAGCAGAAAATCACCCTTTCCAAAACAAACAAAAAGGCTCATGGCACAGAAATTATAAAAATGAAATATAATAATAGTTCCAGCTGAACGGATGCGTTCAATTACTAGGGAATTAAAACCGCAGGTAGTGCCTGCACTTAGTAAAGCGCCTCTGTTTCTATCAAACTTAGTAATTTCATTTCTTTTAATTTGCTTAACAAAGATTTGCACACCTGCCAAGATATTACATAAACAGGGTTTGAACAACCGCTTAAATTCTTTCATTAAAGCTCCTAGAATCAGGCTTAGACCATGTCTGCCGGCACACATTCTGGTCCCATGATGCCAGATGTTATTTTACCAAGATTAGAATACAACCCCCATGAGCCACATTGCCTGGGGAACCTGAATTGATCAAAGCAAGTCTGCTCTGGACCAGCTCCCCTGCCCAGAAGCACATCTGAATCTTGTTTTTCATATGTCAAACCACAACACATTGTTAGGTGCTGTAATCCAACGTGCAAGCTATACATTTCATGTAAATGCTAGGGGTTTCGCCAACATGTTAGTATTGCCAATATTAGTAACATTGTTCATTCATGGCAAACACTGCACAAGTATTGTCTTAAAAGTAATAGTTAAACCTAAAATTGAAGGTGTGTCATCATTTACTCATCCTCTTGTCATTTCAAATCTATGTAAGAAGATATTTTGAAGAATGTTAACATAACGGTAGTGGCACGCATTCACTTCTATTATAGGGAAACAAAACCAATGTACAAGAACTGGTGCAAGTAACCCAACATTCTATAAATAGCTTTTCTCTTGGTCTTTAATAGAACGAGTAAGGAATGAGAATTAGAATTTTTTGGTTATCAATTTAAATCACAAAATGGTGACAAACTCTCCGTCTGCCACCTTATACAGCACTTGTATGAGAGGAAATAGAAACATAACTTATGATAAACAAATTTAAAGATGATCAAAAGAATACTTTTTTTCATAGATATTGCAATTTTAACTTTTTAATATATTTATTAAAGTTGTACATATAATTTCATGTTTCAGATCCTTTTACATTACTGTAGATTACGTCAATGAATTAAAAACCACTATATTCAACAAGCACACCAAATACTTACATGTGACGGTATGTAGATGTCATACGGGTTTCCAGAATCTACATCAATCACATGGAAGCCCACACTCGAGCCGTAGATGACCTTTAACCTCTGACCCTCTTCTACTGTCAGATCCACCAGCTGAGGCTTGTGCTGCAGTTCTGTGAAAGACTGCCAGAGGGAACAGCACAATGAATCGGTTAAAGAGATGGAAACCGAACAGTCTGGGGAATTGTTAAGGCTTATGTAAGCATTAAACGGGCAGTTAATGCATGCAAACAGCTCCGCCAAGGCAGAAAGACTTCTTCATTTAAAAACATGCTCACATCTTGGTTAAATGGCAGTAAATGATCTGGAGGAAAAACAAAAGAACCCATCCACCATTAGGAAAGAGAGGAAATATAGTAAATATAAATGCACTGTTACCTTGAAAGCCATGAATTTATGATACGGCTTGGGGGCCCATGCATAAATCTCCACAGCGTTCTTCAGTGCGATCACCAGGAATTTGATTCTCTCGTACTTCACTGAAATCAAAGTAAATTGCTCTTTCAGACACCTGTAGCTCACAGTGGCTGTGTGGTATTTTCATATGAGAAGCAGACTGTTCCCTGTTGCTATTCTCTATGCGGTCGGACCTGAGCAGAATGCCGAAGCTCTCTATTAGCATCAGAGATACAGATAAGCCACCTTGCCGTGCTCTTACAGAAAAGCTTTTCTCTTGTGATCCAATATCAGAAGATTCAGAAATCACCAGCTCGCAGTGAGCCACAATGCGTCATGTCAATTCCATAACTACATTTTTACCGAAACCACCTTTTTAAACTCACTTACCAACTTTATAGTGAATGCATCCTTCCAGATCCCCAACCGTGATCCAGCCCTGCTTTTTCTCAACCTCCGGGTCGTTGTGCAGTATTCGGTTTCTCAGCCATGACAAATAGTACACGCGTAGCTTGTTTTTCTTCCCTACAAACACCAGCGAGACCAAAACCATGTTAATAAAACATGATATGTATCCTGGAAGGTACAAAAAGGCCTGCCACCAGATATTTGCTTTATTATGCTTTTGGAATATGTGGCCATTATATAAATAAGACTTAAGTCAGAGATTTAAATAAGGAGAAAACAAGCATTACATGATTTTACATATTAATTTCACTATAATTTTAAGTTTTGACATGGTCTTACTCTGCAAGTGTTACAATCTTTTAGAATGTCCCTCTAATTGTTTAGAATGCTAAAACTATTAACAAGCAGGGTGACGAATGTGAATTTAAAGCACATCCGACTATAACACATGACCGATATATGAACTGCTTTTTGGACCTGATATGGTGACCAGGACGTTTAGGCCCTCCAGCACTTCCATCTGTTGAAAGCGTCGGCGTGTGATGAGGTTATAGACCTTCCCCTGACCGCTGCGGTCTAGAAGCATCAGACCGTTCTCGGTTCCCACCAACAGGTTCACCCCTGCATAAATAGAAGATTTAGAATACACCTGACACAATAGGAATTAAGGTTAAATCTGAATGAAAAACAAAAGCTTCTGTATCAAAAAGCATACCCCACAAAGCAGCACACAGGATCTCAGAGTTGAAGCGCTTCTTGTACTTGCGGATCTCTGGTGTATCGCTGTGGGGTCTGATGTTGGTGGGATTGACGTTAACCACAGAGATCTTGCGAGCCTCGTTTAGTTTGGCTTGCTCCTGACGCAGAAGCTCATTAGCAAACAAAGCTGCAAAGGTGAGAAGATACAAAATTATCTTGTGGCTGCAAAGAGGAAGTCATTCCTTAATATATTTGATTTCATTTAAGAAATCCAAAACTCATTCCTGTCCGAAAAGGAACAATTATATAAACATTAAACATCCTAACAATTCAAATGACATTGTCTTTATACTTGGAAACGTTAAATGGTAATGAAAAATATATGTGGTTTGTTTACAGACCGGCTGCTGAGTTTTCATCATTGTCATCCGTCGGGGAGGTCTGATACACGCGAGGATCCACAAAAGGAGTGAAGGAAGCTTTGGATCCACCGCCAAGCCCAAACTGATAAAACAACAATGAACCTTATCAGCATCAGAAGAAAGATTTAACACCAGGCAGGCAAATTGAAAAACCCAAATATGTGTTTGTGTCTAAAGCACAACAAAAACGCTGTCATGTGTTTAAATGAAAGAAAAACTAGACTCCATGACTCAATTTCAGTCAAGCTGCACATTCAGAAAAACGCATGCAGCGTGAAGATAAATATTACATGGAAACCTTTCTGAAATGTTGTCCTGATTGGTCTATCGAAGCAAGATTCCATTTTTCTTGATGCCATCTTGTTTAGCCTGACATCTCCACCACGTATGGAATGTCATTACCGCCATAAAAATGCTGATATATTGTCATGGGGTGATGTAAAACCCTCAAAGAACCCTAAACCCATTGTTGGCCAAATGAATGTCTAATTTATAAAATATTAATGCTAATGAAACACTTACTGGCCAATAAGAGTCAAGTGCCCATAAGTCCAGCCCCCACGTGAGATTTGTGCCAAAAACAGAAACTTAAGAGAACTCTAGCAGCGAATTCATAAAAGATGATTTGCATAAACAACATTTAGTAAATTGTTAAAAACTTTATATTTTACAAAATTTTTTATTATAATACTCATAATTAAAAATATCTAATAGCAGAGTATGTGAGCCTGAAGACTGTTGTGTACACTATTAGATCATAAAAGTTTAGATTAAAAGTGTGATGTAAATAAACAAAAATTCTAATAACATCCTGAATGGAAGCTTTGACCCCAAAACAATATTCCATACAATTACGACTTAACACGTGAATTGAGTACAAGAACTTAAACTTTCTGTGTGATTGTGAAAAAATAGCTCTACCTCATCCATACTGTCAATGTCCTGTGAATTCAGGCCGGTGGGAGTTCCTGACGGGGAGTGACTTTGTTGCACCAGGTCCGGAAGGTTGCCATGACCAGTGAAACCATTGCTCTCACCGTGTCCCAAACGCTGCTTCTCATTTGTCTATAAAGAAGATGACAAACATGGGAAGTTAAAAAGTGGGCGGTGCTTTTTTACAAAGTATTAAGATAAGCTTGAGAAAAGCTTAAAGAACATTTGCTAGATGAAGTGAACACAGTCCAATCTAACCAACATTAAGACTCGCCTCTCTTCTTCTCAAGGTGCCATCTTCAGATTCATCATTATAGGAATCAGCAAAAGAACCATCATGGCTGCTTGTGAAAGACTCATTGTTCCCCTGAACCGAGGGCCTGTGGATGGCAAACAGAGAAGTCTGATTTGTGCAAATTTATATAAAAATAATAAAACCAGCAAGAGTCAAATATCTCTACAAGAAACAGTGCAAGAAAAACAACAGGAAGAGGAAAATTGTGCAATGTATACAAGCATGTGCATACCTCAAAAAAACATCGAATTTTGAGGTGCAAGACAGAAGCGGTTTGTGCTTACATAATTCTGGGAATGTCACTGACTGGCACAGTCCCGTCATGACCCACATTCTCCCCATCCTCGTCCTCGCTGCTCTCAGTGTCTTCACTAGAGGATGAGTAGTCCGTCAGTTTGAGCGGCGGTCGATTAATCTCATCTATTCGCAGTTCCCTTAGTTCTTTAGCCAGGGCAGTCAGATCCTGAGAGATAAGTGATGTGGTTAAAAATTTTGAAAAGATAGATAACCCATTTATGTGACAGCTGGTGAATGATCAGACATTTAAACTTGACAATAATTCATTCAAATATAAATAGCTCACGCATTTTAAGAGCAGTTGCATCGGTTGCGTGGATGCCAATGCAGTTATCTTCCTTCATGGGAAGAGATGTTAAATCTTACTCGGCTGGTACACAAGAATTGCTCAAGTGAAAGAGGTTTGGTTACAAAGATAAGACAACACTTTGCCCAAAGCCAGTTAAGCTGGTTTGGTAGTTTTTAGCTAGTTGGTCAGATTGATAGATAGAAGGATTCTATAACTGTTGCGAACACACATTAGATCTAGAATTACTTTTATTCATCTTTTTGCAGTTCAAACCCTTTTGTACAGTATTGTTCCAGAAATGTTTCAGTAGCTATATAATGAAAGCCAAGAGGGGGCAGCATTGCTTTGTTCCCAACATTCTTCGAAGTTTCTTCTTTTGTGTTGATATTAGGGTTTGTACATTTTCTAAGATTTTTTATGTTAGCTTGAACAATTTCTTCCATATGTTTTTGTGGTCCCTTAAATAGAAAAAAAACATATAATGTGTGGACTACGTATTTAAAACTATGTATTTAAGTGCTCTCAAGTAAAGGTCATCTGTAATCAGCTTGCATTAAAACCAAAATCTCAGCTCTTGGCCCAAAATAAGGAGAGCCTTTCATGAACTCTAGTTGTTATGGAAACAGCATGGCTGCCAACAAGTGGCTGGGGTTTTTTGTGCTGGAGAACTACAATCTGTGCCAAATGGGCGGAGGGGGTTGTGGACACACCAGCACATACCGAGAGACTCTATTGACAAAGCCGCTGACTATCCAGCTTGGTGAGAAAGTTTAGGGGGTGAAATAGGACGGGCTTTTCTCAAGTCAGCATTGCTATTGAGATTAGCAGACATGCATTCCCACAGTCTTCTGCCAAGCAACCTTTAGACCCAGAGGAAGATGGATGACAATGTTACTAAGCTTTTTACTCTGCTTTACAGCACTGATTGAAATTCTGGTGACAGGTTGGATAAAGAGGACAGAAAGAAAGAAAGAAAGAAAGAAAGAAAGAAAGAAAGAAAGAAAGAAAGAAAGAAAGAAAGAAAGAGAGAAAGAGAGAGAAAGAGAGAGAGAGAGAGAGAGAGAGAGAGAGAGAGAAGAGAGAGAGAGAGAGAGAGAGAGAGAGAGAGAGAGAGAGAGAGAGAGAGAGAGAGAGAGAGAGAGAGAGAGAGAGAGAGAGAGAGAGAGAGAGAGAGAGAGAGAGAGAGAGAGAGAGAGAGAGAGAGACATAGAGAGAGAGAGACATAGAGAGAGAGAGAGACATAGAGAGAGAGAGAGACATAGAGAGAGAGAGAGACATAGAGAGAGAGAGAGACATAGAGAGAGAGAGAGACAGAGAGAGAGAGAGAGAGAGAGAGAGAGACCAGAGACCAGAGAGAGAGAGAGACCAGAGACCAGAGAGAGAGAGAGACCAGAGACCAGAGAGAGAGAGAGACCAGAGACCAGAGAGAGAGAGAGCGAGAGCGAGAGCGAGAGAGACAGAGAGAGAGAGAGAGAGAGAGACAGAGAGTGAGACAGAGATAGAGAGACAGAGATAGAGAGACAGAGAGAGAGAGAGAGACAGAGACACAGAGAGAGAGAGAGAGAGAGAGAGAGAGAGAGACAGAGAGAGACAGAGACGAGAGAGAGAGAGAGAGAGAGAGAGAGAGAGAGAGAGAGAGAGAGACGGAGAGAGAGATAGAGAGACAGACAGACAAGAGAGAGACAGACAGACAGACAGACAAGAGAGAGTCAGACAGACAAGAGAGAGAGAGACAGACACAGAGAGAGAGAGAGAGAGACAGACAGGGAGATGGGGGAGCTGGTTAATGAAGATTGTAGGTCAGACAGCTAATTATGTGAACCGCTTTAGTTCTCTGTTCAAACATTCATCATGCTGACCAGATTCACAATATTCTTTCCTCAAAGATATTCTCTCGGAGACTCTGTCTCAATCTACATAGTATGATCTATGGAAGAACAAGCCTTGGTCTCCATGAGGACACGTATAGTAGGTCTTGCTTTATCTCTCAGAGAGTACTGCAATGTTGTGTATAAAAATGTGTTACATACAACATTTCTTTAATCAGCATTTCCAGATGTTTTGTGGCCATAACAGATCAGTGTCGGGTGCATTTCGACAAAATCTGTTTATCACATAAAAAACTAATTTGATCTTTAAGCAATATACACCAGGAATGTTTCTATTTAGGTAAAGCAAAACATATACTTGAGTTCTAAAAAATGCAGAGCATATTTGCTGTCATTTTGACCTGTTTCTCATTTGCTGTAAATAAATACAAAAAGGAACATAAAAATGTTTTGACATTGTTAAATGTGTACAAATAAAAGGCAATATTTTTACCTAAACACATAACTGTATAGTAATTTTTAGAAAAACTGAACACTGTCTTTGGAATTGTCTATTTTTTTGATTCTGTATTCCGTTTATTAAAGGATTAAATGTCTTAATTATAACTCCCAGTAGCAACACAATTACTTTTAAATCAATCAATCAAAAATGTTGCGTTCTTAAATTCCACGACTGTATTCTGTCTTGTAGCATTTAAATCGTATTCAGATTTATGAACTGAATAAAACGTTATCCTTCAGAATTGAGCTTTCAATGCCTAACACTTAACCGTCGGGGACTAGTGGTTTAGAATGACCAGAAAAGGGCATCCTAATTACTTACACATGCAGAAAACACCCAAGGCCTTTAAAGTAAGTAAAGACATGTTACAAACTAGACAGAGAAAAAGAGAAGTTTGGAAGTCAAACTGACGAGAAATGTTTAAGGTAGGAACCTACCGCAGGTCGACTAGGTTTGGTCAGTTCTTTGACTTCCTCCTGACTGGGCTTTGATGCCTCTTGTGATGGAACTGAAGATCTGTCTGATTTACCAGAACCTTAAAACATAAACAATTGTTTTTATACTTGTGTATAGGACTGGTTTTGATTGACATTAAAAACTATTCTGATCGAGTTTTCTCATTGAATGCGACTTCCCATGCTTATTTTTCCTAAAGACAGTTTTTCTTTAAACAGCGTGAAAAGAATGAAGATGACACTCAGAACGAAATCTTAACACATTCATGTTGAAATTTCTGACCTATCAAAGTACATGCTGGATTGGACAGGAAATCAGGATATCTAAAACGGGCAACAAACGCCTCCAGCATGACATCATCTCCGTCTCTCTGGAGAATGAGTGCAGGACTGCACATCTGACAGGTGAACGGAGTGGAACAGGAACTGAAGGAGCTCAGCAGAAATAACCAGAATGGAGTCTGAGTGACTGCCAGCTCCTGAGAGGATGTCAGACTGAGGCATGCTGGGACAAACACGCTTGTGCCAGTCATTCACAACATAACATGACCACCCACACAGACTACATACTGAATAAACATCTCTATAAAGAGATGCTGTGCCGTGACTGAGGTTTCTTGATGGTTGAGTAGCTGACAATCAACATTTTTCAAGGGATAACCGGTCAACTGGCATTTAAAAAAAAAGAAAAACCAAACGACTTAGTACAAAATGGCTAAGGGTGCTCACCTCTTGGCACGCTCCTCTCACTAGAGCCAGGATGGGAGCCACCTTGAGAACTAGGTGTACTAGAACTAGATGAGCTGTTGCTGCTGGTTCTCTGCAGAGCCACATCCAGAGACATCTCTGTCCTCCTCAGATCTGGATTACTGCAGGGATCGCACAAAAAGATAAAGCCGACGATAATACTGATAAAAAATACCATCCTGTAATCTGACTGAGAGCTGACCTGGTGCGTATGAGCTGAGAAGCTGCTCTCCCCACGCCACCCGATTCTCCATTACCGGGAGATGTCTTCCTCACCAGAGCTGGGGAGATAGAGGTGGTCCGCTGAGGCACCTGGGTATTACCGGACAACTTTAATCAAAAGCACAAATGACCAAGTGTCAGGGAGACAGACGATCAAAATATGATCACCAATATCTGCTCCTCTTCAAAATAGACTCAATAAATGGCAAGAAGTGACAAAACATTGGTTTCTGACTCATCTACAGTACACAAATCTAGGTGCTACGATTTAAAGATGCATCAAGCAATACAAGTTTAAACATAAACATTAAAAGTCACATAATCAGGCAGTTTTCCACTTTTTAAATCTTTGGTATCCCCAGAATGTATCTAAGTTCAGCTCAAAATGCTTGATAGATCATTTACTGTCCCCGAAACAAGTCGAAATCGTAGCCTGGCGGTTCGAGTGTTGGACTTGTAACTCCCAGGTCGCAGGTTCAATATTTGGAACTAGCAGGGATTGTAGGTGGAGGAAGCGAATAATCGGCACTCTCCTCCATCTCCAATACCAGGACTAAGGCGAGTCTCTTAAGCAAAGCAATGTTTCCCCCAACTGCTTCCCTGGCACAACAGCATGGCTGACCAAAGCTCTGGGTTTGTTCACGGTGCGTGTTTGTTGCCATGAACTGTGTGTTAGAACTTGGAGAAACACCGTCTTATAGGCGTGGCTTAAGCAATGTGATGTCACAATGCGGGGAGAATGCAAACTGTTGAGTTTGGAGATTTTTGAAAAAAATAAATGGGCAGATTTTTATTATTCTAGGGTGGTTGTGTATGCACACTCCTGATATACACTTATGTTCAAACAACATTCAAAAGTGCATGTGCAAGTACTAAGTTATGTGGCTTTGAAAATAAACATTTAACAGACGTATAAAAAAAATTTACGTTTTGATCGCACAAAGACATGACCATGAAACTCAATATTTGACTTTGAAAAGTTTAAAACTTTGCTTGACTGCAACCGTAAACTCGTTGCTAGTTCTGACCTTTGGTGGAAGGTCCTCTTCCCTCAGCCAGGGAGAACTGCGGTCAAATTTTTCCTCGCGGCTGGGCACCCGTGGGGCCGGAGGGAGTATCTCTGAAGTTGGGTCGGAGTTCTGCCGTGGCATTTCTGGTCGATGGGACACGAGATTCTCTTGGAAGGTTGAAACACCCTTGGAGGGCTGATCCTGCACGGCTTGAGATACTGATAGTGAGGTGCTGTGAGACCTCACAGGAACCAGATGAGCCATCTGAAGAAATGAGAAAACAAACTTTGAGGGTTAAATACATCTCATGTAGTCATAGGTAGGGTCAGCTGTGTGGCAGAATTATGGCAACAGGCTTTGCTCTAACTTACATCGTTAGGTAAAAGATGAGATTGTACCTGAGGTTCCACGGGACAGTGCATGGGAGGGGTCCGGGCTGGTTGCATACCGCTACTGCTGAAGGACTCAGAGCGAGGTGGAAGGGAGGGGTCAGAGATTCGGTTGGCTGCTTTATGCTGCAGGGCCGGAGAGCTTTGACGGTTCAGTTTCGAGCGCTCCTCAACCTTCATGAATAATGGAAAAACCAAATAAGGGCAGGCCAATGTTAAGCTTAACCACCACCAATAACACAAGTGAAAGCCAGCAAAACCTAGAAAATGCTCCTGTCATGCACCCAGACTCATGAGTCATGACCCAAATAGACATTACTGGATTAAGAGGTTTCAGATATGCATCAGCCAGCGCTACAAGACAAGTTAATCAGAAACTATGACGTGTAAGTGAAAAGCCATCTATTAAGGCAAACGCTGATCAAATCCTTCATGCACAATGGGTTGAAGCAGATCAGCATCTTCGAAGAGCTCCCATATGAACAGAGAGAAAAGTTGAAAGTTTTAACAAGGTTCACAGAATCTGCTTTAGCAATAAAAAAGCCAAGATGTGAGATTATGCATGAATTTTTATTCCCTATAAATTAAGCTTGGGTGGTTTAACTAAGGTAAACTGTAAGTTTTTATAGACTTGCAACTGTAATCATGTGAAGTGATGGGTGGGACTGTACTAAAAGTTTTTAAATTTGGCACTATTTCCCTCAAAGAGTCTCACAACTTAAAGGCTTTTTATTTGCCTCGGCAGATCCTTTAAAAGACAAGAGGCTAAGAACAGACATTGGTTAATGATCCCATTGTCTCAGAGATGCAGGATCCTAATGTAGACATGAAAGAAAGACGCTTGTCAGTAAAAAAGAATCAATGTTAGGGGAGCCCAGTTTGCTCAAAAGTGTGAGCCACTACATCTACAGTCTTTATTAAGATGTTACTAAAAGTTACTCTAAATGACAAATGGATGACTTGCAGTATCATCGCTTGTCACAAAGTATATTGCTTTCATTTATAGAAAATGCAATTTTTCGTCACATTTGGTGGTTCGGCTTAAGACGTGGAACCGTTTCAATTTTCCAGAAGCACTTTGTAATGATGCCAACACTGCTCTCCAGAAAACCAAACATCTCCATTAACAATAATAAAATACTTCAAATCGTGTTTTTCAAGGCTCATGGACTAAAAGTTCTCAATGCTTCATCAATGTTATTTGAAACGTTCACCATATGTCGCCTTGCTATAGAAAAAGAGCTCAATCACCAGCCGACGATGCACCCAGAAGCACCCAGCGATTGACCGCACTGAATGAAGAGCTAATGCTTACATAAATACACATGACATCCAGGCAGAATGACGGGCCGTCTGATGAAGCACAATTTCAGTCTCAGGATCACGAAAGGACAAATGAAAGAGGGGGTTTGTGATAATTCTGACTAGTTAGGGAAGGTTGTCTCAAAAATAAAGAAATATGTCATAATTTGAAGGCAGATGGAAGAATTTTCGTTTTTGCATGAATTATCTTTTAAACATCTATGAAGTCTCACGACAACATATCTTTATTGGAAGGGAGGGGGTCCAAGCTTCAGGGCCTGTTGTTTAAGGGTATGATTTAAATGTTTCACAAAAATCCATGTAAGTACTGTACATTTATATACACAAGATCTCCACATAGTGTCATCCACTTTGAAGCAATACAAGCAAGACATGGCATGAGACCAAAGCCCTTTTGGAATGCTGCTTATCCAATCATATTAAAAAGGAGCCAACTAACTGTTAAAAAATATGTACAAAAGTATTACGATAACACTGAATCATATTTTGCGGTGAATAAAGAAAATCAATAAAATGGTTAATAAACTGCAGCGGCTATTTAAATTAATGTACAAAAAGATTATAGCTCCTCATTGAACAAAGGACCTAATCTCATTCAGGGAAGTGGAAAATGTGAACTGCATTGGGGATAACAGGGGGGTGGGGGTAGAGCCGCGACGAAACCTGGGGGACGAAGACCTAGAAGAGCCTGGGCTTGATTTGGGGGAGCTGTGAGACGTAATCCAGTTCAAGACTGTGCGCAGAGGCTCTGCCATTCCAGCAGATTTTTTAGGCTTCTTAAGACGCGTACTTAGCAGACCCTCCCATCCGCAAGAATTTGAGCGCCAAATGGGTGGGTAAAGACCCTGCCTGAGAAACTCTGAGGGAGCAGATGAAGACAGGTCTACAAAGGAAGCGCTGCGGGAAGTTTTAACTGATTCGTCTGAACTGAACGTTATGAGAGGCAAAGCCCTCGTACTCTGCGGCACATGAAGGAGATTGTATGAGGGCACAGACTTTGAACGATGTTCTCTGGGCATTTGATCTCGGAGGGACCATTCTGGGGCTGACTTAGACAAGTCGCACTCCTCAACTGTGATCTGGAAATCGGGACTGGTAGAAAAGAGCAACTCTTCACAATCATCTACATCTATTCTACTAAAGGGTGAGAGTGAGGAACAGCGAGGTTCCATCTGTGGAGACCTGGCCAGGTTCTCGGAACTAACCACTTTTAGATTGGGCTTGCATCCACGGGCCTCCTGCCTAGCCTCCTTGGAGGTCTTCAGCTGGCGGCCCTTCTGGCTAATGTCTTGGGGCACGGCTGAATTCTTTTGACTCTCTTGCTGACTTGAAGGCGGCACGCGCTGATGCTGTTTCCGCTGCTGCAAATGCTGCATGACCTGTTCACGAATAAGGTTAGAGGGGGCGGATGGGGTCCGGCGTGGGGCGTTCTGCTGATGGGAGAGGGGCGTGGATGGCTTGTTGTTCAGAGGTTGGATCTGTTTCAGGGGCGGGCCATGGACCTGAAACAGTGAGTCGAAAGGGTTTGGGGTCAAACAAAAGTTGGTCATAGAAAAGAAAACACAAGCAAAATAAAAGACAAATAAAGAAGAAATTAACAGTTCCAGACCCTGCTAAAACTGAAAGTGAAACTAAAAGCTGACACAACAGTGTAGCAATAGTTTTAGCCCAAATCTATACCCCATACTTGCATGTTTATGTCTCAATCTACAGGATCAAATGAGTTGATGTGAAAGGTAATATTATGATATAATTAAACAGGCAGTTTTGAACTGGTCTTGTCTTGAGTATAAAAAACACCACACAAACATTAACAACATTATAACATTTGTTCAACAAAAATGTTTAGTGTGTGAAGTCCACAACCTGCTGGTGAATACATCCTAGTTTAAGTGAAGTAACTGACAGTTTAATCAACAAGCTGTGATGATTAATTAATCTATCATTGATTGTTTAACCCTATTGCCCACATGCAGAATCAGGTTTGACCATTCGTCATTTAAAAGCAACCAGATTTGTCACCACAATTGTAGATTTATCATCACTTTTTAAATACACACTGGTGGACATTTCCTGAAATAAAGAAACCAGTTAATTGGTCAAGGCACATTTTGCTCAATCAGGATCAAACTTTCAGATCTCCATAGCAGATATTGAAAACCTGGTCTCCCTAGAAAAAAACTTTGAAGTATATACAGCAACTTCAGCATCCATTAGGAGAGCTCTGCTGCAAAAATGACAAATGAAGGCAGAAAAAAGGAATCAATGTGGACTGTCGAATCTGCTATATACCTCTTTGGCCCAGGCTGGTTTCTCACTGGGGTTGCCTGCATCTTTATAATGGTATAGTTGCTTCTTCTCTGCAGGTCTGGGGTCTTGTTGCTGTTGTTGTTGCTGCTGCTGTTGGAGAGAAACAAGGTAAGCTCTCTCCTGCTGCAGCTGTCTCTGCAACCTCTCCGCCTGCCTCTGTTCCTCCAGCTGCTTGCGTTTATACTCCTGATAACAGAAAGAGAAAAAGACTTTAATAATGGTTGTGTCTCCAAATCAACTCCACAGGTTCAAATACCGTACAGAAGTACGACACGGTACACTGACATACATGCACACAGATGCTGGATCACATAAGCAACAGCAACTCAAGACAAAACATCAGCGCACGACAAATTTCTCATGAAATGAAGATGGATTTTTGTTATGCTTATGCATATCAACATGAGTAGGTACTAGCAAGTTTGCCGGATTCTCATTTAGATCGCAGTGAAACTTTATATTTACATGAACCGCATAGTGTAAAAAAACACCAGCTTATATAACAAATTGGGCTGTCTTAGGAGAAGTCTGGTCCAGAGAAATGAGGTCAAATCAAACAGCGGAGGAGGGATGGCGGAGGTGGAAAGTAGGCAGGCAAAAGCAATTGCAAAAGATTGACAGGATAGGCTGATCGAGCACCTCATAAAACTATTCTTAGAGAACATAATATATCGAGCACTGGAGTTTTTCCAGATGTAAAATCATTGAAAAAATATTTTAGTCCAATTTCGTATTTTTTTCCACAAGTGGTACAGATGACCTCGAAGAAAACTGGTCTCTAAAAAAAACATCATGCAGTCTAGATTCATTTAAGTAAACCTAAATAAGCACTAAGCCTCAATCACTGAAAACAGTCACATGATTGAACAGAAATATGGCATCCTTCCATGCAAGGCGTATGTTAAGCATCTGCGGCACAGAGCTGGGTCACAGCTAGGTCATACCCAAGACCTTCTTTCGTTCTGCTCTCATCGGTGACTTCTGTTGTGTGAAAGTAAAGAGCAGAGCTCACCTGGCCTTCCCAAATGGCTTCTATAAAGAAAGTTTTATCACATCTTCTAAACTGAAAAACTCCCGTGAGAGCAGAGAATGAAGGCAAAACCTGCTTCAATATTCAGCACTTCTGAAGGCACTTAAACCACCCGAAAGCATGCTGAGCATTCGGAGAATACGTGCATTTATTTGGCAGGGATAAAACCTTTTAATCAGCTTTGCCGTGCTCTAATTTGTACATTTGACGTTCTTGTGTCTGGTTGTCATTGGCATGAACATTGCAAGCGTTAATGTGTCATGATTACTAACATTACGATAGTCACAAAAAACATGCAAAGCAAACAATTACCAGAATCACTATATCAACACGACAATTACAAGTGCGAATAAACCAAACTGCAGCGTAAGAAGATTTGGGTGGGATGGGGTAGGAAATTGATCGGGGTTCAGGGGGAACTGTGAGTGAGTCTCTTCTCTCTTTTACCAGCAGGAGAGCTTGCTCTTGTAAGAGCTGTTGCTGCAGGATCTCAAGCTGCCTTTGTTCCTCCTCCAACTGACGTCGGATATACTCCTACAGCCAAGGCCCGACGCCAAAGAGAGAAAGACAGGGAAACAGAAAAGAGCTACAGTTTATCAGAGTTTATATCAGAGTGAAAGTGTGAGAGAAGGAGATGATGTCTTGCATGATAAAGCGAGACAGAGTAAAATTTACACATTAAACTCTTTATGCACTAAAGAAGAGATATCAAGTTAATAACAGGACTGTGTGGGAGTTAACAGAGGAAAAAATAGCGCAGAGAGTCGGTTGAGGAAGGTGTAAATGTTGTAGAGAGCGCGAGAGGGCTGGGAGTTTTTCCATCAAATGTACCTGAAAGAGTCAGCCCATGTGGACAAAAAACCTAAGGGTATGAGAGGAGGATATTGAGAGAGAGACAGAGTATTACTGCTGTTGCCTTAAGAGCAAAGATTGAAACCGTGAGGTGATGGAAGAGTGATAAGTCTGGTGAGTGTGTGTGCAAATGCGGGTCAGAGCAGGAAAACAGCGACTATTAACAGCCATTCACCACAACGTATTTATCTATTCACATCTACCAGGAGAGGAGACATTTCTGTCTGTTTATCCAGTGTCTTTCTAAAACCCCCTTATAATAATATTGTGTGTGGACGAACGGTTCAAGGTCACACACACAAACACGTCACAGGGATGTTGGATGGTCAGTCTGGGGGAGATAAACAGAAGGGCACAAGAGCTGTGCACTCACTTCCTGTGGGTCTTATCTGACCCTCCACAGAACCTTCCTTTTGCCACTCACACACATGCACTTAACTTCTCACAAAAATCAACTTTGCTTTAATTGGACACGTAGCTGTGTGTTCCTGCTGTGTCGTCCGAGCACTTGCTGCGACTGACTGTGTGTGTACCTGTTCTCTTTCAGCCTGTCTCCTCTCCTCCTCTCTCCGGAGCTGCTCCTCGTAGCGATGCCTTTGATCTCTCTCCTGCTGCTTTCTGAGCTCACGTTCGCGCCGCTGTTGCTGCGGGACACACGCAGGATACAGTTAAATGACCGATCTGGTTTTTACATGGCAAGTATTTTGAGTAATATTTTCACATTTATGTATTTTGGTTTTGGATTTTAAAACTCTACTAGGGTCGTTTACACGATTGGTAGTGTTTTGGGGAGATTTTAACCTCAAATCAATTAAAGTAAGCGACGTTTTCCATTATCCCCACCAGAGAGAGTGGAAATATTACAATTTTGGTAGTATTTATGTGTGACTCCATGTACAATATCATAAACTATATCATAGATCCATATGTAACCCAGCCTGTGAAAACTCCTTTTTGTGGCATTTACTTTTTGTGTACATAAAAACATACTTCATATTCGTAACATTGTCATCTTTCCTATTGACTTAGATCACCATAGTGAAATAAATGGATCAAATCAAACTTAAATGCTTGTTTTCTCAGAATTAAACTTTCTGAGGTTAGCTTGGCTTTTCAAAAGCTGGTTCTCAACGAATTTTGTTATTTTGTGAAAATTACTCTCATAATGTATATCAAAACATTACCTTTCAAGTTTAAGTGTGTTACCAAATGGCAATGTATTCATCTGAAGAAATTTGGAAGAATATTCACAACAATAGACCCTTTGACAATCAATGAACAAACCAAAAAGACTGAGCCGTTTATCAAAATATCTTTTGTTCTTTTTTATGGACATGGTGGATAAAGTATGACAGATTTGGGGCTGTTAAGTGCTCAGATCAGCTATGAGGTGATGCAATTTAACACAGTATCACAAACCTCTTCCAATCGACGCCTCTGTTCTTTCTGTTCCTCTATACGTTTCTGTCTCTCAGCCAGTAGTTGGTGCTTGTGTCCTTCATTCTGCTGTTGCTCCAGCTGCTGTCTGCGCAGGGCATCCGAGCGCTCCTTATTGGCCAACTGCAGACGCAGGAAGTCCCGCCTCAGGGTGGACTCCCCAGGAACATTGATGATGGAACTGTGAAAGTAAGTAAAGATTCAGAGTTCAGACAAATCTTTCTACTTTTAACCCAACACCAAACACCTCATGCGGGCTGTACCTGGGTTCTCCCATGTCATGCTCTTCCTCCTCCTCTTCACTGCCACTGTACTCATACTCAGTCTCGTCTGAAAGAGTCAAAACAACAATCGATCAAATTAAGACATGCAAAATTCCCTGATGGTGTCAATGTTACTCGAACCATTCATCACCATAAATGACATTTGATGTTCAATATTTTAGCAATGTCATCTTTCTCCCGGATAGACGTGCTCGAATTTAACAAAATAAACCATCAATTATGAATATATAAAATGAAAGGGACCTATTTGTCAGAAATGATGACCCATACCGGAAATCTGACCTCTGAATTTTACCCCTTCAGTAAACAGTGGGCAGTTTTCACTGCAGCGCCTGGGGAGTAAACAGGGCCTTGCTCTAGGGCACGTGTGAATCGATGGCCCCGAGAATCGAACTGGCAACTTTGTTATCACCAGTTCGACTCTCCAACCACCAGGGCCACTACTAGCCAATCTTTGAATGCAACCCATCCAAGTATACAAACACCCTGAGCAGTGGGCAGGTATGTTACGGGGCTCGAGCTTTGGGGCTCTGCCCAAGGACACCATCTAAAGCGTGGTTCTGAATATGATAGAGTGCTTGTTATTCACTCCCTACATACAATCCCCACAGGATCAGTGTATTGACCGGTGACTTGGTGTTCACAAGTCTGACAGGTCACGATTGCCCCTTGAGCAAGTAGTAAAACAATCAGAGTATCATGAAAGGAAGTACCCTATAAAAATTAAAAACTGCCATCATGGACGAAATACATTACACTGAAATCTCACACTTACAGTAATTCATCCAGATAGGGAAAACTTTGTCAACATTTACTCCCTCTTGTCACTTCAAACTTGTATGATTTTCAACTGCCAAACACAACAATAGATATTTTGAAGAATGTTGAGAACAGGACCACATTAACCTGCATTGACGGTTTCCATTTAATTGAAGTGAATGGGTGACAGGGCGGTTTGTTTATAAACTTTTTTCTAAATATCTTCTTTTGTTATGCATAAAAACAGTCATACAGGTTTCAAAGGATGAGGATATGAGTAAGTGACACCATTTTTTGGCTATTTATTACTTTAACACTAGGACAGAGAGAAACATGGTAAAAACACCAAAGAAGCATCTCAACCTTTCATGTATCTGCTCTAGACACCACAGAGAGTGACATTTCAGACTTCATATATCAACTAAAATTACTTTGAGAACGCTTGTTTAACAGCAATTGAAAAACTGCCACAAAAAAAAAGAAAGAGTATAAACAGTGAATAGTGATGTCAAAATGTCAAAACAGCCACTGGGAGAAGAGTATTACAGCTAGATTCGCACAATATAACCTCAAGTAGAATTTTAGAGGCCTTTTTATCCAGAAAATATAAAGACTCGGAAATAAAAGAGGCGGCAGTGCAGTGTGTGATAGATGTTAAATGTCAGCAGAGATGAAGTGCAGCCTGAGGACAATATCTCAGCAGTGTCCTGCTGGTACTGAGTGAAGTCATTTAGTGTTTAACGTGCGCATGACGTAAAGCGTATAATGAAAGCATGAGCTGCATACAGAACAAGACATATCAGATTCTAATAGATCTGGCTGATAAGGTCCCTGCCCGTGTTTGTGCGTGCTCACCTCTCTCGCCTCTCTTCTTCTTGGTGCGGTCGATATGGTCTTTCAGTTGAATGCGGATCTGCCTCTCGTTGGGCAGGTCCCTGATGAACTGATGCTTGAGCATCTGGTCCGTGTTGGGCCTCTGGTTGTGGTTCTTCACCAGACAGCTCTCAATGAATGTCTGAAACTTCTTTGACCTGCAGATATATGAGGAAGTTTAAGAAGGATGGAGCCGATCTTTGTTTTTTCTCTTCGGGCTGCTTGTGTATCTCACATACGTTTGATGTTTTGCAAACTTGTGAGAATGAATGCAGTATCTAGGCGGTTTCTCACGGGATTAACATGAAAGAAAGCATAGTGTAAATTGTTTTATATATAGCATTATCTGCTTTAATGAGGAATTATTTAATAGTGGATTTAACCACTTACATGTCTCTATCACCCTACAAAGTGAACTCAGAAATTTGAAAACAAGACCAAGCTCCTATAACACAAAATAACCTTGTGGAGGTGTAAACATTTTTGTTAGCAATTTAAAAAATAAATATTGTAACGGAAACCTTTTATTGCCAATAATAATAATTAGTAATGGATTTCAACATTTTATTTGAAAAATACAGCAGAAGTTTTGCATGATTCTGCAATGGAAACAACACAATATATCTACAACAGTCGATAGGCACTCTCTTTGAATTAAGTCTGACTAAATTCATTTTATTATCTGTTAATATTGGTCTAAAATTCATTTTAGTATCTGTATATTTTGGTCTAAAATTTGGTTGGTCCTTGTAATGCAATTGATTTTTTGGTTAAGATATTTTTAATATTTTCATCTGACGACTTCTGTTTTAAATAACTTTATAATAACAAAAAAAGACTGCCATCTTTTCAATTATTTATAAAATAATTTATGGTGAAATGAAATAATTTTTCAAATGGTTCCCAAACAATTTATTATACACCCTTCCCTACGGTTACTATCCCATACATCCTTGCGTACTGTTTAAACAGCTTTCCAGGTTAATTTTAAGGTTAAAATTAACATAAATTTATTATATATATATATATATATATATATATATATATATATATATATATATATATAATAAATTAATGTTTCTTGAGTGAGAGAGATCCTAAACTTTTGATAATCTATATTTTCTGCACCAAGTTTGAAACCCTTTAAATAGCACAATGTAAGGTGTTATTTTATACTACTGTAAATCTTACATGTATTTTCTGTATTTAGCTGTAACAGTGCTTAATCACATGACTTAGACGCTATAAAGTAGGTCCTTTGTCAAGCATAACACAAAACCCTTCTCATAGCAACTGTGCTTGGACATCAATGTGTGAAGGACAGACCTTTAAACAAAGATTACATGTGACCAATGAGTTCTTAAACAGTAGGCTAGACAACAATTGTCAATCTTGTTGGATCTCAGCTAGGTTCTGTGACCTTTGTGAACAAAGAAAGGGCTGCTCACCACTTTTTGGATTTGAGTTTGGGGGCTGGGTTTCTAGGGATCAGAAACAGGGCTCTCATTGGGTGCATGTCACACAGAGCTGTGGGAGAAAAACAAAGAGAACTTTACCACAATGTCTAATACTGATTTTGCATTTTAAAACCACATAGCAGACTATGGCGGTTAACAATTATATTTGATATATCATCATACAATACGTTTCAGATACATAAAGGGATAAAGTTAATTAAGTCTTGGACAAAATGTGACCCTGCCTGTGCGTTCCATGCTAAAGTCTCAGTACAACTAAAGTATGAAAGCCTTCAAGTTTAATTCCAATAATAATTGTACAACGATTTAAAGTTTGACTTTACACACTCAACATATTATTGTTATAGTTCACCCCCAAAAAAATCACTATATGACTTCTTATGAATAGCACAAGATTTCTTGAAGAATGATGTTAACTGAACAGCACTGGCACCCATTCACTGTAATCGTATTGACAAAACCAACTGAACGGTTGCCGGACACCTACATTCTTTAAAACATGTTTTGGGTTCTGCGGAAGAATGTCATACAGTTTTAAAATAACCAGAAGCGAGTAAATGATGACATATATTTCTTTAAAGCTATTAATTTTTTCGTTTTGCAGGATTATTTTATGTACAAAACCACAAAAATCACAGGGTGGGACACAAATAATAAGTCCTCATGTAAAGACAGTGATATGAGCAGGAAATTGCAAAGACTGGTTTGTTGTGTTACTTAGATTAATAAAGTCCCATCTGAGTTTGATAATAGCTCCATTTCTCAAATATGTAACATTACATAAACCTTCATCATGCTTCATTTTAAAAGCTCTTAGGAACTATAAACATGTCACCAAGAGGTTAAAAACCCAATTTCAACATACGTGTGAAATTACACTCCTAGCTATCAACAAATGAACAAAATATGTAGCTAACATCAGAACTGAAATAGGCTTGTGTGCTCTGCAGGTGGTGATGTGGGCAGGTGTCTGTGAGTTCCCTGCACAGAGCCAGCAGAGCCTCAGGGTTCCATATCTTTCAGCCTGGCAGCACGGTTGGCAAGCTTCCACCAACATTGAGGACAGTTGAACAAACTGGTTTCGAGCAGCCATGTCTCTTTTGGACACAGATCTGTTGCCACACACTGAGGCCAATACGGAAGTGCCAATAAAAACACACGCATAACACACACAAGCACACACACACTTTGTGATAACAAGGTTGAGTCAACTCTCTAATGCACTGCATTAAAAAAACAAGCTTGTCCTCAAATGCACTGCCTAGCAGCTTTGCGATCCCCGTTCGAAGCAGCAGCGCCCTGCCAGGACGCCAGGATTATTCCCGTCTCCAGCCAGGACAAGATCTCTACAGTCTGCCTGCCCTTTTGCCCGTCCGTCATTTCGCAGCCATCTGTACGACAGCCCCTCCACTGAGATCACAACACTAAACCTCTCATTTTTAAACAGATGAAGTCTGTGACATTCACATTGACTTTCCTCAGTGTCATTACAAATCTTTCTGAGCTGTGATTATATGTACTGTAGGAACAGAGCAGTTCCGGGGAATTGGGTTACTTACGTGGGGCTCCTTCGGCCATCTCAATGGCTGTGATTCCCAATGACCAAAGATCGCTCTGAAACACAAAAACGAAGAGACAAGGCATGAATGGGATTTAAAATACAAGGTTTAGTAAGACTGTTAGTAAAAATGTATTAGTTTTCAGTGTTCAAATTTCATGACATGATTTTAAACGATGCAAGGAAAAAATTTATCAGAAAAGAAATGCATTTAAAAAACATGTTTACTGTGCATATTTCCTTGTCTTTTATAAACACATGTTGTGAACATACATAAATACAAGTAAATATTTTATAACAGATTTATAATATTAATAATTCCTCTTTTTCAAATATATTTCTTTATATAATATAGTATAAAGATTGAACTCTTTTAATATTATTCTTGAAAATCAACACATGTATGTATTTGTGTGTATATTGATACAACATTAATACACACACACTACACAGCTATGCAAACACACATTTTTATTCCGATGCAATGGTTAATCCCTTAACAGCCCTATAAGACATAAGTAAAATAAAAAAAATTGAATCAAGAAAAAAATTTGTCTTATTAAACATAGAATACATAGTGTCTGCAATACAGTAAGAATATGTGACAGATGCTCTAACAATGTGAGTAACTAACTTACATGTATGATTATAAAATTCAATGACCTAATGTTGGAAAATAAACAGAAGAACAACCAGCTTTCACGTAATTGCTTAATTGTGAACAACTGGATTAAACTGTATTACATGATGTTATATTAAATTGATTCTGTATGTGGGCAGTTAACAAATATAACCCTTTAAAACAACAACAATGAAGATACGTCTCTCTTATAACATTATATAACAACAAACACAAATTCTGAGCTTAGTAAAGTAAATTAACAAGGTTGTTTACTGTGAACTTGGCACGTTCGCCATGAATTGAGGTTGTAAATGCACAACGACTCGTACAACCAGTTGTCACACTTTTATCCGTTTCATAATTGAAAGCTGTCATCCACATTGACTCGCTTCACCTCTAATAACCTTCCACGGAAATCTGCCTCTCTGAGAACATTTCTCTGGAACGGTTCAAAATGTGAACGTCTGATACCGTACATGCTGTTTTGAAACGTGTTGCCTGGAAGATTGACACCAAAACATTAAATGACATACATTTAATTGAATCTTCCAAATCCTACAATGCTCACCAACCCACCCTGATTCCCTTTAAAACATCAACCAAGAACAATCAAGCCAAGACTAACCAAGACTCATTTGCCAAGCGAGGCCAAACTCAATCTCAATCTCGACAGGTTTTCTCAGCAGTGCTGAGCATTATGTCTTTGACATCCAGGAAAACTGATATGACAGTAATATAAATGCAGTGCAGCAAACGCCAGTTATTCAATCCAGGGTGTAAAACCGCTGCACACAGATGACATTTCATACTGCAATAAAGCCCTCTCATACTTCACATTTGTCTGGGCTCCGAGCTAGACCAGGAATGAATTTTTAAACGAGCAATGAAACAGACTACAGCACAAAGACAGAAAGAGAAATGGGCCAATATTTCTCTGAACAGGAAACAGAGGTCTCGCTGCAGTTTCAGCGAGGCTGGATGTGTGTCCTGTTATTGCGACATTATCGATGCTGCCAGCTGTGGCGTGGATTGCTGTATTAGCTTGAGTGATCTGTGGATAATGGGGGCTAAGTTGTTTCCAAGGACAGTTTATTTGATTTTGATTGCATATGCTCACGCCTGTATTGAGTAAATTTAGGACCTGTGATCAATACTCTTTCCTTCTAGCTGAATCACTTCAGACTAATGCAGAATGAAGGAGAGAGACGCTGCTTTACAACAGCAAAGCACCAGCTTAAGTATTAAGTAGTAGAAAGTCCATTTCATAAATGCCTACAAGTTAAGACATCAAACACCACACACATTGGAGAATGTTGAAAGATTGAAGACAATGATTATTATATTTTGAAGAAGAAAAACAATGGTGTTTTTTCGTAATGTTTATATTTGTGATGTGGTTTTTTCACATCCATTCAAATTTTAAACCTGTAAGTAACTGGATAGGAGAGCTCACCTTATAGTCATACGTAGCTTCAGGATTCTCATCACAAGCGATGACCTCGGGAGCCATCCAATAAGGTGTGCCGATGAAGGTGTTTCTGCGACTCACGGTACGGTCCAGCTGTGCGCTCACACCAAAGTCCACTGCGATTGAGATCAAACGGGCAGAAATCAGTATGATCGGTTTATAATACCCTACTACGGCAATGAAAACTCTCACACACAGCAGGCCGAGCACAACAAATGTGATCAACTCAATAGGACAGGCTTTCACTTTAAATTAATCTGTCATTTACATTGAGAATTACTGAAAAAACTATTATTATAGCAGGGGTGGTACAACAAGTGATAAAATGCGACAATAAATAGTTTATTACACAAAAAAAACTGTTAACAAAATAATATTATTATAAATGTATGTTAAATATAAATAGGTTATCCGTCTGGCTAGTGGCTCATAATATAAGCACAGAACGGAAGATAACTTAAAGCTAGATGCATATGCATCCAAGGAACCGTACGGTATTGGAGATGTCAGACACAACTCGAGCATAAACTCTCAGAGAAATGTTTTGACAGTATATTGAACCATACATTTATATTTTCCTAAACCAATGTTGATAGAGTCCAAACATAAATGGAAATCATGTACAGACAGATATTTCCCTTAAGATGAGGATAATAAAGGCTTTGTGGGGATTGTGGGATTTCTGTGAATTTAAAAGCGCAAACCATATTAAATACATTATATATATTTTGATTTCTCTTATGTATATATAAGGACTATTACACATATAACTATTCTTAAAGTAGCAAATTGAAAAATCATGCAAAATCTCATGTATATTTAAAGCAACCAAATATTTTCATATTTTTCATAATTTCATTATTTTTTTCTGGTAAATTTGACATTTGCATGAAATTGCACTGTAATAACTGTCATTTTTCAGTAGAAAAACAGCTCGGTTAGAAAAGGAAGCCTGTAGGTAGCTTAATGAGTCCTGATCAGCTTGTTTTTCTCATCCCCGGATGCCTTGTCACTTTTTTACACTATGTCCATTGTATTAAGGTATCTATCCTGTATGTTAAGCATATAACAACCTGCCCCAGAATATTCTCTAACTTAAAGTGAGATAGAGAGTCAGTAGAGGCACAGAGATATTATATTATATGTCATAATTCAATATATGATGTATATAGGGTAATACACTGGTAAGGACAATGACACATTACCCGTTGGGACACTAATAACTTTTGAGTATGTGACTGCTTTTATTTCTTGTGAAACCCTCAAAACTGTTTTTATCGTCGTGCCTGCCAAACAATAAACCTTATTGAGACTCACATCATGCTTTGAAAAGCTCAAATCGGCATTAAGCCTTTAGCATATTTATGAAATGTGCTTGATGAGCACTGCCATGAACTAAGTGATCAATTATTTACCGCCACACAGGCTAATTGATTTAAAACTGATCTTCCAGACTCGCACAAGCAGGCTTATTTCCCAGCTGGGTCTCAAAGACCACACCGGTCACAAAGAACACCTCATAAACATTTCGGGGCTGTGCTTTACTTGCAATCTCTTGGACAGGATTTACCTTCTCCCGCTGTGCAGAGTTGGATTTAAAGCGAAGTTATCGGAGCCTACAGGGCTGTGCTCTTACCTAGTTTGACCTCAGCATTCTCCGTCAGCAGCACATTTTGGCCTTTGATGTCTCTGTGGATGACTTTGTTATAGTGAAGATGACTGAGTCCCTGGTGGAGAGAGAAAAATGAACTCGATTTATGCAAACAAGAATGGGACAAATCCGTCATTTATAAACATAAGGTTGAGACTACCTACCTTTAATAACTGTGAACATGTTATACTAAATATGACCCGAAAAAATGTGTTAATTTAAAAGTAAATATAACTTATGCGAGGTATTCTTTGGGAGTGCGCTTGTGTCATCCTCTCTTTAAAAGAAATGCCAAAAAAGGTTTTATATGTTGATTTCTAATACAATGATACTTTTTATGAACACATTTTATGTTTCACTTTATGTATTATATAACCCTGTTAACTAATCCAGGATATAAACAGCCAAAGACTGTAGATGGTTCACAAAAACGGCCATAAATAGATACTACTAGCTCAAAACCGTGTTCAATCTCAAGTCTAGACTAGCTGACCAAACTTTTGGACTGTCTATCAGTTTCCTGATTCTGCCGAAAACAAAAGAAGATATTTTGAAGATTGTTGGTTGTCTGTCACCTTTTTAATGGCATTGTTGATGTGTTACAGTAGTGAATGGTGCCACTGCTGTTTTTAACAGACTTTCTTCAAAATATCTTTGAAATGATAAAGAGGGTAAGTACATGATGACAGCATTTTATTTTTGGGTGAACTATTAATTGTATTTCACCCATGTGAAATGTGTTTCAAGTAACACATCAACCCAGTACATTTCAAAAAGATTCCAGATTGACAGATTTCTAATTTTGTGTAGTTACAGATCAAATAAAAATGGGGGGGATGAGTAATGCGTGTACATAACAATGCCATTATCAAAACAGGTAGCTTAAACATTTTTAATGCATGAAATATAATTATTAAACTTTATTTTTATAAATTTATTAAAGTATTAATTTATTAGTGTATTAAACCTTATTTTATCAATGTTTAATTTATTAATGTTTTATATCAGAACAGTGCTTCATTACAATTATGAGATTTTGAAGGTTGTTTTGGAAAAGATATATGATTTATGCTTATAAATCTCCTGAAAAACAACATGACCAACCTGGTTTTGTTATAAAGTACAGTCACTTACCCGGAGGATCTCTCTGCTAATGTATGCAGTCCAGTCTTCCCTCAGCGAGTTACCCTTGGTGTTTTTGATCAGGTCTGTCACTGATCCTGCTCCGCAGAACTCCATTACCAGCTGCAGGGAAGACGGCACAAGTCACTTTCGGTCCCACACTTTCAGACGCAAATCAAGATTGTCCTTTTGTCCTCCGCACACGAGCATCTTTAAAGCTCAGAGATGCAAGAGCGTTTTGTATAATGTACAGGCCCAATAAATCTCATATCATTGCTGTTGCCCCGTTTAATCTCATTTCTGCACCCATCTTGCCATCTACTTATCAAAAACATATTGCAATAACCCATTATATGGCAAACAAACAAACAGCACAGTAGGGACTTGCCTCTTTTAATCAGGCTGTAACTTTTTCAAAGGATAGAGCCTGGGTAGATTTTATTATATCCCGAGACATAGACACAAGATAAATACTGCAGCATTCACAAAAACACTCAAGAAAGGACATTCAAATGCAGGACATAAATCTTTGAGCACTTCTCAAACACAAGCAGAGAGAGAGAGAGAGAGAGAGAGAGAGAGACCAGAGAGAAAGAGAGAGAGAGAGACCAGAGAGAGAGAGAGAGAGAGAGACCAGAGAGAGAGAGAGAGAGAGAGAGAGAGACCAGAGAGAGAGAGAGAGAGAGAGAGACCAGAGAGAGAGAGAGAGAGACCAGAGAGAGAGAGAGACACCAGAGAGAGAGAGAGAGAGACCAGAGAGAGAGAGAGACACCAGAGAGAGAGAGAGAGAGACCAGAGAGAGAGAGAGAGAGACCAGAGAGAGAGAGAGAGAGAGAGAGAGAGAGAGGAGAGAGAGAGAGAGAGAGAGACCAGAGAGAGAGAGAGAGAGACCAGAGAGAGAGAGAGAGAGACCAGAGAGAGAGAGAGAGAGAGACCAGAGAGAGAGAGAGAGAGAGACCAGAGAGAGAGAGAGAGAGAGACCAGAGAGAGAGAGAGAGAGAGACCAGAGAGAGAGAGAGAGAGACCAGAGAGAGAGAGAGAGAGAGACCAGAGAGAGAGAGAGAGAGAGACCAGAGAGAGAGAGAGAGAGAGACCAGAGAGAGAGAGAGAGAGAGACCAGAGAGAGAGAGAGAGACCAGAGAGAGAGAGAGAGACCAGAGAGAGAGAGAGACCAGAGAGAGAGAGAGGACCAGAGAGAGAGAGAGACCAGAGAGAGAGAGAGACCAGAGAGAGAGAGAGACCAGAGAGAGAGAGAGACCAGAGAGAGAGAGAGACCAGAGAGAGAGAGAGAGAGACCAGAGAGAGAGAGAGAGAGAGACCAGAGAGAGAGAGAGAGAGACCAGAGAGAGAGAGACCAGAGACCAGAGAGAGAGAGACCAGAGAGAGAGAGAGACCAGAGAGAGAGAGAGGACCAGAGAGAGAGAGAGACCAGAGAGAGAGAGAGAGAGAGAGAGAGAGACCAGAGAGAGAGAGAGACCAGAGAGAGAGAGAGAGAGAGAGAGAGAGACCAGAGAGAGAGAGAGAGAGAGACCAGAGAGAGAGAGAGAGAGAGATGAGAGAGAGAGAGAGAGACCAGAGAGAGAGAGAGAGAGAGACCAGAGAGAGAGAGAGAGAGAGACCAGAGAGAGAGAGAGAGACCAGAGAGAGAGAGAGAGACCAGAGAGAGAGACCAGAGAGAGAGACCAGAGAGAGAGAGAGACTATTAATATGCATGGTCAGGATGAAGATACCAGACAGGAGAAACAGCATCAAAACTCTCAAAGACTACATTCCCCCTGATGAAAGAGCGCATCACTCAGGTTTAATTGGCCTTGATGTGGCCGCAAGAGCAGAACTTGTTGTCGAGCTCAAGCGATCAGCTGAGACTTCGAGCAAACGTGAAGAGCTGGTGAGATGTGAATGGCATTTTTATTTTATTGTTGCAACAATGCACTTTCTTAAGATGCTAACACGGAAGAATAGTTTTTTCACTATGCCAGTACACATATACAGAATCCAGAATAGAGTTAAAATTTACATTTTTATATGCAATTTTACATTAAACTATGTTCAATTATGTTGGTGACAGAAAATATAAGAATGTGCTCTAATAGAGCATACAAGAAACAGGCCTTTTAAAACAGGCTGAATCACTTTTGTAATCTTTTTAATGACATCATAATTCAAACCTTTTTAATTTAAGAGACTTGCAAAAAACTATACATCTTTATTGCGCAAGATTGCTTTCCCTGTTATTGACCTTCGAGGCCAAGGAAAGTCTTCTGATTTAAAATGTGCTATTGCTGTATTGCAGATAAGCTTGTATTACACGGGGAGTGTGTTGGCTAATCACTGCCCATTCATCTCTATCCATTCGATTTCTCGGGAGGAAACTCTGAACCTCACATGGGAAAACAGGATTTGTTCTCATAAAGGGGCCGACTGACAAATATCTCTTTTACAAGTTATTGTAAAAAAACAGTTCTTAAGAACAGTACAATAATCTCACATAAATCGTCAGGATTTAGTGTGTGTGACAATTACTCATAGGCTATGTAAAACAGGATATATTCCCAAATTATTTTTTATTTGAGCTGACGATACTTGTTTTGTTTGAAAAGACGCTGTAGTAACTTCTATGTGTGAACGGGTTAATAAAACTCTTATGGAGCGTTGTAAGTATTGAGGGTATAATCATTGCAGTGCAAAGGTTAAAAACAAAGGTGTTCCAGGAAAAAAGGGATACAACAAAATTGTAGACTTTAGTGTCTAAAAACAGTCGTGGTCTGGTGGTTTGAGAGTTGAACTTGTAAGCGGAAGGTTGTGGGTGGCATCCCAGTGCCAGCAGACAATGACTGAAGTGCCCTTGAGCAAGGCACCTCACCCTTGTTTGCTCTGCAGTGATGATTGACTGCTGCATAATATTGAAAGTTGCTTTGGATAAAAGTGTCTGCCAAATAAATGTAAATTGGAAAAAAGAAAGAACATATTAAATGTCTGTTCCGCACAGTCTTATCCTTATTTATGTCAAATTAAATGCTGCATCTTTACACGCTCTTCCATTCTAAAACAACAAAAAATAAGATCTGTGCAATATGATTATTGTGTGTACACATCACAATAGTTTGTAATAACTTTCTGAATTTAATGCTTCAAAAAGTTATGTGAATGCTAAGTTTTGCTTTGAAGCATAGCATAGAGACTGATATAAAATGTAAGATTCTGTGTCCAGCCTAAAACTTTTACTTTTTTACAGAATTCAAAATATGATTAAAAGACATTTGTGACAGCACTTCCACACATTAACTTCCATTGTATAAAAGCCACTCAGACGCATCTCAAAATATCTTCTTTGTGTTCCACTGAAAAAGTCATGTAAAGTTTTTGCATTTGGATCTAAAAATGTTTATCATTTGTTACACATTTTTTAATGTTTAAATCGACATGTTGTGCATCCTCAGTTAATAAATTCACACTCTTTGCTGCAAAGTGCATCGCAAACACCTTCAAAACCGGTCTTACCAGCTTGACCGGACTGCGGAGCTTTCCAACCACCAGACACTGATATATAAGGGCTGGCAACAAATAACTATCAATAACATTATAGTTATATAACAACGTTAGTCAAATCAGCTGATCATCTTCAACAGTCCTCCAACTTGGATATAACAGTAGTTCTTATATAATCACACTTCAGTAAAGAGCGTCTCATTTAGTCTTTAAGCAGAGCCCTCAGGTTCAAACACCACAAGGTCAGAGATGTGTGCCTGGCCAGACAGCTTGAGTGGCTGTTGTGTGGTCATGAAACTGCTTCGGTTAAATAATGCAATGCATTATAACATTATACATTCACTAAGATATAACTAAATATTAGTGGTAAGAAGGTTGAGAAGTTCACTGGGGGATAATGCTGTCAATGTGTCGCACAATAATACTACAAAGCAAAAGCAGATCATGATCCATTAATGATGCTCTGACTCATGTTCACAGACTATCACACTTAACCGAAGATCATGATTCAGCACGAATGTGTCTCGTTGGACAATCAAGTTTGAAAAATCCAGAAAAAGTTCTGAAAGATTGAATATGCAAATGTGCAATAATACAATAAAGGAAAAGGTCAAATCACAATGTGTTTTTTGTAGGATTTCAAGCCTGTAAGACGTTCCTTTGCACAACACAAGACATTTTTGAAGAATTTCGCTTACCAAACAACAAAGTGTACCATTCACTTATGATTTTGTTTGAATATAATTGAAAGCAACGTTGTTCAAAATATCTTCTTTGTGTTCTGCGAAGGAAAGAAAGCTATATTTTGAAATGGTTAATCATGATTGAGTTTGTTTACTATCACTTTAATCCAGATTAAGTTTAAGTGCATGCAATACTTAAAAAAAAGGTGCTGAACCCCTAAAATACAGGTACCAACCACCAAACCAAGACGAAATTGAAAGCGAGTTTCAATCACTTTTTCATATCAATACCATCTCTCTCTATCTATCACCTTGTGATTGGCAGGTCAGAGGGAATATTGAAGAGAATGAGAGTTTTGTGGCCCTTAAGTCTTGCAGCAGTGGGAATGTCACCCTTCATTTGAAAGGTCTCTTCTTTCAAGAGATGTCACTCTGTGCCGAGATGTGTCACAAATGCACTTCATTTCCCCTGATGTCTATCTTTATTGGTGCAGCGTGCCCGGCATGTCCCTGCAGCCCCTGATAAACAACACAAATTACCCTGCCGCTATCAGGGCTGATCCGACTATGGATGAAAATGGAAGTAGATGGAGAGGGAAAGGGCAGTTTGGCCAGCACCAAATGTTGCAAGAAGAAAAGACCCCAATTTCTTTGTCATAACAGGTCTACACTACATACATTCAGAATGGCCTGGCTGACCTTACTCGTCAATTGTAAACTGAGCTGAAATAGAAACAAAACTTCTTTTCTGGTATTGAAATACATACAAAAATACTTCACAGCCTATATTGATTCCTCAACGCTTCCCAGCACAGATCTTTATTTATTCTCCATGACGGGCCCATTCAAAGCCCATTTTTCATACACGTCCCCACGGGCTCAAAGGGGTCATTTAAACTACACAGCCCGTAGATGGGCACGCTCAATTTCTTTTCAATGATGGCACAGCAGGGCGCGGAACTCACCCACAGCTGGTCGTCCATACCAGGAGGATTTTTCTTAATGAAGGCACCATAGTAGGTGGCGATGTTCTTGTGGTGGGAGTACTTCTTCAGCATGTTGATCTCGGCCTTGATCTCTTCCTCTTCCTCCTATGATAACATATGTAGCAGGGGATTAGGGGATGTGTGGCATCTAACATTGTCTGCTTTAAGTAAACCCTGAGGCCAGAGAGACCACTCTGGCTGACCTATAATGACAGCGGATGGCCCACTTAAAGTTGCAGGTGCTTTTACATGAAGTGCAGAGCTGAAGCAGAGGAGAAAAGAGGGCACGGGATTAGCCGTAAGACCCCCTCATTAGACCACGACTGGAGTACTCCTCTGGGACTCCTCAGCTCCCCACTTTACGATCTCTTCAAGAGCATGCTGATGGACGCTGCCGATGAACAGCAATCTGAGTAAATGGCAGACCTCATTTCTACTCTCTTTTTCTTGCCCCCCTTCACTATAGGTCAGACAGATAAGATGAGTCTCAAAACCACGAGCTTCCTTTTAAGTAGAATAGTTTTGGATAGTAAATACAGACTTGCTTGTGCACAGTTAAATAAAACTATTTGTCATATTGAATAGGCCTTTGGTGGTTTGTGCAAAATTCAGATTCTTGTGAAATAAAATGAAACCGTGTTGACTAGAGATCTGCCGATAGATAATGATTCCGATTCCTGGGCTCAGGGTTTTTGCCGATACGTAGCACTGATCCAATACCTGTTTGTGTATCCGTGTATAGTTTAAGATACTACTAGCCCTGCATGAATTGATGACATTTTTAATGCTGTGCTTTTAAAATATTAAGCTAGACTTATCAACTTTTTATAAAACGGTTAGTTCCATTCCGTAAGACCATCGGTCATGAACAACCGCTGATGTTTGCCATGATGTAATTTAAGCAACAGCTCCAGAGCGTTAAAGATTTGAAAATTGAAAATAACTCACCCCTGTGACATCCATACACTTAATAGCAGCCAGTTGACCCGTTTTGACATGTCGGCCCTGCAGAAAAAGAAACACACGTTCAGAAAAACACGCACTGACAAATAGAAAAGTGACGCTGTTTTATCAGATCGTAAAAACAAAGTCTTGAGTCACTCATCTTTTAAAAAGAGGCAAATCAAAATCCCTCGTATATGTATTAAATGCATGTTAAGTCATAGAGTATTATGTCACAAGATTATGATGAAATACAAATGGCAATGATCAACTCTTACAAGTGTTTTTTGGGAGTGTTGACCTTAATTCCAGTAATACCTGCTGTTATCATGCACTTATCCTAACACATAATGTCTAAGAAAGCATTCATTTCATTAGAAATACATCTGTTCTGTTATTGACAAACAGGTAACGCCTGTAGTTCATACACCATTGTCTCTTTACACATTTCTGGTTGAGAAAATATGAACATCATAAATAACCTATAGAAGCATATTGTGTGTGCGTAGTGTATGTCACAATGATGGTATTTCACACGAAGTAATCACAACCACATGTGCATGTACAGTGTAGGCAGGCTGCCCTAATTTCTAAATCACAAAGATCTTTTGTGAGTAATGAACAAAAGACATCCCAATTGTGTCAGGTCAGTAAAGCCCAAATTTCAGTGTGGACAATGAAAGAGTTCTTTACAGGAACAGCAGCTGACGTGGAGAACACAGCACTGGCTTCATTTACACACCGCCATGCAATCCAATGGTTTTAACCTCAGCATTTCCTCTTCCCCCGACCGTATGGTCATTAACCGATCAGTGCCTCTCGCTACTCAGCATTCATGACTGATTCCAACCAAGACTCAGGGAAACCAAATGACAATTACAAGCCGTTAGTTAGGAGTTGGGAGGTGTTTTGACATATTAATGAAGAATATTATTACTTTACATTGACAAAATGTGTAATTCGGAGTCATTTTATTGAATGACAAAAATCGCAATTAACTGTACTAATCGTTTTTCAATCACTTCTCACATCTGCCATTGGTGTATATAAAAACATGCTTCCGCCCGCAAGCACACGCCATTGGTTGAGCCAACGTTGCCGTATCACGATGATGAGGGTTCTTAAACCAACACCTCCATGTGATTGCGTTTACTCTTTAACAATGCTTTTGCAATATTTAAACTACAAATAGACTTAACATAAATGACGCTTTAGTTTTAAGAACAGGTTTGCCCAAATCATTTCATGCTAACCCAAGTTCGCCCGTCACCTTGCCACTCTTCTGTCCAGTCTTGTTTTGTATATTCCTTCCGCTATGTGCCAACTCTTTCCAACATGGGGGACAGGCATGGTGACAGATTCTTCCACAGCATCGACCAATCGGCAGCCAACGATCATTTTAATTAAAACTCAATGGCTTCCACCTCAACAATATGTTGTCTGCTTCTTCTACCAGACACCAGAGAAATAAACGGAGCGAAAGATTGAGACAGCACAGAGACCGCCGGGATAAAAGGTATCTTGACAGTTAAATGCCAAGAGAAAAAAGGAATTGCCTCCGTTAAAAATCTTACCCTGACAAGCTGGATTTGGCCATAAGGCGGTTCTCCGTTATTTGTCAGAGAGCCAAAAGAAAGACTGTCAAGCAAATGACAGGACCTCCTCAGGAGGCCCCATTAATATCCACGGATTCATCTCAGCGCAAACATGCACGGTCCTTTACCATTCATTACACAAGCATAATAACCTCAAATACTGTAACTACACACACATAAGGCGGATGGGCCAGACAGCACTGCTTTTCAAAGGCTCTGTGAATAATTTCGGCTGTCATACAACAAAAAATCCAATTCTCAATTCTCAATTCCGAACAAGTTATTTTACCATCAGAAGGTATTCAGCTATTGATTCCCGTCTTGAACTGAAACACACTAGAAAAACGACCACAAGTACATCACTAAACACACAATATTCCAATAACAAAGCACAGACACTTCATTCAGGGCTCGAAATTGTGTCGCATATGCCCCCGAAATGTAACTTCTGCGACTAGAAACTAGCCTTGGCATCGTGGTGTGTGTGGATGATCCTGTGTAGTGCCACGTAATGTGTGCGAAAACATTATGAATGAACATTATTGCTTTCCAAGGGGCAAGACTACTGAGGTCATGTAGCGCTTACACAACAATAAATGTCAATCATATCAAATAAATAAATTGAGCGTGATAAAGCCACAATTTTGTTTTAGATTTCTGAAATCAGCACTTTAGTTGACTGACTTTGTTATACCAGCCAGATCTATTATTCATTTTGTTCTGGTCTTTAATCTGTCTAATATTTTAATAATTGATACAAAAGATCTTTAAAAACATATTTTGGTCAAAATAATGGCAAAAGCACAGTCCGAAATCATGCATCCCTATTACATAACAGCAATCATCACATAGATGTAGTTATGTCAACATTTTATTTCTATTTATAAGTAGAGACATTTGGATCCTACATATTTTGCTGGTGCTCCCAGTTCTTTGAAGTTGTGAGTACCAGTGCTACAAAGTAAAAAAGGTTCATTTTGAGCCTTGATATTGCATTGCATTACATTACATAAGAGATGTCTCCTATAGCACAGTCAACGCATTTAAAATCTCTGCTTTCCCAACCTTAACTCCATTCAGTGTTTATCCCAGCCTTTGTGACCTAGATCTACAGTCATAACCAGGTTGTATGAGGATTACTAGACTTATCTTACGAATTCTACATACAGTATTTATATTCCTACTAGTCCGACTCAAAACGGTATTTCCTAAACCCATCTTAAGGCTTCTTTATGAGCAAACAAAAAGGAATTATGAATGATTGCCTCTCTCCCACAGAGTAAACAAAGCAGCATTGAAAGACGATGAGGATGAATAGTCCTATTTCTAAGATGCCCTGTCAAATATAAACTCAAGACTTTAAAACACATTCTTTTTATTAGCACAGACATGGTTTAATGGTGCAATACTAATAGCAGTAGTACCAAAAATGTCTGTATGACCAAAAGAGGTGCTTGCTGGCTATAAAGTTGCCAAAAGGACTTTTGGAAAGGCTTTCCACTAGATGTTGGATCATTAATGTAGGGATTAAATATTTCGGGTCAGACCCAAGAACATCATTGAGGTCAGAGAAATGTGTCTCGCTCATAGTCGACCTTTCAATTAATCCCAAAGGTGTTCAGTTTGGTTCATGTCCGGGCTGTGTGCAGGGCAGTCAAGTTCCTCCGCATGAGAGCCCTAAAGTAGTAGAGAGAACTACGTCTATTCTAACAAATCGAAATTTTGACCAAATTATCAGAAAACCACACTATATTACCAACTAATCTTACATGTGTCATTCTTTGGCTTCCTCATATATTGCAACCTGTTCCGTCAGCTCGCTAATCGTAAAATGCATATATCGCAGCAGTCATCGCCAGTTGGCACAGTCTCAGTCGAATTCTGCTGAATTTCAGAGGGGGAAACCAAACTCCTGACGGAGGGCTCCAGGGGTGAGATGACAGAGATCGACTGCAGTCACAGCAAAACAAACCGGCTTTAATGAGAAAGCAGGACTGCTTGAGATGCGTGCGAGAACCCCGCGTCACCCATCGCTCTACTCCCTCTGAAACCAATTGGCTCGTGGCTTCTATGCATGGCTGCCGAGACGCAGTGCAAGGTGAGCATCCCTGATAAGACCAAATTGACTCGGCACACTTTTAACCTGCCGGGTTCATGAGCCGCCACCAGCCCACATCAGCGCCAACTTTGAGTGTGGATCATTTAAAAATGAGAACAAAATTTGTCCAAAACTGTTTCTTTAAAGCATTGAAAATAATTGGGCCGATTCATAAAGCTGGTTTATCGGGGCTTAATCCCGAAGTGTGGCTTGTCAATATTTAAAACTCACACACAACATCTCCACGCACACCATATGACAGAAAACTCCAATGAGGTGCAAACGTCCGACAGAGAGACAGACGGGGTGTATGGGATGGCATTGCTAATAAGACATCAAAGTTCGAATACCAAACATTAAGTTCTTGATATAATTAAGCTTCTGTCCATTAGCACTGCTTTATCCATAAACTAGGTCATGAGCCCGCAAGCGAGCCTTTCAACTCATTTGACAGGTTTTACAGATGCAGACATGATTAAGTACAGGTCAACAGGAGGGTCTGGCAATCATCATTTTAATCTCGAATATAAAAATGTATTCAACACAACGCAGAATTAACCTTGACCATTGCTTAAAACAATCTGCAAAAATGGGTAACATATTACCTTTAACAGTTAAACGCATTAAAATGTAATGCAATGAATGATAATGTATAAGGGTTCAATGTTCTTAAAATTGAAGATGCAGTGTATTAATGCGGTACACTATGCGTGTCGTTACAGGTCGGACCTAATCTATTTCAGCACAGAGTTATCAAGCTGGCTTATCACTACAACAACTCCTCTGTTGGCATCCCTTACCCGTTCTTACCATCACCGTAAAGGACAATACCACGCCTAGAGGTGCACAAGCAAACCCAATTGCTTGAGTATGTATATACTATACATACACTCGTATATCTTAGTTACTAAACTGCATCTCACAAAACGTCAGACCTCCATCCTGGATTCCGGGTTGGTTTTGATTCTTATCATAATGTTAATTTTACGTCTCAACTTTAGTGTGTGTGAGATTAAAACTTCAATCAAGCTTTTTAGGAGGCGCTGGGTAAACTAAAATCTATATTACTATTATAAAGTATAACACTGATGAAAATAAATATTACATCCACTGTAGGAAAAACAGAAGCCGGATCAATCGCCAGGCTCCATTGAAGTTGGCTGGACTAGATTTAGGTACAAAAATCACTTCACCATCACTCTCCAGAAAATGCTTCATGTGATTGAAGCATCATCTAAAAGAGCCAAGAAAAAAAGAGCCCTGGCAAATAATTGGACACAATGTTTTTCACCCAGTGAGCAATCAGCCATAATCCGACATCAAGCCTGTTGGGTCTGTCTCTGTTCTGCATACCAATTCAATTACAAAGCCCATTGAGGACCATTAAAATGCAAGTGGCTTTTCCCTATACAGTAACCTAGCAACAATTACAGTAAGCAGTGCAGTCCGGAGGATAAGAACTGCTGAATGCTCTTCTTTCGCTCATCTGGTCCGATAAACAGGGCATATGGAACGGTGCCCGTTGGTGACTTGGCACGGTTCCCTCTAACTTAAATGAAGTTCATACAATTTGCAGACACTTGAATAGACTGCACAATAGTAACATTAAATGTTGACATCATGCTAGGTTTATAAGAAACTGTGAAATTAAGGAAAATTATCCAAATGAAAGATATGATTCATTAGGCTGGAGTATTAAATATCTTTATTTCAATTTTATTTCTTCTATCGTGTCTTTGCACAATCATGCTTTATTTTCTCAACACATATACCAGGGAATATAAACATTTTTATCTTTAAATCCATAGATTTCATAGCTACGACAAACAAACGCTTGATCAAATTAGTTTAGTGCTGCTTCAACTGCTGTTTGTCTCCCGAGCTGTATACGCAATCTTAACCACCCAGATGAGTAAAACAAAGCGAGGCGAGCGAGGAAATTAAATTTTTTCAAAGCAGGTCTTAGGTTCTGAATGAAAGAGCTCATATTGGACAGAGCATTAATCCTGTTCAACTCCCAGCTGAAAGATGTTTTTTGAAATTTACAGACGGCCTTGAAAACTCGCTCAAAGCCTTAAATCCATATCTGGTGGGAGTATTATATCAGCCGAGCACTGACAGAAATAGATGAAGAAAATAAAGCAAAGAACAACAGCACGAAGGAGAAAAATGTTGGGAAAATGTTCGAATTCCTGGACATTGAGTAAGCAATATACAATGCATTTGTGAAAAAAATTACATTTAAAGGTGCACGAATTTACAGCCCCCCTGTAGTAAAAATCTAGTTTAAATGTTCATTTGTTTGTGCTGTGTTTTTAAAGTAAGTGAAGTGACATGAAGCGAGAATGGTGTCCCAAACTTGGAATTTGTGCTCTGCATTTAACCCATCCCAGTGAACACGCACAGTAAGTGAACACACACCCGGAGCAGTGGGCAGCCATGCTGGGGGCGCCCGGGCAGCAGTGGGGGCGACGGTGGCTTGCTCAAGGGACTCACCTCAGTCGTGGTATCCCCGCTGGCACAGAGCGACCGGCAGAGACCTTCGGATCACGAGTCCAACACTCGAACCACCAGGCCCCGACTGCCCCAAATGTATTTATGCTTACATTTGAGTAGTTTGAAATTGGTATACATTTCTTTGTTCTGATTAACACTACAACCATAGTAAGGGCTTGCACATCTGAGTTTCACTAAATGCATAGTTCAGACAAAAATACGATTCTGTCATGAATATCTCACTTTCTAGTTGCTCCCAATCTGTAAACATGTCTTTGTTCTGATCAACACAGAAAGATTTTAGGACGAATACTTGTAACAGTTCTTGGACTCCATGGACCCCCAGCCGTCTTCTGCCTGCAGTGTATCTGTGATGTAGTTTAATAAGCCTGCAGTGACGGAAGCTGCATTCATTTGTTTGTAGAGCAAATGACTCAAACACTCAAACTGTCAAAACTGGAAATTGGAACACGGCTCTTAAATAAGTTATGATTTCCCACTCTCAAACAACTACATATCTCTGATCACTTCCGTCTTGCAGAATTACCAGAGTCTGGGAAACAACACCTCATACTGTGAGCATCCATCGTGCAAAACACCCACCCCCTGTGACCTACATGTAGCAGAAGCATGGATAATGTGTGTCACTGTGTGTTCATGACTACATCAGTGACTGCTTACATGTACTTTCCCAGGAGAGTGCGGAAAGCAGTTGCACTAGGAGGAAGCAACGCAGAAATAAAATGCCCGTTGAAAAAAAAGAGCAGCATGGAGGATGGAAACCGTTGGCCCGCAGGCCATGCTGCCATCTCTGCGACAGTGTTTGGAGGTCACGATCACGCTGTCTTGAAACATCTCTTGCTGCAAATAACTACAGCAAAATCCATACAGCCAGACCCTGTTCTGCCAACATACATCAGCCCAGGCTTCAAATGAATCAAGCTCAGAGATGTGATTGGCCAAGACAGAAGGGAGGAAAACAAGACACGAACTGTGTTCCAAAGTCTTCAGCGAGCTAGCCGAATGCCTACAGCATACTTAATCAGCTTCCATCTAGGGTTCTGAAAGTCCTTAACATCAGTATAAAGAACTTCACTAGAGAGCTTGCTTTAGTACGCAGAATGGTAATCACCTTGAAATTAAATAGCGCAAAACTACATTAACCTTCCTTTAAGAAAATCGAGCTGGCCATTTATCAGAGCTGTAAACGGTGTTAGCAAGAAACAATAATTCACTTGCATCCCAAAAATAACGGGTTTACGAATAATCCTGAAAAATGGCTTTATTCCGCGTGGCCTTTGACTGTTTAGCCCGAAACAGAAGGCATTAAATAAAAGAAGTCAAAAGCAAATAAAGGATCGATAAAACAATCAGTGGGCACTGAGAGCGTTCTGGCGTTAACAGAGAGAGTTAGTCAAGCGTTCAAAGTAATTACAGTGAGGACGGGCGAGATGGAGGATTCACCCGGTGACGGCGCATGTTAGAGCTGCCACACAGGAAGTCACAGACAAACAGCCCGTCGATCCTGAACGGCCAATCAGACTGCATGGAGGAAACTGTGATGGCACTTGGCATTGTCCTGGGAAGTCAGTCCTTGACACACATTCACACTCCCAGGGCTTTGATAAGGAAACGTTGCAGTGTTCAAAAGCATGACTGTGCATACAACATGGATGTTTTTGAAATATAAAACACACTACCACGCAAAAGGAACACTCCGTTTCCTGCATTCCTCTTCTCTCATATGTCATTGCTCTGTCTCCAGTCCTCCTTATGCCCACTTGCTCTTGTCCTTACTGCCGAGTTTGTTTTGAAACTCTGTCCAACTCAGTTTGTAGAATTATCACTATTAACATTATTTTATGATGTTGTAAACATGCCCGCTGAGTGGCAAGACTTCGGTGAACGAGATCTGATTTTCCATTTAAGAAAATACCTTGCTCATGCTTAGATTATTTTTGTATCCATGTAAACAATCCAACAACGAGATCTAAATGCTGTTTTAAAACATATTTACTTGTTTGAATAACAACCTCAAACATTCTTACAATTAAGGCAGCAGCAGATATTTGGTAAAATGTTTCTATCCAAACAAATATGGCAAACACTCCACACCACATCATGCTGATAAGAGTCAAAACACGCCGTTTGTTCTTTGACCATGAACAATCCAGAGACCCTAAGATAAAACACTAACCAACAGGAACACAGGAAAGCATTGGCAGGAACGCAGCGTGGGGTCGGATACATTTACATATATCTGAAAAACAATAACCAAAGCAAACGAGAGACAAAGCTCTGAATAAACAAATCAATTATGGCAAACTGGTGGACACAAATGAAATATAAATCACATTTCACAGCTTGTGGTTCACTGCAGAGCAGCTTTAATTAAAAAGAAGCCAATTAAAACAGAGTAAACGACTCTTATTGTCTCTCAGTAGGGTCACTGTCTGTTTGCGCACTTCTTTTTACTCATCATCCGTTTGGATCTTCACTTTCGGTCGGATAAATAATTGTACTCCCCGTACCAGTTTCTACCTCCCTCTCACTTTTTCTTTCCTTTGAGGCTGGATCGATAGAAATGGGATTTATACATCATACCTGTGTGATGGATGCCCCGGCATTTAAAGGCAAAGGGCAAATCTCCGACAAACGTAAAAAGCACTCCGAGAAAAATCTAATAAGGTTGCTTTAAACCAACAATTTGCTTTTTGTATGCGTTTCGAATAAACCTTTACAAAACGAATCCCTGCAAAACGATGCTTGCAATCGTGCAATTTTTCTTCTAAACTTCAGATGTAAACCTTCTTTCACCAACTTCTAACAAAGAGACAAAAATAATAGAAATCTATTTTAAGGTATACCTATAGCGCTCATATTCATAAAGTTTGTAACCAAACAGTAACCAAACCCACAACGATTCACAGCTACGTAGACACAGAACCGATACAAGTGAACAGGTGCCAGTTAACAACATTCTTCAAAATATCTTTTATGTTCTGCAGGACAAAGAAAGTCATACAGGTTTGAAATAATAAAAGGGTGAGCAAATCATTTTGCAAAGTTGTTATCCAGAACTTTTGCGTCTTTTTCAGAATCTCTGTTTAAAACATCAAATGTACAAGTTGCCTACTTATGTTAACATGCGTTAATGTGAAATGATGCCAAAGAGAAATGCATGAAATTGAACCCACTGAGTTTTAGCCAATTCTCGAATTATATTTTAAGACTATACTAGGCTTATGTGGCTTATTTGATGTTTTTTATGTAACTTATATTATTATTCATTTATACTAATCTATTATGGGCATAATGATTGCATTGAATAAGTGATTTGTTCCATTTTATTTAATAAACAGATTGTTTGAATGGGTTGTTTTACTCTCTGCAGTAAAGCATCAATTAGCTGTGGACAGAAATACACAAGCCAAATGCCAGCCACTTGTTGAAGCGGGTCACCATGGCAACAGTTGTGTTTGACTTACAAGAGGCATAAATCAATAGAAAAAGGACCGGGTGGCTGTGCCCCTCTTCTGACTGGTTTTGTGCATCACATAGTCAAATCTTATCATACCTGGTTAACGGTCAAAAGTGTCGAGCTTGTTTTACGTGCGCCATGTGTCAAATGATGCTTCACCTGACATCTACAATCATTCCAGCTTCTTGGGGGAATGTGGCTTTCCATTTTTCATCCACCAAAGCAAAAAATGAAATCCAAGCAAGGCAGGGTTTTTTATCACTTAGAGTGCTGCTGGACATCCACGGAGACCTAATGAATATTCAGCAGCTGAAGATGCCCTAAAACAACTACTAGAGCAGTTAACCAAAGCCATGCGAGAGACCCGGAGGGCCGTGAGATGGTGGAACATGGTGTGTGCCACCCCAAAAGCAATCCTAGAATTCTCATGCTTCTTTTCCCCTTAAGAAATGATGGATGTTCTATCAAGTAATGCAATCATGCTCCTCGCCTCAGCAGTCATCTGGAGCCCCTTAGCAGCTGAAGAACCCGAGAAAGGCTCATAAGTGGCACTCAAAGACTCATTCTCACCCACCCGGTGACTCTCCAGCAGATGTTTCAACTGTATTTATACTCGCCAAAAGGAATCATGTTGGGTCTCCAAAGAACACCCAGACATAAACATACTTCAACTGAGAATGTAGAGCAAATAATGTAACTAGAAAATAGTGTACAAGACTGCAAAAAACATACATTAAATAGTAGTGAGGAACTGCCTTCACAGCTTTTTCGCGGCACAAAATAAATCTGATAAACACACGCACGCACACACCGTGGCTGGCTTCTACTTACAGCATAATTCAATCCTCTTTTCTGGTCAGAGGACAGGATAGATTTTGTCTAATCCTAGAGGAACTCGAGGTCTGCTGGGAGCCCGACACATACCCTACACCAGCAGGGTCTGGCACATCACCCACCATTAGGCTTTAAAAGCAGAGGGTGTGTAAATGGAAAAGGAAATTCCTGATGAGATGGATTTCGCCCCTGAAGTCTATTATCCCCGAACCTTACAGACACTAGACATGACTGCAATACCAAAAATGGCAAGGCAGAGAAATGTAAATTGTAGCTCTTTGTTGACATGTTGGCAGGCAGAGAAACCAAAGAAAGCTTCCCCGCGGAACCTCTGTTTAGTTATGCACTCGTGTGTTTGAGGACTCATGTCAGAAGCCCCGGTGGAAGACTGCAGCCAAAGTTTCTACACATGGGAATTCATAAATATTTTGCAGGGTGGTAAGGAAGAATTACTACAAAAGGGGCTTCGGGGTTAAGTGTGGAGGTTTCATAATTTTTAATTTTTGTTCTGTTTACATCATACGAATACCATATAGCCACTTTTATTTTTTTTTTAAATACAAATTTGGTTTATAGATCAGGCAGGAAGGTCCTCTAAGTCAAGTCCAAATGTAAAGAAAAGCATTTATAATATTAATTTAATATTACTATTAATATAACATTTAATGAAGCATCATAAGCTCGTAATACATTGCACCCTGTATAGCAGGATATTTTGAAGGATGTCCCGCTACACAGTTAAGCAAATGTTTCATATTTTAGTTATTTTATAATACATGTATTATTTTAAAATAATTGTTTTTCTTAATGCTGATATGTCCCATACCGATAAATCAAATCTCAATATTTAATCTAACTTTTTTTTTTTTTATGATGTTAAGGAACTATACAGAAACATTTATCTCAAAACATTTAGAAACAAAATATATAAGGAATATAAAGTAACTTTTTAGAGCAAAGCAAAGCAACACAAAACATTATATATTTTCCATTACATAAGATATTGAAATATAACCTCAATCTTTAACAAAAATCGTTACAGGATTACTATACTGCTAAAATTAACTTTCAGTGTATTTCTTGCAGACAATTTTCAAAGTGTGAGATGTCTGCGTTTCCCAAGCAATGCCTTGTTGGTTGGCAGGCTTTCTGGGCAAACATGTCAGCAGGTGAGAGAAGAGGGACGTGGGGAGATGCGCACAGCTTCGTTTATCCTGAGCTCGGACAGACAGAGGCGGAGAGAGAGGCAGGTAGAGAAAGCAATGACATGCTCCGGCAGTCCTGGGAGGTCATGGGAATGATGGAATACATTTACATAGCCCAGGCACTCTTGCTCTACAAGAGACAGAAGACTGAAGGACAGAGGGACCAGAAAAACATCACCAATGCTTCTTCAATCAGGATTTGCTGTGCCGTTTGGCTACAACCGAATGTCTTACATGAATACGTTCAGCAGATGGTTTTAAAACACCGTCCGGCTCTTTAATATCATTCGTTTTCGCAGACAAAGAAAATAAAAGGTAAGTGTTATCAATCGATCGGGAGTCATCTCAGCAGTCAAAGTGGTGCTCGGGCAGCTCTAAAGGGGCAGGCCTAAATAGCTTTTTAAAGACAGAAAATATTGATGGGGTGGGAGAGGATGGGGGATATTGACATCAGGCTCTGCTAATTGACCCGTGGTTGGCAATAAGGAAACTGGAACGTCAACAGAGGTGCTGGGCCTCAGGGGAGCCAAGACATTACTAGGTTAACGGGTATCAAATCTGATGTGGCCTTCACTGCAAAGTGGGCTAATGCATCACACACACACCAGCTATCTATAACCATCTACACACTTCATGAGATGGGAAATGCCTCCAGACCCATTTTACAATCATTTACTCTTATGAGCCTGATTTTTATCAAGATGAATACGAACTCAAAGGATTTGTGGATTAGAATTCCGTTTAAGTCCTGAAATAGGTCGAAAAATGAAATGCATCTAAAATAATGAAAACATAACACATTGTGTAAAGTTAAATCAAGTTATGTATTACGTTATTTCATAGTGTATATATTTTATATTTTCATTTTTAAGTCCTACATAGTTCCAATTTGAACACTTTTACACTTAATTGATTGATGTGGTGCTAACAGGAGATTAAGGTCCAACCGGTCCCTTGCCAGTTATCTGGCCATATACGTTCAAAGACAGGCCATGAAATAAAATAAACCCATAAAAATTCTATTAAAAGTTCTTTATCTATGCCATACAGCAGCTCTCGGCAAATACACGACACAATTCACAGCAAAAACGTTCGCGCACGCCATTTCCAGGTCTTTGTGCCAGACCACGAATACTGTGATTCAAAGGAACTGCGTGTACAGTAAAGATCCCCACTATGGTGGCATGTGCACTGATGAGAAAAGCGTGTTGTCCATTAAAAAGCTTGGATTAACTGTACAGTTCAGTCACGAGACATCATACATCACCCTTTACAAAGCCCAATGATACAGAAGCCAGTCGGCCTTGTGCTCAACTCATTATTCAATTCATCCATGCCGTGACTTACAGTCGTCACCCCGACCTTGGGCAGAGAATAGACGCTCAGTGTCTTTCACACACTTAACCGAGATCATATTTGTGGTTTAGGCTGTGGTTGAGCAAAGAATCTTGGAGAAAAAAATACTATAAAAAAAGATCAACACAAAAGACCCTATTCTGCTCTGGCAAAAGGCGTAATATTCATAAACTCATCCTTTGACCTACACGGACAAAGCAATTCATGATCAAGTCTGATCAAGAAGAGAAGCGGTACTGATGCGGTTTTAATGCGAATCCATTTGACCTGGATTACGGTTATGATGATAAAGGCATGGCAATAGCCATTTATCAAAAATCACTGATACCAGGAAGTCAGAGGGAGGTTTTGTCATGCGAGAGAGCGGTGTGAGGTTTCCTAAACCCAATAATCGCACACCCCACATCTGGCCTAAATGATATAAATGAGAGGGAAATTTCCCTTTGAAGCCCTTAAATCTTGCCATGCAGACTGAATGCAGAAGGCTCTGATGGCCGATACCATTACACGTTCTTTTCTGATCATGACTCGGCCTGCGTCATCGTTCTCCGTCAGCATTTAGTTGAACATTACACCTAGACAAAGACACGCACGCACACAAACGCACACTTTGTAAATGGGATGACGCTGTAAGATTGTATCGGGTGCATGTTTCTGTTCCACATTTTTGACAGAGCTGTTTTTACAATCTTAGGAGAATTTTGCAGAAAAGACCGTAAGAACTGTCCGGATTGTGAATTTTTCCAGTTTTGCATCAAATAACCCAGTAGTCTACATTACATTTGCAAAAGAACTTACAACAACCATAATGCACTATGAAATATTTTTGCAATAATGCAATGCAAAACGACCTTTTAAGGTTCCACGGATCCTCAAACATGAACAATTTTCAATACGTGACTGAAGTCGGAAAATCTAATCCTGAAAAAAACAGGACAGTTTGATTTGACCTTTTTATTTTATTTCAATCTTTGACCTGATCTTACTGCGTCAATATTAAATAAATAAATATTATATTCAAAACCATTCTACATAATGTAAGGAACATTCTACGTATAAAAAAGGAAACCCCAAATGCAAGACTTTAGCTGGGGTTTCACAAGCAGGGTCACATAAACATTTAAAAAAAAACTGTTTGAGTTTTGTGTGCTTGATGTTTAATGTGTCAGCATATTGTATGTGGCTCAATGAGGGAGAACACAGTTGACGCGAGTACGTTTTAAGCTGACAGCAAAATGTTGAGTGTTTTAGATTAATGATCAGTCAGCAGCATATGATTCACAGTTCCTGCAAACATTTCTCAGCGCCTGGATCATAAGCACTTGACGATAACGAAATCATGCCCGCTGGAAACGTCAGGTCCCACTGTGACGTCTCACTTCTCAAGCTGAGAGCCCACGGCTGAGCGTGGTACTGTCCAGATGCCCAACTCCACTGAAGCACAGACTCTAGTCACAATTCAGTGACTCTTAAAAAGAACAGAGCTCTTATGCCAGCCTGGCACATTCAGTAACGTTGACGAAAATTACAACCCTGCAACACTTTTACAGTGCTGTGTGGATGTAGAGTACAGGGTTATGAAACTGAATAAAGGTTCGGCCTGTGTGATGGAAGTCACACGCAAACATCAAAGTCAGCAACAGCCTGCACTTTATGAGTGTTTCTGAAAGTGGTTTTAGTAGAGAAAGCAAAGCCAGCACAAAAATGTGAACCAAGGCATCAATCTCAAGGCAAGAAATCTCAAGCAGAGACTGTCATAGAGAAACTTGAGATTTTCTCCAGACTGTTTCTCAAGATGGAAGTGGTAAGTCAGCTGGTTCCTGCCTGTTCCGCAGCTTTGCTTTCTTAAATAACTGCTTTACACTGCACGAGAAAGCAAAACCCTCGGACGAAGTGAAAAAGCTGTGATATGAGCATAGAAAGCAAAAAGTTTCTCGATCAACAGAATCTGCAGATAGTGCACGTGAAGAAATTGCGCTTTGTTTTCCAGATTAAATATTAAAATATTTACACATTAGAAAATATATTTTTGAATTATTTAGAATAAAAAATAAGTCTTAATAAAATTAGTCTAGATCAGGGATGTCCAATACACACATGGAAAATAATGAATCCGCCTAATAAGCCTTTGTTAAATTTTCGTAAAATAGTTTATGTTGTCGCCTCTTAATATTCACCTGACTTGCACTTAACTTGACCGGTAATAAAAGTAATAAAAAAGGGGAAAATATTGTTTTATTCAGCCGTCGTGACATTTCATAGAAACTTTGACAACCATTTTCCTGCAAAGGATTTAAAAGGTAAAATGTAAAAGAGCTGAGATCTCAATTATCTGATCAGCAGATAACATATCTCTGGCTATTGTGATCTGTTGTGCTGTGCGTGTTTCGAGTTTAATGATTAAATTGCTGAAATTTTCCGTGAAAATAACAAGCATTGCAAGCAGTGTAATAAGAAATAAATGTGTTATAATGGGTCGTAGTGGGTTTTTTAGTTTTAGATCTTATTAGGCTTATCATTTTAACCATCATAGTGCAAAAAAGTCTAGACACCTCTGGTCTTGATAATGTTGCTTTAAAATGAAAGTTCCCCAAAAATGTAAAGTTTGTCATTACTTTTTTACCCAACAGAAAAGATGATATTTTGAAAAAAAGCTGGTGACTAAACAGCAGTGGTACTATTAAACAACTGCTTGAGCAACCACGTCTCTCATGTGACAATGAACCAAAACAAGTCCATGTGTCAGATGCTTTACTTATAAAGCAATGACATACAAATGAGTTTTCAGCTCTTTCTTATATCATGGCGCAACAATATATCGCCTCGGTCATGCTTCAAATATAAATGTGCCGATATCGCTTTTGTGGAGATATTAAGCTATTATTCAAAAATTCTTTCTTCACTTGAAAGGCACAAAGCATTGGTTACTATTATTGTCAACAAATTTCACAATTAAGGATTTATCCGCCCTTATAAGGAAATAGAGTTTCTATTCCGTATTTCCTAATAGCAATCCGTTTCTTTTATGACAAATAAAGGGTTTCCATAATAAGCAAAGTAGAATATGCAAATGCCAACAGGGTGCCTCGCCTCATGCCTATGAGCCTAGAGCATTGCAGGCTAATGCCAAGACACATGCCATCTGTTGTTGGGAGACCTGTTGGTGTGGGGTGGAGGACACCTCACCTCAGGGTGTTTTACGAACTGCTTGCCTATTTCTCGGATTTTATAAATGGGCAACCATCAAAGCACAAAAGAGATTGGGAAATGTTTAAAAGGTCCCGTTCTTTGTGATTATATGTTTGAACCTTTAATTAGTGTGTAAGAGTATAAGAATCTGCAAAATTATCAAGCTCAAAGTTTAATGCCAAGCGAGATATTTTACTTAACAGAAATCGCCTACATCAAACGACCGGTTTGGACTACATCCCTCTACTTCCTTCTTTAATGACATCACTATCACAGTTTTTTAGTAACCTCCGCCTACACGGATACACACAAAAAAGGGGCGTGGTCTTGTTGCGCTCCAAAGGATAAGAGGAAAAGTTGCGACTGTCGCTGTCATTTTCATTTTGGAGTCCAATCGCATTTGGTTAGCCTTCCAAGGGACTCCGTACTTGGAGATCAATGATTTTAATTCATGTTTTCGGTTCAGGAAAATTATAATCAACATGAAAAACTATGCGCAGCACATTTTACTGAGGACAACTTCCTCAATCTCAATCATTTACATGTCGGATTTGCACAAAGATTATTCTTGAAAGATGGAGGAGTACATTTACATTTAATTATCGGGCAGACGCTTTTATCCAAAGTGACTTACAAGTATTATGCAGCTGTCAATCATCACTGCCGAGCCAACAGGGGTAAGATGTCTTGCTCAAGGACACTTCAGTCATTGTCTGCTGGCAATGGGATTCAAACCAACAACCTTTTGCATCCGAGTCCAGCCTGCCTGACCAAAAATGACCCCAAGACTCAAAAACATGTATGTTCAAGGAAAGCGGGCAATGTTAACTTTAATAAATACTAAAGTGTAATTATGCACCTATGAACTTATTCAAACCAACAATGAATTTCGTCAACTAAAATAATTTTAAAAGCTCTCTTTAAATGCAAAACTATAACAGTCCATAGGTGGCCGAATTATGTAATTTTTAGTGTCTTGATGATTGAATCGCTGAATCATAAACTTGTTCGAGTTGCACAAAACATGGATTCGTTCAGATGAGTAACACAGCGAAAATGTGTTGGTTATGTGTAAGTGTTTAAATAAATGGTAATGCACATGTGACTTTATTTACAGCGATACGATACCATCGCTTAAGAATATGTCGATTCATTTAAGCAACAGACAACATCCACAAATTTAGAATCCTGAAACTCAGCAATGAAAATCAGCATGAAATATTTAATGGCACTGAGGAAGAGCTTTAAATTATTCAGCTATAACAAGCTTTTCTATTCTTGGAACTTTGTGATTGGACATCGCTATATTTATAAAGGAAGGAACATCTTTACATACGGCTGGAGAACAGAAAACTCATATGTTTAAGAAGCACACAGCAGCACTGAATCCGTTGTGAAAGAAAGGGAATTATCCAACGGTACAAAAAGTGATAATGAGAACAAGAGATTAAGAAGATGAGTGGTTGTAGGACGCGGCATTCAGATCTAAAGAACAAGAAATGGAAGAGTTAACCCAAATGATAACCTACACGGCCTCTTGTTCTCATTCTCAAATGAAGGTGCACCAAACACAGGGCTATTTTACATTTACATTTACATTTATTCATTTGACAGACGCTTTTATCCAAAGCAAAGTTTTATGCAGTTGTCAATTATCAGAGCAGAGCAAGGTGTCTTTATTTTTGAACAAAGCTATAAAACAAATCCAGACCCAAACAAATGACTATAGTAGTCAAAGAAGTATCTGGTACTTAAGCAGGTAGACTTGTTTTGTATCATGTCATCAAGTTCATTTCTGCCAAGGGCAAGTGTTAACATGCCAGCCACCCAGTGCCAGCGAGGGATCAGATAGAAATAATAATAAACAATGTAGAAGAAAGTGAATACAAAGACCTTAAATTAAATTAACATCGACTTTTGATAAATGATGACATCTGCTTATATCTAAGCCAAAAGAATACAAATAATCCTTTCATGACCCATCAGTTACCTAAACCCAAATCTCTCCCAGTTCACAGCAGGATTCTCCCTGAAGGCTTGAAACCAAACAAACACATACAAGCTCAGAAAGAATCTGACGTTGAGTCATCGGCGGTAACAACGGCAGAAAAATAGTTGGGATTCTTCAACTTCACTTTCAGCTTCAAACAGCCACAACAAAAGCACAACACGGAAATAGGCCACGAGAGCAAAACGGTTCAATGCCGGTAACGTTGCTCCACCCGGACTAACGAGAGCTATTGAGCTTCGACATACTTTCGTCCCGTGAGTCAATCTGACGTGATGCTCTTTATTCCAACTTTGGACCTATTTTCCAGGGGTTTCGAAAGCTTTTGTAGTCCTACGGTACATGAGTGTGTTGAGAGAAAAAAAGTGATCAGTGCCAGAATGTCAAATATCCATGTAGATCTAAAACATGCTTGGTTTAGCTTTATGACTTGACCTTTGCTAGTTTTCTGCGAAAGATAAGGATCAGCTTGAATAAGATGTGAAACCTGTTAACTAAGTGTTTGTCTGTTCGTTTTGGGAAGAAAAACATCTGCGTTGGATTTCACAAGCATTATCATGATCTTCCCAGGAACGAGATTTTACAGATTTCCGACAACAATGCGATAACTCTTTTTTGCCCATATATGCATTTAGCTGATCTTGAGCCGTTATCAGACAGAGATGAACAGAACAAAGGCAGATTGTTTCTAGACTAGAGGCAGCTATCAAGAGGCGGTTCAGGAACCAACAGTCGGGCAAGAGTGAGTTGAATGCGTTTCTCTACAGGGTCTTTAGTGCAGGTGCCACTGCACAGACCAGGTGTCCCTACTGAACAAGGAGACATTTCGAGAGCGATATTTTTATCCAGTGGCATAGTCAAAAATAGGTCAATGTCATCCAAAATAACTTGAGAGCACCATTCATCTGCTTTCAGATCAGCCCCTGCACTTTAACAAGTGCCCACATCCTGATTCCTTTGTCTTGCAGGGCAGAGCGGTGAAAAATGTGATGCTATTCATTACCTGCAAAGCCGAGCTAACCCGAGCAGAGCTAAAAATATACCGATGATGCAAACGATTGCCACAAAACTGTACTCAGTCTCTTTCGATAGAGACCTGTGATTGCTTTGAATAAGTGAAATCTGTGACAAATGATGCCCACCGTCCTTCTGGTTTCCTTCTGTGGCCACAGAATAAAGCCACATGTGCAAACCATCTCATTACTGCAAAAGCCTACATAGATGCATTTGATTTTTTGGTAAGGACATCATTTAAGGCAGGTTTTAAAGAGCTAGTTAAAGGGACACCAAAATCTTATCCGTCACGGTTTATTCACCAAGAGGCCCAAAATCTAACGACTCTCTTGAGAAGTTAAGACATTTCGAGAAATGAGTGTTTTTTGGTTATCAACATTATTCAAAATATCGGAAGACATCAGTTAAACATACTTCAGACACAGAGATACTTTAGTGCAGGGTAGAAGACTTGAGAAAGTGGGCCAGACCCTTAGAATGTCCCATTTAATTTTAGAACAATATAGCATGATGAAGCTCTGCGCCCCATTTTTAGACTTCTCCGGTGGTCTTGTGCTAAGCTTGTCCCAAAGGAAATAGAATACATAGCGTCAGCATCAAAAACGGATGGATGCACATTTAAATAGACCGTCAATGTCAATCCAGTTTACCAGTTTTATCAGTTCCTGTCTAATCCACCCCACGCTTAACCAGCGAGTTTGTTGACATCATATTGCAGACAGGGTAAGAGGAAGAGGGGAAATCTCAAGAAGGAGCGATTACTTCAGCAAAAACGTGCCATCCAGTTTTTGATGATCTATGACTGTCACACGAAAGGTAGACAGCAGTCAAACACTGCAGAACATGATCTGTCTGCAGGTGCGCCAAAGGGACCATTCATCCAAAAACAAAATACTTTCATCGACACTCACCCTATTGTCATTTGTAACCTTTATGACCACCTTTTTTAAGGACCCACGACTTTCTATTTAAGGACCCAAAATCTATATTCAAGAGGAAAACAATAACTTTAAATTGGGTGGACGTTCTTCAAAATACCTTTTGTATTTTAACAAAAAGAGTCGAATACAAATTTTAAACCTGGAATAATTAAAATAAATCCGATTTTTAAATTAAATAAAATTTTCTGTGGATTTTTTCTTTAGGGTTATTCCAGGAAGTACATGCACGGCTTTTCTATTATAAATAAGACTGGATATACACTCTACTTCCAGAGTGGCAAAGCAGAACTTTGTCATTTCTTCCACCCTCTTTGTGTCCAAGGACTTTGACAAGATGAGTCGGTGTGTTTAATATAAAAAAGCATTCTGTCGCAACCAAATGACCTTCCTTTTCACCAGCAGAGGTAAAATAACCCTTTGTGCCATATGGATCCACAGTAAAGGCTATTAACAGCATCAACTGCAGTGTTTGATTCATTGTCCTCTGTATGTTGTAAACCGGACGCCATGTAAAATGTGAAATTATTTGCTATCAGATGTTCTCTCATCATTTCTCTCCTGCAAACGGGCTTCTTTAAGGTTCTATCTTCGAACTCTGGCACAAGACCAGGTCTCATTCCACTTCCTACACTGCTTCCCTTCTCTCTGCGGTCTTTTACCACCTCTCCCCTCGTTCCTGTCTCTGCCTCCCAAGCATATGTCCCGGTTCTGCCGCAGGGAGCAGATTTCTGCCCGTATGCTGTTCTGGTGGCCAGTGAGACTAATTTTCATATTTCATATGAAAGAGGATAAGAAAGTCATAATTCTGTTTATGAAAATTGAAGCTGACTACTACTAAACATATTTTATATAAAGATGAATTAGAACATGTATGTGAATGTGCATGTAAAATAAATATTCCATATGGTTTCAGGTGCAACGTATATGGCCCAAACTTATCTTTCGATAGACCTCCGTAAACAATCACTAACAGTTTTAACTCAATGCGACTTATAATATAAACATAAATATTAAAATATTAATAATATAAATATTATGTCATTTCACTAGCTAGAACAATTTATAAACACAGAATGGACCTTAAATCTGAGCAAGGAGAGCGTGTCTAATGTAAAAGTCAATACAGTATGTTCAGATTTTTTACATTTCTATATTTTTCAAATGCAAACATATCAAAATGAACATATTGCAATTTGTACACAAATTGGTATGTCGAATGCCAGCAGTAACTACATGCCTGTAAAAGGTATACTTACTGTTTACATGTCTAAGAACTGGACAGAATCAGATGCCGCCTAATATAAAATACTACACGCTACGTTATATTAATATATATGTAGGTACTGCTGACAAGCAAAGATGTAGGAAATGAAAGGTAGACTCTTACCTTGTACACCTGACCATACGTGCCATTGCCAACCAGCTCCACCAGCTCAAATATTCCAGCAGGGTCCTAAGAGAGAAGAGTATATGGTCAGTAAATTCATACCACGATTCAACATATTTTGGGTATTTTACATTTATGATGTGAAATTTGGATATTCAGTTGCCTGTAAATTATAACGTTGGTCAAGCACTGTACATGAATTCACTACATGTTGTTTAAAACAAGTTCTGCCCAATTACGGCATTTTTAGTGCGTCAAAAAGTGTACAATTTGCCAAATTTTACAAAAGCTATGATTTAAAGTTTTTATTTTCAAACACCCGTTTTCTTCAATTTGTTGTTTTTTATAATTATTTAAATGTAAAGGGACGCTAGTAGTAGAAAAGGAAACATAAAAAAAAACTGAAAGGACGCAAAATATTGTGCATCTTTATCGCAAATTATTTTGCCTCTTGAAAATTCTCCATTTATCGGTCAGCTCTAGGCTAAAAACAATTGTGTAAGTGAATGATCTTTTTAAAGGATATACGTGAGATGTTTGCACAAAATAAATTAACTGATGTTGAAGACACAAATTAATTTGCATAATTGTATATCATATGTATTATGTAATCACACATGGATTATAAAAAGTGGGTATTCCATATCAGAACAAATAAGCAAAAGATTAATCACACTCTTAAAGAACATAAGCATTTTACATTTGGGAAACTGTTCTCAGATAAATCACTGACAAATATAAAAGGTCATTTTTATATCGTGTTGACTTTAATAAACAGCTTCGACAACACGACCGCATCACAATGTTTCCACCTTCAAGTTAATTGCTTCTCATCTCGCAGGGAAACAAAAACCCCTGGTCTCCTCCATCACACAACTGTTGCTATGGTGCATCTCTCACGGCCTGCACCCGACCAAGTGTGAGATTCAAATCCAACACTCCATCTAACACCTAAATAAAGAATCATCACAGAAAGATGCGAGGAGGAAGGCCGTTTAATCTGATTTTACCCAATCACTGGCTAGTCTGTGACACTAGATGTTCCCTATACATCAAAAACCTGTTCACAACAGCACTCACTCTGTGTATAAGAAAGCGGTTACGATAAAACGGTCAAGAGGGAGTAATCTTCAAAGATGACATTGCTCACAAGGACAAAACCAGCACCAGCAGTGTGTATGTATAAGTGTTATCGGTTGTTAGAGAACCAAGAGCCTGCACAAATCTCACACACACACACACACACACACACACACACACACACACACACACACACACACACACACACACACACACACACACACACACACACACACACACACACACACACACACACACACACACACACACACACACACACACACACACCTCACACACACACACAAATCTCACACACACACACACACACACACACAAATCTCACACACACACACACACACACACACACACACACACACACACACACACACACACACACACAAACACACAAATCACACACACACACAAATCACACACACACACACAAACACACAAATCACACACACACACACACACACACACACACACACACACACACACACACACACACACACACACACACACACACACACACACACACACACACACACACACACACAAATCTCACACACACACACACAAATCTCACACACACACACACAAATCTCACACACACACACACAAATCTCACACACACACACACAAATCTCACACACACACACACAAATCTCACACACACACACACATCTCACACACACACACACACACACACAAATCTCACACACACACACACACACACAAATCTCACACACACACACACACACACAAATCTCACACACACACACACACACACACAAATCTCACACACACACACACACACACACAAATCTCACACACACACACACACACAAATCTCACACACACACACACACACAAATCTCACACACACACACACACACACAAATCTCACACACACACAAATCTCACACACACACACACACACAAATCTCACACACACACACACACACACACACACACACACACACACACACACACACACACACACACACACACACACACACACACACACACACACACACACACACACACACACACACACACACACACACACACACACACACACACACACACACACACACACACACACACACACACACACACACACACACACACACACACACACACACACACACACACACACACACACACACACACACACACACACACACACTAGAACGGACTGACACATTAACACCACAGACAAGTGGCCTCAAGGGCCACACCTGCCCTGTGATTCCTCAGTTTCAGTTACGCTTCAAGATCCCAACTGTTCTTAAACTATGAAGACATGCGACAACTGCATAGATTTGCTTACAGGGGAATTTCTTGTCCTTATGTCAAGATATACTGCCTTGGCCAAATGTAAATATCAACCCCATTAGGATGCTGTCTGCCGATGCAGACCACTTGCATGATGCAAGTCCTAAGTTAAAGAGGGATTAAATACGGCCCAAATGCATGTCACAATTGCACAATATTTATCCTTGCGATCCACATGTGACAATGAACTGAAATGATATGGTATGGAACACAAACGCGTCTAGAAAAAGTGTGTGCAAAGATTGAGCAAGCAAGTTTACTCAACCAGCTGCTCCAGTTGTGTTGCCAACAGACCGGAGGCTCGTTCAATACGGTGGTTCAACCCAAACAGAGGTTAAACTTGATCTCAAAGTTGATTTACACCAATAATCATTACTCTGACTTTTCTGTTTTAGATCAGCTGTTCAGGGTAAGTTAATTTCACTGAATAAGTTAACCCCAAGTTGTGTTTGCTCAATTGATGATGGCTTTTTAAAGCAAGGACATGTTTTGTCTCGACAGTCGAAGAGAAGAAAATCTCTTCACTTAAACATAAATACCAGTGGCCTATGAAAGTATGTATGACACTAAATGGGAGATTAGGGTTGTAATCCCACTAAAGGGTGCCCTCTTATCTTTTTATATTACTTTACAGTTGATAAACCCATTTGTTTCCCAAAAAGAATGAAATTATTTTTTTTTTTATAAAAGTTTACACTTACTTCCAATAGCCTCTGCCTTTAATTTAGGTACTAAAGTACATTTCTTCTTAGGGCAACCCATGTTTTCATCCGCCCCTCTGAAAGTAACGTTATCTCTAGAAATGTACATTGATTATGAGTACAACAGCAAGCGCCGGCGTCGGATAAAACTGCATAAGATAAATCACTTTTAATATTTATTTTGTCGAAACCGTGTGCATTGTCTATATCGCACACCCCTTGTGAAAAATGCAAATTACCGTCGAGCTCTAGACTAAAACATGACATTCTGGTGCGATTCAATCGGACATTCTTAAGAGAGAAACATTCTAAAAATGGACCTAGAAATCCGTCAAGCGGACCTGATCTCAGAAGAATTCGTTCCTGATTAAGAGGTGGCTAATTTGTTTGAATTCCTACAACGTGAAACTTGATTACCGAAAAAAGCAAATGCCCAAGTCCTTCCGTACCCTCACCCCTTAACCTCATGCCATCATCGTACACCGTAACATATTACTGAGAACATACAAATGAATGGTTTAAACGTCATGTCTGGTTTGTTTCTTATGTTTCACACACAATCAATCTAAGCTCTGCACACCGCAAGCAATCTTTTCAACTGCTATTGCCTCATTTTGTCAGAAGATTAGAATTTACTTTACATGTGTGACACAACTGTTGTATTTGTGTCCCATCAGCGTAGAATAATATTTGCAGTTCTTGCTAGCAGGCCCGAGGGTAAAACTGTCGATTCTGAGTCACTGCTAGCTACACAACATTAGAGAAAAACAATCGGGTTTATGGCCGTTCCCAAACTCCATTTCACGCCAAGGTGGACTCGATGCTAAAAGCTTCGCTGAAATTGCTTCAACAACCTTCATTGTCAGTGGTGAAAGGTATCCGTCCCAAATGTTCCTGAAGGCATTTGTGGTAGAACCTCCCAGCAAACAAAATCCCAAATTGAGCAATGTCAAAGGTGATGCAGATGAGTAATGTTCTCCGTGATCATATAACAGTAATTGCTGTAATGAAACACGTTTATACATTGAACGATATTCTGCAGAAAAACTAACTGGGGCTTGACTTTATTAAATGGGAATTCTTTAAAAATGTTATGTGCCAGAAGTTATGGACGGGAATGCAATGTACCAGAAAGAAGCGAGATTGAGAGGAGGGGTACAAAATAATTATGCTATTAGCCGCGGAGGAAAAGGCAGAGCAAGTTGTTACATTCCGATGAAAACAAACATTTTCATTGGAAGAAAATGCATTGCCAAACTATTTACCGCATAACTCGAAGAAGTCCATTAAGTAGGTTCCATCACTCTTAATGAGTTAAAGGACACGTTTATGATGTTGCAATACTGGTCGGTTTTGTCTAAAATCTTTCTTTGTGTTTTCTTTCTGCCGTAGATCACAGTCAGCGGTTTGTAGTGAAAATATGGCCAGCTGAAGTACGGCTTTTTTTACGGCTTTATGTTTCACTAAATAAAATCGCAAACTTTAATTCCTACATAAAAATACAGATTTTTAATAATTCATTCACTCTATTCTTTATTTTTCTCGACAGAAATGTCAGAACTTGGCTTGCTTAAATGGACTTCGATCCTTTCAGTTTGCGACTTTATAAATTGTAGCTCGACTTCTAACACAAAGATAAAACATGGGATATGTTTTTGCGAGTTTTCTATAAGAGACACATTTCAGAAATATAAATGCCCTTGTTTATAGTTTTCCTTTTACAAAATAAAAATAGTTTGATGATATTGTCATAATAAGACAACATTTTAATAGTGTTTGACATATATACGTATGACCAGAACGAGCCAAATAAGTCTATTCTGCTCTTATTGGAAATTGGGAGGCTAGGGAAAGTAATCGGAATAACCAACATGTGAAATTAGGTCAAGTCAAGCTTCCTAATGAGGATTCCGATTACTTTTCAATTAATCGCCCAGCCCTATGAAGCGACATAAATCCACAGGGCATGTCATGTCTTTTTCCTCCTTACTCAGCCCTTTTCTGTCCAGAGGTCTCTCGGCCCTCTTCCCTTCACCTCAAACATCTCGTGCTGGCTCTGTGAGATGTTTAACAGGACTTTCGGGACGGCGTCTTTCTCCGGTGGCATCAGCATGCATGTCCGTCACTGTAGCATTGAAATGAGTTTCATTCTTTTATCCATTTCCTCTTCTCTTGCTGCTTCTGGAGGACGGGTTCACATTCCCTCTGCTCCTTCTGGTCTTGGTTTGTCAGAAAATGAAGGTCAGGCGGCGTTCTGTCTGTGAGGCAGGAGGTGAAAGGCTGGACTTCATGATGGACAGAGAGTTGATCACATCTCACATTATTTGGGTTTTTGTTGTCCGAGCAAACACGAGCAGAATGGCGCGATGGTACCCACAATCACCGCCTAGTAGGAATCTAACATGGCAGCAAAAGTGGACATGCATATATGCACAAGAGTAAATACTTACCATCTATTGTGTTAAACGAAAATTCTGCAGAAGACAAAAGATATTTTGGAGAATGTTGGTAACAAAACAGCATTTGTTCGCATACAAGTTCTAACCAAGAAGACAGAATTTTAATTTTGGGTGAACTATTAAACGAAGGTCCATTTGAAATGGACGTTGTGACCGACTTCAGTATAAGGGGCGATCAATCATTGGCCAGGCCGATTATCGTCGTTGATTTAAAGCATTTTGAAAATAATCGGTATCTGTCATTTTCAAAACCGATTTGCCCATAAGAGTCATTTTCTTTTTAAAGAATTTTTAGCTCCGATGCTCAACACTCCGAGGCTGAGATCAGTCTCCGCCCACCTTGCGTCTGATTTGTTGCGAGTTACGAATTTGACCAATCGACGTGAACGACTGAATGCACTTTAACAGCAAAAGTGCTTACCAACGGAGGCTGAAATTGCAATAAATCCAAATTCACTACAGTAAAGTTGCAAAACATCTTTATATAACCAGCTGTGATGTAAATGATTCTGATAATGCGAGCGGAATCCGGGAAAGCAGTCACATAATGAAATTTGTGTATAACGGTGTCACGGTATTGTTAAAGTTTGGATGATTTAATCAAAAGTAGGTCGGTACACTTTAATTCGAATCACGCTATGGACTAACGTCTTCAAATATTAAGCCAACAATACAACTATTGGAATATGAATCCTACATGTTCTGCGTCTCTGTTAAAGAATGACACAGATGTGTGGTTTCATTTAATGTCCTTGACGCTGGCAGTGTTGTCAACATCTGAAATCTTTATAAAACATAAAACATGCCCAACATTCCCAGCACAGCTATAAGAGATATTTCATGAACATTGGACAGTTTTATTTGAGTACATCTAGCATTATATCATATATAAAAAGGCTACGGAAACTTTAAAGGTACTCATGGCCACATGTGAACATAAGTTTCGGTTCATCCAAATATATTACTGTGGTGCTGAAGCATATACATTATATAATTAGTAATACAGCTTAATAGTAAACTCATTTGTTTGCAAAAATAAAGATTACCTCTAATTTGATCAAATTTATGTTTTATGCTTTCATTTGTGCTGTTTTGTAAATTAAATCCAACAAATATTTCAAGTGCAACATAGGCCAAGTTAGGGATGGCAAAAGGAATCATTTCAAAGCTATTAAAACTAAGTGTTCCTTTAATACTCAATAGTTTAATTGTTTCATGAAAATGCTTGCAGTCTTATCTTTTACAATGAAATTATGAAGATAATTACATTTATTTATTTTACAATTGTTTACACCATGCGTTTACGTGTGTGTGTGTGTGATTCCTGCACTTGTGTTTTTATTAAATATGATTTAATAATTATATTGTTAACAGTAACAGTTGACAAAATTAAATGCATTTCTAAACTCAATTAAAGAATGTTACGGTTTGAACTATTTTTATTATTTATTTTGGCATTTATTGTCATTTTTTCACCAGAAACATATATCGGTTCAGACTATTGGTTATTGGGCTTAACCTTAATCTGTAATTATCATTATCAGGTTGACGCCTATTCAGTATAGTTATTATCACAAACTTAGGCTTAAAATAGGTTTTACAAAAACTTATCTAAGCATACATAATATTTCTTGCCTCGCTTATTGGTTACAACGACCCACCTAGTTATAGTTTACCCTAATAAATTACATAATAATTAGCCTTTTGGTCCATTCTATATATAAACTTTTTTGCACTATGTAATTTAATAAAAATGTGTTTCCTTAAAGCATGAAGCCATACATTACAGTGAACACATAGGGGCTGGCAGACATTGTTACAGCTGTTAAGGAGTTGACAAACCTGCCAAGACGACTCAAACATTTGAGAGAGAGCATAAACACTGCAATTAGTGTCAGGCGTCACAGATCCACCTAGAACATCTTTAAAATATTTCCTAGCTCAGGTTATAGCCCCCAGCGTGAACACTTATAATGATGCACTGCAGGTTCTCAGGAACATTAATCCATTAAAAAGAAAAGGCAAATATTCAAATGAATTCCAGCATAGGACACCCTGGCAGCTGTGTCTGGGTCTTGTTTCATCTTCCATGTAAGCCTTTCGACAAACATGTTATGCATTACAGAACTATGAAGACGGTCAGGAGGCTCAAGCCATGCATCGGTCCTCACAAGCCAATGTGTCATGTAGAAGGCAAACGAAGATGGTTCCAACATCAACAGACAGGCCATTAGAAGGCTAAAGTCTGGAGAACCGTTGATACCAAAGTTGTAACGTACACCGTTGGCTCCAAAACCAATTTTGGCAGTCCAAGATGCAAATAAAGCCAGACTAGGATCGATTTGCCATGACGTCCAATGTTGCCTTTCCCAATGAGCGGAACGGCTCAAAGCTCGGCAGTGTAGATAGACGGGATAAACGCACTTAATGAATTAAAAGCACAACTTATATTGCAACATATGAACAACACTTTAAAAAGGAAATTTGCAATGGTTTTAGAGGAAAAAGTTGTAACTATAATTTCTTTTGCGATTTTTATTGTTGTTTCCCCAGCAGGGTAACAAAACCTTTACAGGGTGTCATAATTACGATAATATTGCGCTAGAGCTTAACTTTGCTTAATTAAATTTTTTTAAAGTAAATCACCATCCACTGGCCAGGCAAACATGCGTTTTTTTCCTGTTTTTGTGGATCATTGTACATGTAGATCATTATGACCACGTTCGTATGTATGGGAGACTTCAAAAAAGTAAAAAAAATGCTTTTGTCATGTAGATGAACGTGGAACAAGACACATCAATGGCTCAGACCAAGAATCATCTCTTTCCAAGGTCAGTGATCACAAAAACCTTTTCTACATCGAGAAAACAAAATCAACATAGTAAAACAGATGTGCCAGACGGACAAATAAGTTTTAACTTAATGAAAGTCCGCATTAGCAGCATGCGGACAGGAAATGGGTCAGTGGACGTCTGCTGGAGGGCAATGTGATGGTGGGGAGGAGCGATTCGGGACAGCAAATTCTGCAAGGCAAACGCCAAAAAACCCTGTCTGTAATACACAAAAAACACTCTTTTAACTACAGTACCAAAGAGTGAGATGACTGTATCTCTAAGTCTCAGTCGGGTTTGTTTTCCTAATGATATTTGGTTTACAATTATTTACATGAACCAGCATCCCTGTTGTTTTAACCAAGATGAATGTCGCGGATGTGTTTTTCATCAAAACGTGTCTGCAAGATACAAATGTACTTGGACTCCTGCGAGACAACTAGTTCAGACAAACATGGCTTTAGCTGCATGCTTTCAGTTATTCAAGAAGGCCCGTGTCCTGAAGGGCAGCATGTGGAATGCAGCTCAGTATTGGGGTGTGACAGCAAGTGACAAACGCATATAAATCTACCAAACCAGAGGCGCTCGAAACAAAATAGGTTTACCAGCAGCTCTGACAACAAGTATCAAACACAGCCAAAGTGGACACGTCGAGTGCCACACACAGCGCCATTCACGGCTCTCCTGTCACTGCGGATCTTTGTAGGAGAACAGGTATGATGTCGCCATCTCTTCCACACAACTGTGAAAGTACACACGCAGAGCGAGTCTGGCGAGGGGAGAACACACCTGTACTTCACAGCATCAGGTTCTCTGGTATTTATACAAACCACAAAGCCATTGAATGAATGTCCAAACCGGAGAGAATGTGGTAGAAGAAAAAAAAACAGGAACTTCTTTCCTGTTGAATAGTGTAAGCCTGTATAAAGTTTTTTCCTTCAGCCAGGTAATATAACGTACGGTTGCATAACGTGTGGCATCAATGCATCGTCCGGTTAGGAATAGTTTCAATGCATCGATCCATAACACCCCTTACATGTTTTACGCTTCATGTTCAATGCATTTGCTTTGTAGAAGCAGTAATGCAGATTTGCCGGGACTGCAAGTTCCTTTAATGTGGTGACGTTTAACCCAAACGATATAGGTTATGAGAACATAAACCTTTTCGGATGCATTAGAGAAATGATTCCTCATTTGGGATCGCAAAGAGAAGAGACTGTACATCTACACAATAAAATGTATACGCAAAGGGGAAAGTCGTGTAAATAGACAGGGTACACACTCATGGACTAAAATCCATAAACCTAGGCCAGGTTTTGCTTGGCCTTGAACCTTGTCATCCCTCGGTGAACAGAGCCCATCGCCCGTAGCTCAGCTGCAGACCTGCGGGGATCTCGAAAGCACTAATTCATTAAAATAGGTGAGCGAAGGTCATTCTGACATCGCATCAGAACCATGTCTAATAACCCTCTCGCTGTTCTTTATTTGACCCCTGAACGAAACCAAGGTCTTGCCTACTTCTGTTCGGAGAGCTAAAAATTGCAAGACAACAAACAGAAAGGACAAGGATCTCATTTCAAGGTTTGTGGTCACAGCACCCAAGCTCATTTTCAGATGTCGTCCATCGAGACTGGGCGAGGCTGACCGGGTAAAGCTAAACATCCCTTCAATATATGTGACGCCCAGACCCGTGCTTTAGCTCCAGAGCGTTTCTGAATGGCCAATCTGAGCGTGTGCTGCACTGTTATGTTTCCTAACGTCTGCACATGTCAGCGCTCTCCACTTCTGGTTGACCTATTTCTCATCTCTCACTGAAATACAACACACAAGAGAATGCACATTAATCTCACTTCATTGGCAGTCTTTAACAACATTATTCTGATGACCATTAAAGATCCGCGTATTTAAAACCAGACTATAAGTGGTAATCAAAGAAGATCTGACCATTTTGATGAGGCTTTGCTGGATTGGCTTCTTTATTTAAACATCATGCAATCCGACGTATGGGCATTGGTGTTGTTGGCGTCGTGGTGATTCGATCTTCTATTGGTCACAAGTAAGAATGCGATACAAATATCCAAGTCACCAAACTAAACCACCGGAACTTAGCCAAATGTTATTTTTACAAGCTTAAGTTTCAGGTTATTAGGACATCTTCGTGCATACAAATGTAAGACCACAGTATTAGACTGTGAAATAGGGATGCTCAGATCAGGATTTTTCCCACGGATACGGAGTTGTGGTGATCGGCCGATAGCAATGCCCATCCTGATGCTTCAAGTTTATATAACTGATATGTAAGCTCTTTGATCACAGTTAACCTATTTCATACAAAGTAATACTACAGATGTTACCCTTCTTATATTTTTGATACATTTCACAATTCATATGAAATTAATGTAATGTAACTATTGTTTTAACAGAGTACCCAATGATACAATACCAAAACACCATTCATTTTAAAGAGAACCTTTAATAGCCTTTACCAAAAATATTTACACCCCGCTTATGTACGTCCTCACATTTTCACGTCATCAATCGAGATGGGTTCATAAGATCGAGTCATAGAATCTGATTATCGGCCGATCGATCAATGCATTCCAACTGTCAAACACTGTAAACGCACTCGCTGAGACAAGAACATTGATTCTTATCTGAACGTGTGATATTTCCGAGGAAAGCATGTTGTACGAACATCAAAAATGAGGAAATGTTATAGGCTGGTTGACTTTCTTTGTCCAAGTACAAACAAAAACCATCATGTCAAACTAAGCATCACCCATAGTTAAAGAAATAACAACACAGTGACCTACAACTCTTTATCAGGCTTTATATCAAATAAAAGCGGAGAGAGGAATATTCCATGACATAAAGCCGTTGAATCCGCCTTGACGGAGAAATGCGAGATTTCTTCCACTCTGATGCACAGATTTAAGGCATTTAAAAACGATCCCCTCTGTGGGAAAACCTGCGGAGCCGTCAGCCATTGTTAGTCCCTGCCGACAGGATGTAAAAGTCAAAAAGTGATGCGAGTGGCCTTTAAAATGCACTTCTTCCATGGGAGGGTGTGAACGGCCGAGAGCGATATATCTCTCGGTCTCGGTGATCTGTGAAGGGCATAATGCTCGGCCGGTATTAAATACATTAAACGATAGCTAGCTCAGGCCCTCGTATGCCAGCCCGAGTCGTGTTTAAGGGGGATTGCTGCGGGTCCGATTAAGACCGGCGGACATCGTTTGCCCGTCTGCAATACAAATCCGAGACGTCTGCTGATGTCATTCAGACCTTCAGATGTCGTTTGTGCATGATGTATGGATGCGCAACAGCTGAGATGTTCGGCAGATGATTGAAGCCAGCAGATGTTGCCCAAACATCTTCCAGACGCACTGGCGCTCTCCGGGCAGGTATCAGTTCATCCATAGCCATTCATCGATGCACACAGACAGATTCATGTGTGAAAGAAGCCGGCTAATGCACCAGACACAATAGACGCCCGAATCCAAAGCACTCAAAGGCCTATCTGCAGTAATCTTTCCATCCCACGCACTACTTACAGCGAAAGGCGAGCACTTCGCACGCTCTCCTCCAGCCCATTAGATCCTACAGCACACGGGGTAATTGGTTTACGGCCGTGAATCTGTGCCCCACGAGGGTATAGTATGATGGGGGCTATTCTTAAAAACGGCCGTCTGCTTTGACACCCGCATGAGCGTTCGCATCTCAACCAGTTGTGGTTTGCAGATGCCTCTCCTGCGTACCATAACACACTTGTGCGTGCGCACACTCAATCCGGTACACACAAGCGGCCTGCTGGGCACGGTTCTAAGGATCTGTCGGGATGGGAAACGAGAGCCTTGTAAGGAGGCGACCCAGTTCTTCAGGTCTGAAGATGAAGACCACGGAGGAACTCATAAGGGTTGACGAATCATGGCAGGATTGGGCACCTATAGACCTGCATGTGAAGGATGGCATGGATGCCAATCCCAAAATGCCAATGCCGGTCCAAATGCCCCAACCATGTGGATATACATTCATGTGGATTTCAAATGTATTGAATTGTCCTTCATTTATGATTGTCCTAAACCTAAGACGACATCTCACCATCTGCACATTTCTTAAGGAACTCACAAGGGTTGACGAATCATGGCAGGATTGGGCACCTATAGACCTGCATGTGAAGGATGGCATGGATGCCAATCCCAAAATGCCAATGCCAGTCCAATGTGGATTTACATTCATGTGGATTTCAAATGTATTGAATTGTTCTTCATTTATGATTGTCTTAGACCTAAGACGACATCTCACCATCTGCACATTTCTTAAGGAACTCACAAGGGTTGACGAATCATGGCAGGATTGGGCACCTATAGACCTGCATGTGAAGGATGGCAAGGATGCCAACCCCAAAATGCCAACGCCAGTCCAAAACCCCATTCATGTGGATTTCAAATGTATTGAATTGTTCTTCATTTATGATTGTCTTAAACCCAAGACGACATCTCACCATCTGCACATTTCTTAAGGAACTCACAAGGGTTGACGAATCATGGCAGGATTGGGCACCTATAGACCTGCATGTGAAGGATGGCATGGATGCCAATCCCAAAATGCCAACGCCAGTCCAAAACCCCATTCATGTGGATTTCAAATGTATTGAATTGTCCTTCATTTATGATTGTCTTAAACCTAAGACGACATCTCACCATCTGCACATTTCTTAAGGAACTCATAAGGGTTGACGAATCATGGCAGGATTGGCACCTATAGACCTGCATGTGAAGGATGGCATGGATGCCAATCCCAAAATGCCAATGCCAGTCCAATGTGGATGTACATTCATGTGGATTTCAAATGTATTGAATTGTCCTTCATTTATGATTGTCCTAAACCTAAGACGAAATCTCACCATCTGCACATTTCTTAAGGAACTCATAAGGGTTGACGAATCATGGCAGGATTGGCACCTATAGACCTGCATGTGAAGGATGGCATGGATGCCAATCCCAAAATGCCAATGCCGGTCCAAAACCCCAACCATGTGGATTTCAAATGTATTGAATTGTCCTTCATTTATGATTGTCTTAAACCTAAGACGACATCTCACCATCTGCACATTTCTTAAGGAACTCATAAGGGTTGACGAATCATGGCAGGATTGGCACCTATAGACCTGCATGTGAAGGATGGCAAGGATGCCAATCCCAAAATGCCAATGCCAGTCCAAATGCCCAACCATGTGTTCTTCATTTATGATTGTCTTAGACCTAAGACGACATCTCATCATCTGCACATTTCTTAAGGAACTCATAAGGGTTGACGAATCATGGCAGGATTGGGCACCTATAGACCTGCATGTGAAGGATGGCAAGGATGCCAATCCCAAAATGCCAATGCCAGTCCAAATGCCCAACCATGTGTTCTTCATTTATGATTGTCTTAAACCTAAGACGACATCTCACCATCTGCACATTTCTTAAGGAACTCACAAGGGTTGACGAATCATGGCAGGATTGGGCACCTATAGACCTGCATGTGAAGGATGGCATGGATGCCAATCCCAAAATGCCAATGCCAGTCCAAATGCCCCAACCATGTGGATATACATTCATGTGGATTTCAAATGTATTGAATTGTTCTTCATTTATGATTGTCTTAAACCTAAGACGACATCTCACCATCTGCACATTTCTTAAGGAACTCACAAGGGTTGACGAATCATGGCAGGATTGGGCACCTATAGACCTGCATGTGAAGGATGGCAAGGATGCCAATCCCAAAATGCCAATGCCAGTCCAAATGCCCAACCATGTGTTCTTCATTTATGATTGTCTTAAACCTAAGACGACATCTCACCATCTGCACATTTCTTAAGGAACTCACAAGGGTTGACGAATCATGGCAGGATTGGCACCTATAGACCTGCATGTGAAGGATGGCATGGATGCCAATCCCAAAATGCCAACGCCAGTCCAAATGCCCCAACCATGTGGATATACATTCATGTGGATTTCAAATGTATTGAATTGTTCTTCATTTATGAATGTCCTAAACCTAAGACGACATCTCACCATCTGCACATTTCTTAAGAAGCCTTGAAGAAGTGTCTTAAGGATGTTCACACATCCATGATCATCCCTCGCCTCCCATGCAGTGGAACACCTAGAGACAAAACCCAGAGCATCTGGACATTAAGGAACATTCCTCTTACCCTTAACGCCGAGAGGTCGATTTCATCCAGACTCCGAGCCGGAGAATCGCTCGCCATGGTCAAACGGACCGGATGTGAGACACAAAGAAACGCTCGAATCGGTTTCAGACAGTCGGTTTCCTCCGCTGCGACGTCTCTCCGTTTCGTTCTCGATCCGTGTGTGAATGACACCAGACTTCAAGGAGGTTTCACCCCGGGAATGACAAACATCGGCTGCTCGAGGACGACATGATATTCGGTGTGTGCGCGCGCTGGCCGCGGAACCTCAATGCCGCTTTTCTTCAGTGTGGCATCAATCAGGCCGGCGGGAGGGGCTGGCGGAAGGGGCGTGGCCTGAGTCTGGCCCCGCCCACGTGCTGTCTCCCTACAGACGTGTGGGATAATTGTAAAAGTCAATTAAATGTGTTTCTGTTATTATGATGATTTAGAACACATCAGTTTGGTGGTTTGTATTTTTGTCTTCTATATTTTGATTCAATTATCTATCACTGAGATTCTTGAATGTATTTTCTGACTATACTGTTAATAATATTCAGCAATTCATTTATTTTCTATTTTTAAAATACATAAATGGAATATTTTCATGTGTGTAATTTTGTTTTTATATGTGTCTCAATTATTATGTTGTTTTGGAATATTTTCATGTGTATAATTTTGTTTTTTATATGTGTCTCAATTATTATGTTGTTTTGGAATATTTTCATGTATAATTTTGTTTTTATATGTCTCAATTATTATTTTGTTTTGGAATATTTTCATGTATAATTTTGTTTTTATATGTCTCAATTATTATTTTGTTTTCGAATATTTTCATGTGTATAATTTTGTTTTTATATGTGTCTCAATTATGTTGTTCTCACATTTGCATTTACATTTAGTCATTTAGCAGACGCTTTTATCCAAAGCGACTAAAGCATAAGGACCAACTCTCAAGCGTACGGTAAATGTGTATAAAATAGAAATGTGGTCGGTTTAAAATTCCCCCTTGTTTTTATTCGTTGGCATTAGAACTATTGCCACCCTTTAAGACTTATAAAGCTTATCGAGCTATGATACAATTATGTTTCCTTTAATTTGGTTTATTTCCATATTAGAGAGCTTGTCGCTTTAAACGCTGACATCTACGTTCATGCTTTTAAGCCGAGGTTCATCACACTGATGCAGGTTTGAGGTTAAAGGTCACCGTTTACTTTCATTTACATTTACATTTAGTCATTTAGCAGACGCTTTTATCCAAAGCGACTTACAATAGTTGAGGAGACAATGAAGCGGTAAATAGCCGATACAACAATAGGTGAACAAGTGCTACAACAATGCTACCAAGTTACACAGAGAGAGAAGTTACAAAAGATTTTTATTTATTTATTTATTTTTTTGATAGAGTGAGTAGTTAGAAAAGAAGTGAGTTAGTGAGTTAGTGTAGCCGGAAAAGATGAGTTTTTAGGAGTTTTTTAAGGTTGAGACCGAGTCTTCCGCTTCATTGTCTCCTTTACCGCTTCATTGTCTCCTCGACTATTGTAAGTCGCTTTGGATAAAAGCGTCTGCTAAATGACTAAATGTAAATGTAAATGTAAATGAGTCTGACAAGCGTTCAATAACTTCGTCTCCTTAAAGTCAAAAGTTGTGTCGTCATGTCTTCGTCGTCATGTCGTTTCAACCTGGACCGCACGGAACTACAGAACACAGAAGAAGATATTTTGAAGAATGTAACAGGCACCGTTTTACTTGTATTATTTTTGTGTCCGTTCCAGCCATCTTCAAAATACCTTCTTCTGTGTTTGTCAGATGAGGCTTTTGCTGCCGGAAGATAACGTGTATGTTTTCTGTGATCCCAAAGTGCGAATGACGGATTGTTCACCTCCGGTCGGTCAGTGTTCACTATGGATCTCTTGAGTTGGTACCATAGGGCCTAAGCTGAGATGTACAGGGAACACTTGATCTACATGTGGGCACACCAGTCGCCCCCTGGTGCTTTCAAGCTGTAGTCAACTGAAAACATTACTTCAAAAATTGATTTTAAATTACTTTAATTTTACAATTAAAGTAACATGGTAATACTTTATTTATAAAAAAAGGAGGTAGAAAGGATACTCTAAGAATTTACTACTGTATGTCATAAACATGTCTTCGATGGGAACACACTTCCCAGTAAGACCGGTTTGTTCTTTTTCAATTTCTCTTTAATTTTTCAAAAAACACTGCTATAAGTGTTGACTATAATTCAATTTCTCTTTTATTGTTCAAAGACACTGCTATAAGTGTTGACTGTATTTAAATTTCTCTTTTATTTTTCAAAGACACTGCTATAAGTGTTGACTATATTTCAATTTCTCTTTTATTGTTCAAAGACACTGCTATAAGTGTTGACTGTATTTCAATTTCTCTTTTATTTTTCAAAGACACTGCTATAAGTGTTGACTGTATTTCAATTTCTCTTTTATTTTTCAAAAACACTGCTATAAGTGTTGACTACATTTCAATTTCTCTTTTATTGTTCAAAGACACTGCTATAAGTGTTGACTATATTTCAATTTCTCTTTTATTTTAAAGACACTGCTATAAGTGTTGACTATAATTCAATTTCTCTTTTATTTTAAAGACACTGCTATAAGTGTTGACTATATTTCAATTTCTCTTTTATTGTTCAAAGACACTGCTATAAGTGTTGACTACATTTCAATTTCTCTTTTATTGTTAAAAGACACTGCTATAAGTGTTGACTGTATGGAATCAATGTCATAAGGAGCATTCGGTCACTCCGTGGACAAACAAGAAAGCCTTTCAGCTCAGTCGGGATGGACTGAAAGAGCTCTTTACAGCTGAACGTGCGTAATCCCTCGGCCTGCAATACACAATAAAACCAACATACAACGCACGGACTGAAACACAGACAAGTGATTTGTGCTGGTCTGTGAAAAGAAAGAGAATCAATAGAACAAAAATAGAAGAAACCCAGTCTAATGGGACTGAGGTTTTTGCGTGTCTTCTTAAAACTCAAAGCTGTATTCACATTGCCTCTTTTACACCTCTTTAATAAGAACTAGCCCGGTTAAATTCTTGCACTTTTAGTTGTCAATAATATGAGCATATGCTCAGGTTTTTGACAAAATGATATTTGTTGGTCCCCCCAATTCCCGAGCTCCTTCCCGGCAGAGCTGGATGATTTAATAAAGCCTTAATTTCACGCTTTGTGTCTAAAGTCACTTGATTTCCTTTGACAGTCTTGTTGTCCCGCTCACATATCTATCTGCAATGGCACACTGCAGTTGGGCTGTGTTTTCAGTGCCGTTTGCAGCATGCAGCACTTAGTTCTTGGCAGTGGGCCTTTGGGACACTTCTATGATATCTACAGTGGGTGGCCTGTATAGCCATGGGATGCGTTAGAAATGTGTCACTAATGACAGTGAAAAATGCAACTGGTTTAAGTCTTACTCCAGAAATCCATTTCTACCCGGGAAGAGTATGTTTAGAGGAAATTGCTTGAAATTTAGATGGGTTACAGTAATAGTACTAAATGGAATGAGTCTATAGATTTGACGTACACTAATGGGGGATTTCTTGTCATTTGATTTTAGTTAGAATTACACATTTAGCATTTCCCATGATGTGTCACTGTGTGTTATATAAGTACTGTGTTCCTGTTTACCTTGTATTGTCAGAACACCTCTTACTCTAACAACATTACATAATGATGAAAAGCGCAATAACAGGTTGCGAGAATGAAGTGTCACATTTACTGTCGTTTACACCTTTCTGCCCCTGGCTAATACTGTAAATGTTCACATATTACACAACTCACGGGACAAATATATTGTAGGACATAAACATATTGTGTTTGGCAGTGCCACACTGACGAACAACACAAAACTGGGACATACACCAGCAGACAATTTCAATTTCCATATATGTATTGTGGTCAGATTTTCAACAAAATCAAACATTGGAAGTGAAAATGTCATCCAACAGCAATGTGAAAGACTGACACGTGACAAGACATATGAAAACTGCAAAACAAATCCAGGTCAAATCCATCTCATAAAAACACATGTTAGAAACGTTTTCAAAATACTGTAAAAATATTTGAGTTGTATTGCTAAGAATACGAACTTGTTTTCTTTACAGTGTTTGAAGTCCAAAGTAATTTTTATCTATTTCTCCTGTTTAAATGTTTTGCAAAAAGAAACAACATTTTTTTTTGACATTCGAGAGGAATATTAGTTATTCACACCGTAAAAAAAACAATTATTTCATGTAAATGGCTTTAAAAATGGTATCTTAATTTTTCAACAGTAGTCTCGTAAAAAGACATTTAATATACCAAATAAACAATACAAGAATTTTATATAAAAAAAGGCCTGTTGTATGCCAAAAAAAATTTTGATTACAAAATACATAAATGAGGAAATATCTAAGACAAGAACAAAGTAAGGGATAAGATTAGACAAAAAAAGTCAATTTAATCAGATTTGTGCTTTATATGTTCGACACAATATTATAAACATGTTGTACAAAAATACACAGATAAACACAAGCAAAAAAAAGTTGGGATAATGTCAATCTAGGCCCAGCTTTGAGTCAAAAAGAGACAGACCCAGCAATTGGTTTTAACCCAGAATTTTTTTATATTCAACCCAACAATGGGTTGAAATAACCCACGACAGGTGGTTTATCACCTTGTGATGCCCCATGTCTATAGCATTGGAAAGTGAACAACAGCAAAATAGCTATTTGTATGAAAAAAGATCAGTTCAATAGAAATTTCAAGATTTCAAAATGTTCATGCATCAATCAAATCGAATCGATTTGTGAATGCATTGGTTGTTGAGCTTTTTTAAACTACCAGAGCCCTACAGTACGAAGAAAATGCTTTTAAAACACGTGTGGATTGTGAGACAAGAAAACTCAGCAATCCAGTACATAAGACTCAAATTCAATCAATACATGTTAAGAAGGTGGAGATTTTTGGACCATTGACAAAAAAAAGCCATTAAGGTCAGAGAGATAATCTGTCAAAAACAGACAGTCTCTTCATTTCAACACCTTTGAACATGATTCAATACTCTAGAACACCACTCAAAGGACGTCATTAATGTCGGCCCGTCTCTATCTGATGCCTTCCCCAATAAGGTGCGTTTGGGGATGAGGAGGATTTGCATATAAATTGCTTCATAATGACTGTGTTTCAGACTTCCAGGTTTGGTACTGGGCAGGGATCAGAGCCAGTTGCTGCGTCAAATGATGACATTAAAACTAATGTTCGGAAGAACACAATCGTGTCCCTGCCACTGGTGCCTAAAAGGCAAGTTGAGATTGGATTTGATTGAAAGCGAGACATTGAAAAATTAAGATCTGTTATTACAGTAAACCCCATAAGAATACCATTCACAAACCATTTGAGCTTTGGGGACGTATTCGGAGCTTATTTAGTGCAAAAGCCCTTCCTCTTCCTCTTGTCATTTCAAACCTGCATGACTTACGTTCTTCTGCAGAACACGAAAGAGGATATTTTGAAGAATGTTGGTAACTGGCAGACCTTCATTTGCACTTGGTTTTGTGTTCATACAATTATCAACTTTCTTCAAAATATCTTCTGCAAAAAAACAATACCGGTTGGAAATAAACGAGAGGGTGAGTAAACAAATGAAAGCATTTTTAGATGAACACTAAATCACTAGATCACTTTAACTACACCTTATCTGTCATGTTCATAAAGGTGCACATCCAGAGATGAAACGCCTGTATTAAAAGTCATTCGAGCAAGGTTCATGAGACACAGCAGTTGTTTCTTCCCAAAACTTCCAAGACTGCCGTGTTTGTTCAGTTTCGAGGACATGGTATCCAGTAAAACATTCCTATAAATCAGAGAAAGGGCATTTATATTTCACAGATTCTGAGAACATGACAGATAACTGTAGTTATTTTAATTGTCATGTCATTCGTATACACACATAGAGTCTTCAACCGAATAACTAAACAAGCAGCTTTATCGTAATAAAATGTCACTAGAATAGGTGGCGATGTCCAATAAATTCGCAATACCAAAGAACAAAAAAAAAAAAAATCAGAAAAATAGGCTGACCTATTTAAACATCCCAGGCCAACGTGAACATCCACCAACTCCTGAGAACGCACCACATGTTTGTAAAAGAAAATGGATGAGTCACACATCGCTGGTGGGTGTTAAGGGGCAACAACCGCCCCCGGTCACTCGGCACTTTAATTCGCAGACAGATCGTCTGCTCTCCCCGGAGCTCTGACACTTGGAGAGAGTCGGCAGGACTGTACAGTAAAAGTCTCAGCAGATTCCGTCTGAGAGCAGGTTCACGGACAGAAAACACACATCACTGTACTCATCCTGTCATGAATGCTGTTCCACTGGGAAATGGGCTCGGGTGACAAAATTAAATGTGACAGGACTATCACCTTCTATTTTACAAGTCTCTTTGAGTTACCATGAATAAATTCTGAACTCTCGTATGTATATTGAAATAATATTATTGATTTAAAATGCCCTTCTGTTGTGACATCTTAGGCAGGCAACTTTCATTTAAACATTAGTTAAACCGCAATAAAACGTGTTGGTAATCAATATTTTTTATAAAAGATTATACTGACTGTACATACATTGATAAAATACAAACAACATAAACACAGACATTCGTGGCAAAGGACAGACTAATCCTTCATTCCTTCCAAATCAAAGACGTCCGTATGATTTTCTTCAATCACCGGAAGTGGATTGTCTTGCTGTGGTTCACTTTGGACAATATTAGGTCCAGATCTCAGTAGGCACCATTGCTTCTTTGGTGCCCACCGAGGGCATGAGGTTCTCCTCACAGAGGAACTCCAGTGGGAACTGAACCAGGAAGCCCCTAATTTTCTTCAGCAGCTCTTGAGCTTTAACAGGGTCTTTTTTGTCAAGCCCAGGTTTGTCATGGAAATTCTGGAGCTCTTGTTTGTTCCTCACCAGGCTGGAGGGAAGGCAGCGGAATACCTGTAATTGCATCACACAAAAAGGCAGTGCCTATGTTTAATTCGAGAAAAGGGATTTTATCGGCATAATTGTGTAGGTTTGTGTCTACCAGCAGAAGCTAGCTGTTAATGCCAACCAGCCAAACTCTATTGGGTAACATGCCGCTGGTCATGTGATCATCCAAACAGTGTTTTGCATTATATCATGAGATTGTACAAAATATTTATAGGAGCAAAAATAAACCCCCGCAATTGTATGTGTCAATAACTAGAAATTTGGATTAGAACTTCCACTTTTTGAATTCGTATACTAGAGGTAAAAAGATGATTTACTGAAATTGTCCAGGTTTTTCACATTTGACGTGTTCACATTTGGTAGCTTTTTAGATCAAAAGTGTGAATGGGAACTATTTTTTTATAAAAAAACATTTAAAAAAATTCAGCCTAGAAACAGATTAAGCAGTGCTCCATAGTCAGAGTAACATAATTTCAAACAGAGTATTTATTTGAGTTAAAATACAACTGACAAAAATAATACATTACAAATTTCTCGCTAAAAATGCACTCGAAGGTTATTAAAGGTAAGAACTTCAACCGGTGTTTAGACCACCATTCTATATATTCAAGCTAGATTCTGCTGAACCAATCGGCTCAACGAATATGGTGGCATTTCAGAGCGCTCAGAACTTTGTGTAAAACACAGTTTACTCCCTTAGATTATATAGAAAAAAGACACTGGCATCTTAAAAACAGAGCAATGTGAAGCCTTAGAAGAACAATCATCTGTTCTATTAATGCGTCCTGTTACTTTCGTAAGAATGTCAAACATAAGATCTTCAATGGCAATCTCTAACTAATATTCTAAATATAAAAGAAAGATCAAAAGATGACCTTACTATTTTGAAAAAGGTCTGTCAATATTAATGCATGCAATACATTCTACTGATTAACGTGTTGAAAATATTTAAGACAATTAACTCAAAAACAGTTTTTTTCTATCATCATTGAAGATATTCAGCTCTCAAGGAGCCGTGTTCTTGTTCCTTCTGCTGTGACTCTTGTCATTAATGTTAATCAATGAACAAATTAACAAAGAATTCCATGTAATTTATAGAATTCTGCTGTATTTAATGTATTAAGCAATGCATGTATGTTATAAAGACAACAGTTGAAGAACAAATTTTAGAATGTTGGTTTCCATTCATAAAATGATGCTATTAAGGAAACGTGTTGTTTCTACTCTAATTCGGAGATCAAATTTCAAATTATTAGAATGTAAGTCTATATTTCAAAACAGAAATCTTGTGTGTGATAAACTTGTAAAAAATTATTTACATCAATCAATGAATGAACATAAAATAAACATGTTAAATTATAAACAGTGTATGTGAAATTTTACCATAGGTGAGCAAATAATCCTAATTATTCACATTAAAAACGTGTGACTAAAAATCCCTATTTCTAGAGCCCTGTTAAAATCCATGCCCGTGGCAGACAACAAAGGAACTGAATGTCACTGACCTTCTCATAGATTGTGGCGTTCCGACCCGAGACGGTCATCCATACGTCTTTGTAAAATCGGTCACTGATGGGGTCAGTCACATCGATGGTTGGATCATTAAAGGCGCCAAGAATGGTTCTGGAAAATGGAAGAAAATACACAGCTTTAGCTGAATATCAGTACTGTGTCATTAGGACTGTTGGGTTTTCATCAGAGCTTACTTGAAGCACTCGTGTCTGAGCTGCAGGGCAAACTTGCCAGCCTGGTACTCTTGTCCATCCATTACTGATGGTATTTTTTCAGAGTCCTCGAAAATCACAGCAACCTCACTGTCCCTTTTACCCAACATGCTGCGGTCGTTGATGTTTGCAGAGCCTGGAAGGAAGAGACGAACACGAGAAAGAAAAAGAATAAAGAATGAGCAAAGCTGACTGGAAAGCATACAAGCAACAGAAAGAACTTCATAGAAAATCTTCCTACATCTGCATTTTTTCATTGCATTTTAATATTATATATTACATTTTATCTATCTATCTATCTATCTATCTATCTATCTATCTATCTATCTATCTATCTATCTATCTATCTATCTATCTATCTATCTATCTATCTATCTATCTATCTATCTATCTATCTATCTATCTATCTATCTATCTATCTATCTATCTATCTCTATATTTTACCTCATTTTCCATTCATTTTCAAAGTGTTTCATTTGTAAAGAAAGAAAGAAAGAAAGAAAGAAAGAAAGAAAGAAAGAAAAAAAGAAAAAAGAAAGAAAGAAAGAAAGAAAGAAAGAAGGAAAGAAAGACGAACGGACGGACGGAAGGAAGGAAGGAAGGAAGGAAGGAAGGAAGGAAGGAAGGAAGGAAGGAATGAAGGAAGGAAGGAAGGAAGGAAGGAAGGAAGGAAGGAAGGAGGGAAGGAAGGAAGGAAGGAAAGAAAAAAAGAAAGAAAGACTTTGTGCACAAGAAATACATTTTAAATAACAAACTGATTTGACTCAAAGGCTAATTATATTCTCTAATAAAACAAGACTTTTTATATCATTAAATTGCATTTGTTCAAACCAATTCAACAGCCCACACATCTTGCACCTGAAGCATCCCAGATAACTCAATTCCAGGATGAGGCTAAATGTCCCTATCTCCTACATCTTGATCTATGTCTTTATTCATCTGATATCTTGTATTGTCTTCAGTAATCTATAGCTTTATCTCAAATGACAACCCATGTATCTTCAATAACTTCTTTTCTTCACACAAGCTGGATTTGATCTTATTTACAAATCCAAAACTGAAAGAAACACAGATATGAGGAGAGGACTTTAATGGGTAATATTACACATCTGGTAGTGCAGTCGAGCATAGCTAGCGTCTAAAGAACATTTTTCCATCTCATTAATGTCACATCTTTTGGCAATGAAAGACAGAATCAGAAAACAAAACAACAACAACAACAAATTCAGTAATTGGGTTTTTAATTCAGCTTTAATAACCAAATGTTGTGTTGTTCCGCTCTGATGATTTTATTGATCAATTAAAGTTATAATACATTTCCCTCCGATGCATGAACCTGTAATTCAAGTTACGAAGATGTCATTCAAGATGTTTCAAAGTCAGTGTTACATCGGACACCACAAGAGGGCCTATCAGTATCTGAATACTAGGTGAACAATAGAGTCTCTTATAACAAAACTGTCAAACCAGGTGTGCGATAAATGAATTGTTAGCTTTATAACCATTTCCCATCTTGCTTACTCACCAAGAATGACTGTATTGTCGTCAGCGATGAGTAACTTGCTATGGACATAGATGAGTTCAGTAACCAGCCTGCCTTCCAGTTCAGCATGAGTTCTCAAACCACAAAATGAGATATAGTTCATCCATTGGTCATCCACTGTGGAAACACAATAAAAGGGTGTGAAACAACGATCCTGCACACACAACCTTGTCAAAATGTCCCTTGCTCTTTAGATCATTTTGAAAAGAGAGACTATTTCATTTAAGCCCGTTTCTTATACCCATATTGTGAACAGTCGGGACTACTAACATTTATTTTTAAGGGTTATATTCACTGTCAAACGTCTGTTTAGGAGTTTCAGAAGGGAACAAAACCTACTCTTACTGTTAGATTCCCTTTAAAGTCACAATCATGATATTGAATATTGGAGAATATTGAATCTGCGGGTATTTCAAGACTTACTTTCTTTCTTCAGTTGGGATATTATGGAGTGCTCTCCCCTGTTCATGGTCCTGAAATGGAAAACAGACAAGGATGTGACTCAAGCTTAAAAATGTTGTATTCAAGTCATGAATCAATCAAACGGAAGTTTATAAAATGAGTTATTCATTATATCACTTTTAGTTTTGAGGGGATTTTCCCTTTAACATTACAGGAGCGCAGCAAACCTACCGAATACTCTAAAAAACATCACAACTGCAAAAAGACTACAGTAAACTTTAAATCCAATACATAGCAAACAAACAACGCAGCACATTTCTCCATATTTAATGCTGCATGAAAGTGCTGCTTATTTGTTTCCATTTAACCGGGCGATTAAAACAAGACCTTATTTGTATGTGTAATGGAATGAATGTGTAAGATGGCATAGGCAGCACTGTGGAACAGTCACAATCCTCACATCGATGACATTTAACAAATCTATGACGAATTTCCTCTTTCATCCAAGTGACATGCAAAATGTAAAACTGGAAGGTTATAGTGAAGATAAGAATGTGTGGCTGCTGAAAGCAAGACTTGAAAGCAGATTTGTCTTGTCAGTGCTGATAGGGGTTGTGAGACTGTTTAGTGTATTACCAAACTCATTAAATCTTAATCGGAGACGAGAGAACGTGCTTGAGTTCAGGAGAGAGAAAACATTAACTGCTGCATCACTGGGTAGAAAGGAAATGATGCTGTGTACTCGTGAATGACACTGCAGAATAAAACAAAGTCATGCATACTGCATATGCCACAAGATCACATTAAAATGTTTTAAATTATACATCAGTGATTGTTGTTCTAAACTTAATGCCTATGATTTTAAATTAATTTCATACTTTTTTAACAAAATATTAAAGTGACTGTTTAGCTGAGAAAAGAGAGTAATTTGGTCATGTGTTTATAATCAGGTTTTTTTAAAGCTGTATGACTTTCTTAATTTTGCAGAACACATAGGGAGATATTTTGAAAATGTTGGTAACCAAACAACACTGGACCCCATTGAGTTCCACTGCATGGACAAAAAACACTTAGACATGTTTACAAATATCTTCATAAAGGTACTGAAAAGCATAAGGGTGAATGGCAGAATTTTTCCGATGAACACAGCCTTTAAGTTATACATTTTGCATTAAAATCAAATCTAATCCTGATCCTAATGAATGACGGTAAAGATTTTCGTCATTTTTTACTTACCTTCTTTTCATTCAAACCTGCATGATTTTTCTACTTCTGAAGAACACAAGAAGATGTTTTGAAGAAGGCTGGTAACAGAAAACCATTGACCCCTGTTGACTTGCATTGTGCCCATATATAATAAGTCAACCAATGTTTTATGGTTTTATGGTTACCAACATTCTTAAAAAAATCTTGTTTTGCAGAAATAATTCATAAAGGCTTGAAACGTCAAGAGTCTAAGTATAGTGACACCATTTTCATTTTGGGGTGAAAATGTTCCCTTTAAGGATGTCAATAAACTGAGGATTCCGATGCTCAGCTGAGCACATGATCGAATTGGATTACATCGAAACACTTGGGACTTTGGATCTCTTAGGACCTCTTGGGAAAATACTGTCATGCCGTCACTTTTTCTTTCTAAACAACAAAAACACAGACAGCAATACCCCTACCTATAGTTGAAATGCATGACAGCCTGCAGTGCGTTTCCTCCACCTGTGGTGATGTCTCCCTCAAAGCCCGGAAGCAGAGGAGTCACAATATACACGCGAAACTTTTTATTGTCTCTGTAAAATGACAAAGTTAACATCAATAAACCTAAACCAATTGAATACACAATATAAACAGAGGAGTCTACTTAACGTTGTATCTGTGAAAGACAAAAATTATGCTTTTTACTTTGTCAAAACGGGAGTGAATAAACATTTCATATCCTGGATGAATATCCCTTTGAATAAATATAAATGGCACCAATAACCCAACTCCCTTCAGAAACATTATTACCTCCATAATTATAAAGTCATTAAATAAATGTCCCAAAGATATCTCTCGGCATATTTAACACCGTTGGATTGCAAACGTCACTGCAGAATCGGACTACCGAGAGCAATGTGCGTGAAAGCCAAATGAAGAGTGGCACATTTAGGTGTACAGCGGCCCATGTCTGGCTCACGCCAGCTCAGTGGCAGGTGCTAGATCCTCATTAGCCGTCGGCGTACGTTAAAGACAGGCCTGTCTCTACAGCTGAGCCAGCGTGCATGACAGAAGGAGGCTTGTTTCTCATGTGAATCAGATACTTCGCAGGGAAGTTCACTTCGCAGGACTGCATTAGTATGGAAAGGTTTGCCGTTTATCTTGCATGCCTTTATCAAAGATGGCAAGCAACACAACTGGCCCTGCTTAGTAAACCGATCTGGTCATTTTAAGGGGAATTATGTTGGGCAGGGGCACAAGCGGCCGTCCTCCCGGTAAATGTGTCCTAGGCAAGATAAAATGTAATCAAAATAGTATGGAGCCAAGAAGGTGATGGGAGCAAAAAACAGATTAAAGCAAATGAACGGCACATGAAATGACTTGGCTGAACTAATCAAACGCATGCACACAAATGGAGGATTTTAAACAATGTTTAAATGAGCATGTAAGTTAATAATAAAACAGACTGCAGACACATACGATCTTTTACAACTGTGACTGGTTCTAAAGTCTGGTCTGTGAACTTTGGGATGTGTAACATCACAGATTGTTTGTAGGTACTTACACTCAAACAAACACACAAAGACATGTAAAATAAGGTTTGGAATCCGATGGTCTCTTTAAATGATTATGATGAGCATACGTCTCTGTTTCTGCACATCCCCAGGATTCATCCGTCCAGAGAATATGGAGAATGCCAAAAGTGTCGCTGCAGTAAGATTTATCCACTTACTTGTGAGCTCTGATGATTCTCTCAATAATGGCGTCCCCAATCCTGTTGTAAACAAGTTTGTTATCTGCGCAGCTAATGAAAAACTGGTTCTGAAAGAAAAAAGAATGGTAACACAGGAACAAATTAACTTAGTTTCTCCGTAGGCATACTGAGATGGGAAAAAGTCAAATTTTTTTAGATTACAACAAAAACAAAAAGCAATTTAAAAAACTATAATAGAATTGTATTAATAATAATAATTTATAAATGTATAAAAAATATTTCACTAGTGTTTTTTGTTTTACATTTTAGAATATTAATAAATAATCATTATTATGAAATTAAACAAAGGGAAGTAAGGGAATTATGTTTAATCAAGTCAAGTGGAAAATAATTATTATTTTAAAATTATTTTTAATTAATATGATACAATTATTATTTTTGGATCATCTTCAATTTAGACACGTTTTGAATAGAATTGTCTAATATGTTTTACCAAGCAGCTTCTTAAAGTCTTAATCTGAGATTATTTAGTCCAGGTCATCCATTTTAATTTTTTTATTAAATAACTGCAAGCTTTGTCATGAGAAACATGTGTGTTTGCTAAATTGTATTTATTTATATTTATTTAACTAATTTATTTAACTAACTCACTTCCAATATCCATTGCTATATTCCTGGTGACAACCACTTGACCCGTTATTGTTGCATTTAAAGTAAAGTCTTTTAAAATCATAAGCTAAATAAATGTCAAGTGTTATTTATGTATTATGTTTTTTTACATCATGCAATTTGTACACTCTGCACATCGAAACCAAGCAACACACCAACAGCTAGAATTGTGTAATGTACCTCGATGTAGATGAAATGCTTGCTCTTGGCAATGACCTGAATGTAGGCATTGTGAATGGACTCCTCATGGTGCTTGATTCCAGCAGACCAGTCTGCAGCTGACCGCAGAACCTGAAAGAACATTTACCCACTTTAATGATAGTTTTGCATTCAAGATATTTAGTACATTTGCTCAAACCCGAGACCATTTTAAACCCATCAGTTCGAATCTTAAATGCAATGCCAACACATTCTTGAATCTCACAAGGGATGGCTTATTCAAACGAATTTGTGAGTTTTAGTAGGCCAGTGATGTCAGGTTTATGTGTGGGGTTAGAGGAATGGCTTCAGTGGTACCATTTTCTAATATCATGCATATTTGTACAATTTACATTATACAAATTCATTCAAATTGGACACCTCATAAAACTGCAAAATACAAATTTCCGTGAGCTCTACCGAGTTTACTACTGCTTTTGTTTATGGGCGTTTCTCACCTGAACCTTGGCCTGGACACAGTCTGGAACTTGGTACCTGAGATCATTGCCTGTGCTGTGTGATTTAGGAAGTAAAAACGGGTAGGAGAGCGATCTGTACTTTGGCTTCATCATCTAGAAGGAAAAAAGTCGGTTTATTGTGGCAGAACAGCATAATGCTACACCAAATGCCAGCTCTTTAAGTTGGATTTAAAAAGCGTACACAGGCAATTGAGGCTGTCAAGCGTAAAGGAACTCTAAAGTGTTTGGGTCAGAGCACAGCGGAAGGGTGGTAAATATCTCACCTTGGTGAAGTTCCAACGCTGTATAAAGTGCCTGGCAACATCCCTGGCCGCTTTTCCATGCACCACTGAAGCGATATCATGCCAGGGCATTCTAGGAGTCGTATACCTGTCAATAAAATCTATAGTCGAGCGTGGTGTTACAAAGCCTGATGTAAAGATCTGTAGCATTAAATAACACAATGAACATGCATTACCTGAATTAATGACCATTGTAATGAGGGGAGAAAACTACCGGGCAGTAAAAGTGTGGCTTACCATCAAAAGGCTTATCCAGTTGAACCCAGTCTTTGTAGACAAAGTTGCAGTAATCTTTGCCATGCCAGAAGCGTGTGTTCCCCGTCAGCTCTCCAACACCTGTCTGAAGACTGTGCACCGAGCCACTTTCTGTACAGACGTAAAACTATTTCATTAAACCACACAATTGAAGGCATTCTATAACATTGGCCTTTCAAAATACATTAAGGCTATATAACCTAGACAGTGGCCCAATTTGACTTTTGAATTGTTGAATACAAGTCGTGTTGACATTCATTATGCTAAAATTTATAAGGCCCAAGGCAACTTATAAAGCTATAAGCATAAAAAAATCATTTTTGGATGAACCATGCCCTTTAAAACGTGATGTTGCACATGCCCAAGACACAAGAGGCATGGGTTGCAAAAAAAATGCCAAAGGCATGGGTTGCGTAAACACCATGCAAACTGCCACACTCAATCTCTTCAAAGCGATAGATCACCCAAAGATGATAATTGATCTTTCTTATTGATCCAAATGTATTTGTTTGGCCGAATAAAGGGAAAGATATTTAGATTCATTTTTTTTATTCAAACACCCTTTACTACCAAAAAAGTTCAATTCAAGTTAAAAGTATATCGGATTTTTTTCTCGTTCTATATTCTTTACAGGATCTTATTTTCAAATGAACAACATAACATTTTCCCCAACTATGGAAGTTAATATCAACCAAAACGTAACCTGTTTGATATATCAATAGTAACCCGAATAGTAAAATGTAATTTGGTTGGTTCAAATATATTTCTCTGTGTTAATCAGAACAAATAAATATATACAGATTTGGGACAACTGGAAAGTGAGCAATGCTGAAAGAATTTTTTATTTTTGGGTGAACTATCTCCAAAAGAGGAATCAACAGATACTTCATGTGTGGTCAGAATATATATCCCCCAAAAGATACCAGACTAGAAACATGTGAGACATAAAGTATGCAATAATATCCTGCTGAGAAATGATTATGAGTTTGTGTTAACATATCAAATGAAATCTCCTAATTTGTTACAGTCACTTAATCGTGTTTTCAGATCTCAGCTGGTGCAGAAGTTTAAGGTCAAAGTCATTTCATTAAAGCGCATCTCTGCTGTCTCGTCTTTAAGCCAGTCTCAAACACACTTAATCCTCTCTCAGATAGACGGCAGACTGATCTATATTTGTGTCACCTCTGGAAGAGAGAACAAACAGGGAGAGATAAAGCGATGATGAAATGTTTGGACGAGCAGTCCACTAACAACCAGAGAGGACATCACAGCACATGCGACTTTCTCTCAGCACAAACTAGAGAGGAAAGACAATGCCGAACCTACCTACTGTTATTGGTAAAGAAAGAGTAAAGAATTTCAATATCTTATATATAAATATAAGAAATCTTTAGACACTTAAATCATCTTGTAACCTAACTCGGGTGTATTGCGCTTACGATGGGGAGGATTAGAGACAGTATTTACAACATTGACAACAGACAATTGCGTTTATCAACCACATGAAGGAAACATGAAGTGAGCACAAGTTAAGGCCTTAAGGGGTAAAAGATTCATATCTTGATAAACAGATCATTGCTGTGATATCACAAAATAAGGCCTCCAATTAAAAATCTCAGAAGCCACAACATTTCCCAGACGTGTTAAAACATCAGAAGCCATTCCAATATCATCCATCAAGAATGGCACACGTTTGCACAAGGAAGACTGATGTTTGAAACGACTGATAAGACAATAAGAACAGACATTAAGAAGAACAACACACGAGGGATTGTATTATATTCCAGGCTTTATAAAAACCCAACTAGAGTAGTTCCTTCTGAATCTCTTACTGTTGGAGCTGTCTATGCTGCTGATACTGTCGGCATGATGAAGACCCCGCTGCAGGTGATGATACAGGCTAAAACGTGCCCTGCGAGTACGACCGATGCCTTTAAGTTTGGGCAGGTCCGCTGAGTCACCAACCATTAACCGGCTGTCTTTTCCACCCGAGAAGCCTTTCTTCTTGGGTGTGGAGGACTTTGAACTCTAAACACCAAAACATGAAATGTATTCGCAACATTAGAACTGGCATGAACATAAAGTAAGAGTCTTTGCCAAACTTTTGAACTTATAGGTGTGGTAATAGCACTACAGCCAAATGAAGTAATAACCGACATCATACATGTCAATGACTGTTCGGTTTATATGGTTGTGTTGACTCTAACCTGCTCCATTGCCTGGGCAACAGAACGTGTCACACTTCCCACGTCAGTCAGGCGATGCTCACAATCGTCCCAACGGCCGTAGGCTAAATCAATCCCTCCCACGAAGGCCACTGATTGGTCGATCACTACAATCTTCTCGTGATGGGCCCATAAGTAGACGGAGGAGGACACGTGATCTGGGTGTCTCATCACCTGACAGAGAGAGGCTTGTTGTGACGATATGATCTGTATTTTAAAATAAAATATTCATTTGAGTCACACGAAGCTTACCTTGATGTTAGGGTGAAGGTGTATCAGGGTTCTTTTGCTGTATCCACTGTTGATGCCGAGTGCCAGCTCTACTTCCTTATAGAGCATGACAAAGACTCTCACCCCTTGTTGCTAAAAGACAAAAGATGCTTAGTAAAGTTGCTTTAAAAAGAGACTTTAATTCATCTAGTTATTAACAGGTCTTGATTTCTGCATCGATTTTTATTGCAATGTAATGAATTCAAATGCAATGAATCACGGTGAAATGTGTTAAATGGAGCAAAGTAGACTTTTGAATTGTTGAATACAAGTCGTGTTGACATTCATTATGCTAAGATTTATAAGGCCCAAGGCAACATATAAAGCGATAAGCATAAAAAAATATTTTTTGGATGAACCATGCCGTTTAAAACGTGATGTTGCACATGCCCAAGACACAAGAGGCATGGGTTGCAAAAAAAATGCCAAAGGCATGGGTTGTGTAAACACCATGCAAACTGCCACACTCAATCTCTTCAAAGCGATAGATCACCCAAAGATGATAATTGATCTTTCTTATTGATCCAAATGTATTTGTTTGGCCGAATAAAGGGAGAGATATTTAGATTCATATTTTTTTATTCAAACACCCTTTACTACAAAAAAAGTTCAATCCAAGTTAAAAGTATATCGGATTTTTTTCTCGTTCTATATTCTTTACAGGATCTTATTTTCAAATGAACAAAATAACATTTTCCCCAACTATGGAAGTTAATATTAACCGAAACGTAACCTGTTATTTATTAACCTGTAATTTATATTAACCTGTAATTTGGTTGGTTCAAATATATTTCTCTGTGTTAATCAGAACATATGAATATATGCTCACCCCTTGTTGCTAAAAGACAAAAGATGCTTAGTAAAGTTGCTTTAAAAAAAGACTTTAATTCATCTAGTTATTAACAGCTCTTGATTTCTGCATCGATTTTTATTGCAATGTAATGAATTCAAATGCAATGAATCACGGTGAAATGTGTTAAATGGAGCAAAGAGTATTATGGGTTTTTTCCGAGGCTCTTGACTTTCGTTTTTTGAGTATGACAAATGTTCCAATTCAGCAGAAATCCGTGGACCTTTCCTTTCAAACGAATCCTCCATTGAATAGCTTAGGTTAATGTGAAATTATGACCATGGTATCAATTAAGAAGAAAAATGAAACCACAGCGAATCATTTTCAGACGTCTTACAGCTTTGCGCTTTAAAATGCAGTCTAGCCTCCAGCGATTGCCCTCCACCACGGGTCTCTTCAGAAAGATCTCAGGGCTCAGCCTGCAAACCATACACAATAAAAGAGTCACATATCAAAAGAATGCGTGTAGAGTCAACACAAAAACTAAAGAATAGTTGACCCCACAAATGATTGTGGCTCAACCTCAAACGGTTTCAAACCTGTTTAAATGTCTCCGTTTTGTTAAACATGGGAGATATTTGGAAGAATCTTAGCAACTGAGCTTTCTAGTGCACCGTTGATTATAATAGCAGAAAAAGTTAAAATGGTGATAAAAGGTGTCCCGGTAATGTTCGTTTAAAAAAAGCTTCTTTTGTTATCAACAGAACGAAAAAATTGTACAATCATTTAACTGCTATAGTAGTCAGTAGTGCTACAGAAATCTCATTTGAAGCATTCTTTCAAGTATCTCTCTGTGTGCTCAACTGAAAGCCCAGTTGGACAAATTACGTAGAATTTCTTTGCTCAGTACACTACTCCCGTACAGTCACTTGTTTCGGAAATGTTGTTTTAAATATTCATTCCATCACTGTCTTTACATCACAGGTTGTATTTGGCAATTTTCCCGTAAATTCCCACCGAGACACCAATCAGAGAGCTCAGAAGAGCACGAGCATCAGCGTGAGGAGATCCTACACTACAGGTTCTCAAGATTAACAGTGGCAGAAACTGCGAATGATACTTCTTCTTTAAGCAATTTATGATAGAATTTTCCTTTTTGGATTTACTGGATCACTTTAATACATACACCTGGACTTTTTCAACATTTGCTTTATAGTAAGTGTTCAGAATAAGTAACCATGGCGACTTGTGTTTCGAATGATGCATAGAGTTTTGGAGAAGTTTGGTTACTTTGTCTACTTTGAATTCAATCCCCATGAAACAATAAAGTGGAACCCACCCTGAATATTACATTTCATTTTGAAAAGCATCACATTTTTTATTAACGTTGACATTAAATACTGTACTATTGTTTGACATATCTTCTATTACAAAAGTGTTTCAATGGGATCCATCAGTGAAAGCCATTCAAACACACGTCTCAGAGTCTCACTCTAACCCAGTTTTACCTCTGTTAAACAAAGATAGGATCAGACCAATGCCAGTCAGACCAGTCTATTCTGGGCATAGTATTTTTGAAATAAGGAGGGCTGGAAACTCAACACCCCTGGGGTGAGAGATACAAGTAAGCTCATGAGACTAAATACACCTCCCACTTTAAGCCCGTGCTTCACTTTTGCTGACACTGCATATTGCAGTAACTACTGCTATACTACTATGGCACAGTACTGTAAATACCGTCAAAACCATTTTACATTAGATCGGCAATAGGTTTATTTTATTTATAATTCTGGCACATATTGTGAAAATCTAGTTGGATTGACACAATAATTCCTTCACACAATAATTCCTAAAGATGAAGTATGTTAGAAACCAAAGTACCGGATAAACAATTGTAGACCAGGACAGGTTTTTTAAAAAAAAGTATTCTTTGAAAAGGATAAACCGAGTATACACACCACCAGTCTGTAATGAAGATCTCCTCTTTGGCCTCTTCTAGTGCATCAGCAACATCCTGCATGTAGGTTTTGCCATTCACATACCTGCATCAGCAGATTAAAAATGGTTGATAAATCATCACATAAGACAGGATCAAAGAATATTAACAGGATACCATACTTTACCATTTAGAGGGTATGTTCTCTTCTTCTCGGGCAAATGATCCAAATCGGTGTGTCCTCAAAAAAGCCTTGCCATGTTTCCGGACAAAGCTTTCAATGGCCTGACCCCACCAGCGGGCATGTCTGTAACTGGAGAATTTCAGCACCAGTTTTCTGTAAAAGAGAAACACACACTTATTTAAATGCTCACTTAACTTCTGCCCCCAAAAACCTGTTTTTATTATTTTTTATTTAAACATTATTATGTTGATATGATAACATTTTAAACATCATTAAACAGGCCTTTGGACGTGACATTTGGACCCACACATGCGAACCAACTACTTTATCTACAGATATTATAAAATGAATAAATTGCAGTTTGATCGTCCGACGAGACATACCTGGACAGGTTTTCTATGCTCACTCCATGTTTGGTGTCTGTGTATTTGTTGTCCATTTTAATGCTGAACTCGTTGTCCACCAGCAGGACAAAAGAAATGACCCCTGTGTCTGGCTTCATATACAGCAGAAAAGAGTCCTTCACGACAAGCCACCTAAACACAACACAATTCACTATAATTATTACTCCATACTACTATAAAGTTTCCCAAGTTTTCTGCAAACCGATAAAAGAATAAAGACTTGTGTTGACACAATATATGTCTGTGTACTGTGCATAAAATGTATGTGAACTTGTATATAAAAACATTCAGGGAAAATTATTTTCCTATATCATTGAATTATTGGTAAATCCAAATAAATACATGTACATTTTTCCTGAACTTAAAAATATATGAAGTGTAAGTTTGGGTTTATAAATACTTAAAGTATTATGTACATTACACATTACATATGTTAACACAAGTGTTTATTAATCAATCGATTGATTGATTTAAACAACCCTGTGACATTTCCCAAAATATTTGATCATTTGACTTGGCCCTTTTTACATTTACACTAGTAATGTGCCATTCATGCACTAGAGGGTGCCTAAACAAGGGTAGTAGATCTGACTGTGTGATGTATTCTAGTGATGTAGATGCAGAATGTGACAACACAACCATAGGCTCAAACCCAGACCAGGCAGGTTATCCCACAAAAATGTAAAATGACAACTGCATGGGATAGTAATCCAAGCGATAAACAACTTTCCAGTCTCTATTAACACAGTTCACTTTTCTCTTAGTTTCTCCAGCCTCGGGCTTTATGCATTTATCTTCTCTTTTAGCTTTTATTAGTTTTATGAACAAATTGTGGGGTCGTTTTTAAAGATACCTCTTGGACCAGCGGAAGCAGATTTCATTGTGGCCGCAGCAGTTCATGCCTGGGATGCGATGACCTCCAGACCTTTTATAAACAATGCCTTCTCTAAAAGAAACAAATGTGAGTTACAAATGGTCTTGAACAACTCGGGCTCATAGAGTTCAACTCATTAAACCTTGTCAAGGTTCATATGAGAACAAGAAATTATTTAATCACATTAAGCATTTCAAACCAACATTTTAAGATTAAAAGAAATAGTTCACTCCAAAGTGACATTTAAAACCTTAATAACTGTATGACCTTTCTTCAGCAAAACACAAAATAAGATATTTGGAAGAATGTGTGTAACCAAAAACCGATGGTCATCCATTGGCATTATGGACACAAAACCAGGTGCAAGGCACTGGAGGCCAACAGTTTTCTTTTACTATTATTCGAAATATCTGCTTTTGTGTTTTGCAGAAGAAAGAAAGTTGTACAGAATCAATACGTCAGGTGAGATGGCATATGATAAGACCCTTTTTTATTTTGGGGTGAACTATACCTTTGAGATTTTCAAGTCAATTCCGAGATTCTTCAGATTTGTCTTTACAATTTTTATTTTATTTTGTGTTGTATTTTACAAATATTTCTGTATATTACACGACAATGATGAGAATGTATTAAAAACAGTTCACACAAATCTAAACAAAGGCTAACCAAAGATAATTTAAGCCTAATCCATAGAATGGTTGCTTTTGAGAGGCAACAAACATCAACTCAATAGTAAAAATTTGTCCTCACAAGCCTTTCGGGCCCAAATCCTGAATGAAGGACAACTGGCTGATATCAATAAACTCCATCTGGAAAAGACGAATAATGCAACTTAATTCCAATGAGTCAGACATGCAGCTTCAACTAAAAGGACATGGCAAACAAATTCTCTGCTATTTTGACCCTTCAGGGGCATTAAAGAGAAAGAAGGAATCTGATGGAGTAAGAGAAAATAGATAGAATTACAGATGTCCGTGATTAAAACAGAGCTCGAGTCCAAACACACAATCTCCATCTGTTATTGATCCACACATGCTGCTACATTACAGACAACTAAACATGAGCTCCATAGGGCCTGAACTTTCATTCACACCAAACGGATCACTAAATACAGTGTGAGCTTACAGTGGCATGGTATTTTCTGTACATGGTCATCCTTAGCAGCTTGTTCAGGTAGTCTTCCAGTTGTTTCTGCAAAGCAATGAAAAGAAATGTGTTTAGTTGCTTTCAAAATCTACATTGTAGTGATACGTTTGCTGTAGAAAGGGCGATCGGGGTAAACAGGATTATGATAAACGTACATATGGTTAGGATATATGATTAGGTTTGTTTTGACACATGGTAACTGGTTTAACCGGCTGGTCTAAACATGACTAGTTTAAACCATCTACCATGGGACAAAACATACCCAACTGGCATGTACAATTTCTTCAACAGGAGAGTTTTGAAGAATGAGCGAACGAACAAATAAATGAATGAATACATTACGAAAAGAGTGATGTGCCTTTTCCCTCATTCAGTTAAGAACAAGTTGGTCTGGTTTTATGCTCAATGTTATTATGATGTTATGGAAAATGAAGACATTTTCGTATATGTAACGAACAGAGATAACAAAACAAAAAGACTTCTAAAAGCCGGCTATTGAGAGTTCAATGACAGTTACTGATAGTCCAACAAAAATAGTTGTGTTATCATTTACTCTGGTCATTTTCAAACCTGGATGACTTTCTTCCACAGAACACAAAGAGGATATTTTGAACAATGCTGGTAACGGCAACCCTTCACTACCACCGTTTGTGTCCACACAATAGAACTGAATGGGTGTCACCGCGGTTTGGTTATCACATTTCTCAAAAATATCTTCTTTTTTGTTTTGCAGAAGAAAGGAAGTTATACAGGTTTGAAAATAACATGAGGGAAAGCAAATGACGATACACATTTTATCGTTGTGTAAACCATCACTTTTATTATCATGACAACACTCGTGTTTTTATGCGACTCAATGTCATGATGTAAACCAGGGACTCCACCCAGTGTTGTGGCAACATGTTCCAAGAGCAATGAAGCATATCAGTGATGTGGGAGAGACCCGACCACAGACAGACATGGTTGTCTTCTCAATCTGTGATGACGTTAAGGTCATACGATCGGGGGTTTGTGACTCACCCTCCTGCTAGACACTTGCTCCTCTCGTACCAACTCTTCTCTGCCTCCCCGAGGGAGAACGGGCATCTGCCTCACCTCACTCCTTTTGATGCTCTTCCGTCTCTCAGTATGACTGAAAAAGGAAATGTCACTTGAGTAAAAAAGACCTAGTTATTCTTACCTTGTCCCGATTTGCATTTGAACCGAATGCTTCAATTTGTATTAAGTAAATACGAGTTAAAAATCGGACCTTCGGGTGGGCAGTGGGATCCTCATGAGTGTCTTGTAGCGGAGAAGCTCTCTGTGCAACTCCATAAAATGTTTTTCTTTTCTCTTCACCACCCAGGTGAAGTTCCCATGCTTTAACTCGATTTTAAACACAGCGGGCATCACCTGCGGACACAGTGGTGGTGTGAGATCTGCTAAAGGAGATATCTTGCAACTTTCAACTGGTGAAATGTGTGTGAATGTCATTACTTTGGACACACTTCTTTGTTTGGAGATGTTGAAGCGGTCTGGGGTTCTGGTGAAACGCTCAACCTCCAGGATCTTAGCTGTAATGGGAACAGTGGTGAGGTACACCAGAGCTTCTGCCTCTTTAAAACCAACTGTTCTGTACACGGCTGAGAATGGGATCTGGGCATCTCCTGAAACACATGACGGAGAGACATGACAGCATTCCTAAGGAAGAACAAGCTTTTGTGTTTCTGAATGCTCAAAGTGGCTGTGCGATAATAAAGAACATGCTGCAACGTGTTGTGGAGTCATCACATTCTCATCTCATCTCGCTCTCTTTTCTGGTCTTAGTTTACAAATGGCTCATTCTAGAAATGTTGGTTCATCTGGGATTTTAAATTTAGATGACCTACCATAAATTAGGAAAATTCGATACTTATTCTTTTGAACAATCTTATTGTTCCCTGGTGTTTAAATGGTTTATACTTTTACCCTTTATTTTATCCTACTGAGTAACATAGTGAATGGTAACATAGTCAACATCTTAAAATGTGTCCTTTATTGAACTCAGAAGCCAATGGTATGCTTAGAAATAGATTTTCATTCACATACGTTTAAAAAAATCTTACAAATTAACTTTGCAGCAATATTATTTGCGCAACATTGTTGCCAGTTAATGAATCCAGAGTTGGCATACGTATGTTTGCTATTTTCACGATTATTTAGGAAAATACATAGCCTCTAGTGTTTAATACATATAGTTCTATGAAATCACCACATGTGAAATATGTGAGATTGAAAAAACCTTCTCTTTTTTGACAGCCGTGTGTCAGTTTGTAACTTAATCATGTCATACACACATAACATAAGAAATATCAAGAAATATTAGAAATAATGAAAACTGATTCTTTTTTCAAACACACCAAAACAGTTGTGATAGTAGGGAAGTGAAGGTAGGGTTTCAAAATGTTACTAATATTTTACAAAAAATTAACTAAGATTACATTTATTGGAAAACAGTTACATAACGACCAAAAGCCTACATTACAGCTGTCTATTTATGCTCATTTATGTGTGTTCAGTAATATGTTATACAGTGATAAAATAGAGATTGTAAAATTGCCAAGTTGACATGGCCTTAACATAATAGTTTGAGATAACTGCCAAAATTATTTATTATTAACATTATATGATTCATTTTGAATTTTCAGAATACACAATGCTACACCGAAAGTTATAAAACACTTCAAAAAGTCCATGTTAAATCTAATAATTGACATTAAGGCAATTACAAAATGAAGTCGATTAATCAACAATTATGTCATAATCCTGCAGCTCTATCTGAAGGAAAATTATAAGATAAATGTGTTTCAAGCTTAATTTATGCTGAAATAAAAAGCCACGTTAAAAACTTCAGACCGCTTAAAAAAATCTAAAAAGATGTAATTTTCTTACTTTAAAAAAAGAACTGGTGATTTATATTGATGACTATGTATTAAAAATACATCCCATGGACTTGAGATGTACCCTCAGTTGTAGAATGAACCACATGTACGTTCTGGCAACTCATGTCCGTCGAGTATCTCTTAATGAATGGGCATTTAATCAATTTGATACAGGCACATCTACAAGATATATATAAGTTAGGGGTAAAATTACTAGTAAAACATTTACCTGAGGGTTGAAACTCATTGAAGTCCACCTCTTCATGGTCATCCTCAGCATCTGAGAAGCCCAGATCTCTGGTGTCCAGGTTCTCCACAGTGTCACTCATGTTTGATTTATGAGGTTGAGTTCACTTCTGGTGGAACTGAAGCATCATCCTCAACAATCTTCAGCCCTGAAGCCTTCAGAATGCCTATTCATACACATAAATGTATGACAGCTGTCAAAATGCATTAAATGCCTAATTTATAAAATATGGTTAGCAACGGGGATATAAAAATGCCTAATGTAAATGTTAAAATGCATCTACAGTGAACCATGTGATATAAACGGCTGACTCGTCCTCACAAAGCATCAACAATTATATAATTAACAATTATAAAAGAAAGACGTAGACAATAAGGAATACTGTACTAATAGTTTGTTTCAAAATATCTTCTTAAAGGGTCAGTTGTGGTCTGGTGGTTAGAGAGTTGGACTTGTAAGCAGAAGGATGCGGGTTTGAATCCCTGCCAGCAGACAATGGCGTAAGTGTCCTTGAGCAAGGCACCTTACCCCCGTTTGCCCTGCAGTGATGAATGACTACTACATAAAACATAATCAAAAGTCGCTTTGGATGAAAGCGTCTGCCAAATGAATAAATGTAAATGTCATAACAGATGTGCATTGTTTACCAGCTCATCCTTTTAAAATGCATTGATCTTTTCGCGTTTGCTCAAATCTATTTTAAATGTTTCCTCTTTCAGTAAAGGTCAAAGGTCAATGTCTTCCGCCATGAGGTAGTGACCTTAGAAAGCTCTGTTAACATTAATCCAATTACAGACAAGGTCAGACCATAGCGTCATTTCCTCACATATGCAGATATTAAAAAAGGGACACATCCTGTTTCCATCAATATCCCTGGAGAAATAACAAACTCCTTAAACCCCAAATATTGTGGGAATCTTGGCACGTTCTAACTGTGAGTCATCTAAATTGCTTTAAAACTGAAAAGAATGACAAAACTAATCAGTGGTATCTGGTAGATTCATCAGAAAAGACATTCAGTAAGACATCACCTGCAAAATCATAATTCATAATGCATATGTAGGAGGATCTATAGGACATCACAACATATGAAATACATATAAAATATGTAGCATTTATGAGTAAATATTCATAATGTTTTGATACATTTACAAAAAATACAAATGATAAGATGAGAATCAGGCAAAGCATAGATTATTCTGAAACCGATCCGTCGAATTACCATTAACACAACACAATCCACGCATTCAACAAGTCCCATAAAACTTAACACAACAGCAAACTCTATTTTTCTCCCCTTTCACACAACATAGACAACAATTGTATTCGGAAGACAAAAATATCATTATGAGAGCAAATAAGGAAACACAGAGACTCCCCTGTGTCTCGCTTCAGCTGCCTTCTTAAGTCTGTTGTAATTTTGTTTATTTCCCATAAAACCCGCTATAACACATAATGATGGTGGGCCGGCATACTGGCTGGTCTATCCTGTCTAATCACATAGGGACCATTTCAAATGTGTGAAAATGAACTAATGTGTGCTAGAGAGAAGGTGTTACAGGGGTAGCATCTGCACTTCTGGTCTTATGCAAGAAGTCAAACAAACATCGAGGAGCAGCTCTATGGCAACTCTATAATAATAAGAAAAAAACCATTACATCATCTTTTCCAGTCCAGCCACATTTGAAAGGATTTACTTGACTCAGAACAGCAATCCCAGCTTTCGTAATGTACATTTAAAGCAGACCTCTATCTCCAAACAAAAGCAATGAAAACCTCTCACAGCGGCCGCCAAGCCCTGTAATTCATTTACAAAAACAGCAATTAAATACACAAATAGACCTCCGTTTTTAACTAACGGAAAGAAATCCATCTGGTTAAAGGCTGGCTCCGTAAGTATCATCATTTACATTTAACATTTTCAGTTTGAGAATGTGACGCTAGAATTTGGCTCGAATGTCGCGGGTGCCTATAAACCTTAAACAAACTTATATAAAGATTCAAATGTTTTCCTTAGTAATGAACAGGGAAAAAATGTTTAGGGTAGTGATCTTTATTTTATAACTTGATCCAATTAAAAAATGATATTAAACAACTGTAAATAAATATTAAAAATACAGGTTAAGACAAACAAGCAATCCTAAACAGAATTGAACGATTGAAGAATTTCATTATTAACTGGATGAAGAAATGTTGGAATATTGTGTTTTTTCCCACACATAATTTGTTGATTTACACGATCATTTATATGACAGCTGCTCGAGCTAAAATTATGAAAAGTTGGCCGGCTCATTCACACCTGGCCCATGACAATTCAAGATCTTTAAAGCCTTCTCAGGTCAGAGAGGGGCAATAAATCATGTCCCTACCCATCCGTTTATACATTTAGGCAGACAAGACATAACTACCCCAGAATTACTTATGGAAATCATATTCTGACAATGTACACATGTTTTACAGGCACTATTGGTGCTGGGGCTGTGCTTTCTGAGCGAGGAAATACAGCTGTCACATTTACTTTCTCATTTTTCCTTCCCAAATGTTTTAAAGAAATTCCTTAACCCGTAGATCATATTGTGAGCTACATCAACGTCATTTGATTCAATCCCAGGGAAAACTACATTCAAATCTCAAATTCAACGTAGGCACTAATGTACAAACGATGACCTATCATTTAAAATCGAAGACATAAAGTATTTACACATTACATCCCGCTCTTGGCAGTGTGTTTTTCCAACAGCTGACTCAACGATGTGTTTGAAATGAAGCATCTGCACAAAAACTCAAGCTCATTTCAACGATTTCTTTAAGGCGTGTAGATTCTACCAAGAACAACCAAGTAAAATGCAAAAATGTATTAACATTATTGGTGTAATAATACGGCCAGCTCATTATTCAATACATGACACTGGGTTTACCATTACATAGCAATACTATTATAAAAGATGAAACTCAAACTCAGAGTGACACTCTAGTGACAGATTTTCCCCAAAACATTAACATTTCTACATTTGCTAAAGAATTGATAACATTAAGGTTTTAATTCATTCATCCTTATAAAATGAATGCAAATGTAATAAAATATTTTAATACTTTTTACTTTTGAGAGCTTTTAAAGAAAACAAACCTCACTCTCTCTAAACAAGAATGCTTAAAGATAATAGTCTTATGAAAACTGAATTACGCATTATTAAGATAATGTTAAAGAAAAAAAGAGTGTATTATTTCATTTTACTGGCTCATATCAGCTGTTGCTTCCTGACAAACAAGTTTCTAACCATTGTGATCATAAAGAAAAAGCTCGCTGTATGTAATCACACGGCAATAAAATATTATGCAAGCGCTCAGGTCACAGCTTTCTAATAACTTTTGCTACACATTTAAATGAGCCGGGTGTCTGGGGGCATGGGACTAAAACCTATGGGAAATTTAGTTTCACCGTGCCATTAAATAACGAATGAAAACATTCAATTGCTCTGAGAGCCACCACGGATGTCATCATGTTAACATTTGTGCCTCTCCATACTTCAAATCCTAACACCGTTTCGTCACATGGGACTGTTACTTCTGTTCAACGTGATTTTGCTAAAGTTGGACTTTCTCCAATTTCGAGATCTCTTTGTTTAAGAGCGAATGCCCTTTGACCCATGAAGGCCATTCTTGTGCGTCTTTATAACGTACGCTTGTGGCAATGAAGCATATCAGTGACAACATGAATTTCCCAGCAGTTTGGGGTCAGAAGTCTCTTGCGATCAGATTAATGAATAACAATGCAAATGTGTAAAAGATCAGCAGATCCATTTACAACAAACAAGCAGGAATCAAGTGTTAAACGAATGCACCTCGCCAGCAATGAGTTTTCATCGTGCAAGAGTGAGAATGAGGTCACCCCAAATATTAGGCCACCTAATACAAGAGGGATTATGAAACCAACTTGATTTTTCCTTCTTGTACGCCGGGCACGCATTCCACCAGCACAGATACAAAAGCCTTACACATTGAAATGAGAAAAGAGCAAAGACATGCCGGCACTAGAAAACTTTCCCACACTGTTTATTGACACATTGATGACATGTTTGGCTTTGTAAATGTTCATGAGCTGGAAACGTCCAAGTCTTCCTTTCCTTCAAGCTGAGCCACAAAAGTTTAAAGAATGAAACCACAACCAACACAAGTTTTTACTGACCTGCCCTTGTAGACATGACTCCCTCATAATAAATCCAGCATGCTGTTTGCTTATAATAATGAAAATCTAACACACTCAGGCAGACAGTTTAAAAGTCTCTCTCCCTCTCTTCTGTGTCTCCAAACAGTCTGAACAAGAGGGCAGTGCAGTGGAAAGATCAGTCACAGGCCAATGTGTTTGAAGGGGAGGAGCCCTTCCAGGTGTCAGTCATAATCACTTGGCCAATGAAACGCAGCTATCACACCAACTCCCTCCCCTTTTCTGTTGTTTTGTGTAGTTGGGATGGGCGTAGATAGCCCCTAAGACATTAAATGTCAATGGAAGGAAATGAAATTAAAATAAAATATTTTGTGGGAATCATTTTAAGGAGAGAACGTTACAAAATACAGCAGCCCCAAAAATGATGATTATGAATTTCTGATATTTAGGCCATAGGTAAAATCCAATTTTTTTCAATTATTTTACCGATATTGATCATATTTATTTGGTTTTATTTGTAGAAACTGTGAAACTGTTTTAATTCACTTTTAAATAGTATAACAAAAAATGTTGTTCATGTAATTTAGAAAAGTTATGTTTTAACTTGGATTGTTTTACCAGTTTTATGTGGCTTGTCATGTTGTCAGTCTTCCACATTGCTGTTGGATAAAATGATGTCACTCCTAAAGTTTGAGTTTGTTGAAATTCAACAGACACTGTACTGAAATTGCAACAGTACCTATAGAAACATTGCATTAACGGTATTAAATATATGTATAATCGTTCAAATACGGTAGCAATGTTTTTATTTCACTCAAAGGGTTGCCAGAAGATCTCTTTGCTCCTCGAATATATTAAACTGACAAGCATCATTTCCAAAACTTGGAGGTGGAAATGTCAAGCAAAGTCCAAACTGTTTCATAGTCATTTATTCTCGGACAGTTTTTAAACTCTTTAAACAAACCGTGAGCATTCCCACAGCTCCCCAGAATTCATCTATTTAACATTGTGGGGAGTGTTACACTCCACGGTCTCTAAATGGATTAATCACAGAGAAACAAGAGCAGGGTGCCACACTAAAGGACGTCCCAGCGTATCCTACGCTCTGTGGCCAACAACAAAGACAGAGAAGATGGACTTCTGGGGACCATAAATCATTTATATTTTCAATTTTCCGCCTTGTCTGATGCGAGACCTCTGGTCTGTGGAGTCCGTAATAATTACCTTGGCAGGGTGTGCAGAGAAGCCATACCTTTGCTCACATGGCAGGCGTTGCCATTTATCAACCCAGCAAACAAACAAACATCTCTGTCTTTCTTTTCCACACACACACACACCAAACACAACACCAACAAAACAAACCAAAAATAATGCCAGCTGAACAGTACACTCTCAATTACAGGAGGGAGAGAAAGAGAGGCCGAATGAAGGCATAGAGAGAGACACAGAAAGCGCACCAGATACCTTAAAATGACTTTTCATAGCCATGAAACTTAATCAGGATCTGCATTCATCTATATACTAAATCCAAAAATAATATTTAAGAATTTATTAAGAAAAAGTAACTGTGTAGATACATCAACATTACCATGTATGATTTAATTGTGTAAGGTTTAACATCATGGAACATGCTACATGTTTCATAACATATATATAAGGTCTTCAATGAGCATACATTAAGGTCTGAAAATCCATACAGTATAGCAACCACGTCATCTAGTGGTCTGATATAAAATAACAAAATCTCTAGAAAAAGCATGATTGTGTGCTTTGACACATCAATGATGTTTATTACTGTAATACAGGCCACAGCGCCTCAAACAACAGATATGAAAAATACACTCTGATCATGATTATCACCATGTGTCTGTGTTGGTCTAAAGCATTCGTTATTGGGACCTCGGCGTTGTGCGACCAATCCTACGTTTGCGGTGTAAATCTCATATGTCGTGTCTTAGCAAGAATAAGATCAACATGAACATAATGTTTGAGGAATAATCTCACATAAAGAGCTCATACCCTCCTAAAAGGTATAGAACCTATCACAACAGGTCTATTTGATTTTACATAATTTCTAATGGTTACTAATATTCCATTAAGAACAGCATTAGGTGTTAAAAAAGTTTAATTTCTAGTAATGTGTTTTGGGGGGCTTATTCAAATGTGTTAGTGTTCCCATCGGCATTCAAAATTCTACCAGCATAACCCAACTCATGACCGGAGACCATACATAAAGGTACGTCAAGATGCCATAAGGAACCCAAATGGTGCATAAAGAATTTTTAACATCAGAAGAACTTCTCAAAAGTTTCTCTGTGGGAAAAGTGTTTGTGAGTTAATAAAAAGGTAAGAAAGAAATGGTTCTTTAGAGAACATCGGAACTTTGGTTCCTCATGTGGTTGACACCCAACGTTGTGTGTTAAAAGCCTCTCAATGTACTGTAGAACACACGATATAATGCCAACTAAACTGGCAGAACCTGCCAATGCAAAAACATGATTGGGAAGTCCATCGGCCAGATTGAGCAAACTGTTTCAATATTATTAAAGGTCGATAAACTTCTCAGTGTTGCTTTAAAGAACCTTCAAATAGTTCCTTGCGGAACCACAATCACAAAACTGTTCTTCTGATGCTCAGCTCAACATTCAATCATCGGTAGGGCAGTCGTGGCCTGGTGAACCTGGTGGTTCGAGTCTTGGACTCGTGATCCGAAGGTTGCTGGTTTGAGACTCGGAACCAGCGGGATACCACGACTGAGGGGAGTCCCTTGAGCGAGGGAGTCACCCCCACCACCCCCCACGGCTCCTGGTGTGTGTTCTCACTGTGTGTGTGTTCACAGTGTGTGCGTGTGTGTTCACTTACTGCATGGGTTAAATGCAGAGCACATATTCCAAGTATGGCACACCATACATGCCAATACGTCACTTCACTACACTGTGTGCCATGACCTTCACCTTCAAGACCCTACCCTTTAGGGGTGACTATTCTTATCAAACCCAGCCACCAAACAATTGAAAAATCTGCAACGTTACAAGTTTGGGTTCTTTTCTCAACACCACATGATGGCAGTATACCATCCTTATTCTGCCCACTCTCAGCCTTCCATCCCATACATTACACCATCCGACCAACTCCAACCCTCTCTCTCTCCACTCCATCAGTGATGAATCCTGAGCTCCAGGATGCAAGCGTCTCCTCCTCTCTGCATCTCCATCCCTCTCCTTGAACACCTGCCTGTGACCTCCTCCATCAAGCCTTAGAGGGCTCCAAGACCAACACATACCTGCCCTGAAGTTGAGTGCCACCCTGACACCTCCTCCTCCTCTGGATCTTCTGGAGAGGAGGTGCATCTCAGAGGACATGTTCTGATCCGGTCCCTCGCAGTGGGTTCTGACGTTTGGCACCTCTCATCCCAGAAGGATGGAGAGCCTTTGGGGAGACCCCCGAGCTCTCTCTCAGAGGAGGATTTAGATGGTCCATCGTCTCTCAGCATGCCGGCCTGGGTCAACCGGTCCAACTGTTCCATCAACTGCAGTTGGGATGCCAACACCACTTACTGGGGGGTCGAGCCCCCCGTGCGCATGTTCCCCATCCCAGTCTTGATCGGGGTGGCCGTCACATGCGTCCTGTTCTTCATCGTCGGCGTGGCGGGGAACCTCATGACCATTTTGGTGGTGACCAAGTACAAGGACATGCGGACCACCACCAACCTGTACCTATCCAGCATGGCCTTCTCGGACCTGCTCATTTTCTTCTGCATGCCCCTGGACCTGTACAGGATCTGGAGGTACCGGCCTTGGAATTTTGGCAACACCCCTTGCAAGCTCTTCCAGTTTGTGAGCGAATGCTGCACCTACTCGACCATCCTGAACATCACTGCTCTCAGCGTGGAGAGATATTTCGCCATATGTTTTCCTCTTAGGGCGAAGGTGGTCGTCACCAAGGGTCGGGTCCGGGGGGTCATCCTGGTCCTCTGGGGGGTCTCCTTCTTCAGCGCCGGACCCGTTTTTCTTCTGGTTGGGGTCGAGCACGAAAACGGGACGAACTCGTGGGATACCAACGAATGCAAAGCCACGGAATATGCCATAAGGTCCGGGCTCCTGTCCATTATGGTTTGGGTTTCCAGCGTCTTTTTCTTCCTGCCAGTGTTCTGTTTAACCGTTCTGTACAGTCTCATCGGACGAAAGCTTTGGAAGAGGAAAGGGGAGACGATTGGGGAAAACGTGTCCAGTCGGGATAAGAACAACAGGCAGACTGTCAAGATGTTGGGTGAGTTCTGTTGTTGGGTTGGCATTGGGCACCTGTTGGCACACACTGGGCACCCAGTGCTCAGGTCTTGTGCTTGGCACACAGCAATGCTGCACAGTTGGCATGCACTGTAAAAAACTCCTAAAAACTCATCTTTTCCGGCTACATCTAACTCACTAACTCACTTCTTTTCTAACTACTCACTCTATCAAAAAAAAAAAAAGAAAAAAAAATACATTATTTTGTAACTTCTCTCTCTGTGTAACTCGGTAGCATTGTTGTAGCACTTGTTCACCTATTGTTGTATCGGCTATTTACCGCTTCATTGTCTCCTCGACTATTGTAAGTCGCTTTGGATAAAAGCGTCTGCTAAATGACTAAATGTAAATGTAAAAGTGTGTCATCGATCATGTCGTGTAATCACAGATCATATTGATCTCTGTGCTGTTGTAGCAGAAGGATCTGTGAACTTGACTGTTGGATTAACTTCTGTTCTTTCCCAAACAGCTGTGGTGGTGTTTGCCTTCGTCCTCTGCTGGCTCCCGTTTCACGTAGGCCGCTACCTCATCTCCAAGTCTACAGAGATGGGATCCCCTGTCTTGTCTGTCATAAGCCAGTACTGCCACCTCGTCTCCTTCGTCCTGTTTTACCTGAGCGCGGCGATCAACCCTATTCTGTACAACATCATGTCCAAGAAGTACAGAATGGCAGCTTGCAAACTTTTTGGGCTGCACAATACCCGGAGACGAACCGCATCCATGGTCAAGGGAGAGGGCTCTCCATGCTGGACAGAATCCACTGTGAGTTTGTGATATGACAGCCATTTCAGATGTCCCGCCGGGCACACACTGGCACACCATGGATGGTGATTTCGTCAGACGATTGACCCTTCATCAGACTTGTAAAGACCCCACAGGGATGGGGAGTTTGCTCACCGACCCTCCTTCTCCTCGGATCTGGGATTATTTTGGAAGGATTCATCACACATTATTGTTTAAGGGCCACTCGAACAGCCAAACTCTTTCATTATTGGCTTGGCACTGTACAAACATATGCTTGTATATAGAAGAGTGTATAGAAGGGGGGATAAAGGGGAATAAACTTCAGTTGCCTTAAATATAAAGTAAATCTGGAAGACAAAACGAGCACTGTAGATAAAACTGCATCATACTGCGCCCGGCTAGAGGAAAACGCAGAGGTGATGCATTCATTCCCATTGTGTGCCTGGATAATATATTCTCTTTGCACGTGTGTCACTCCGTGTTTGTGTGTGTATACATTCTGTTTCAGGCGACAAGCAAGATGATTTCAGAAAACCAAAACGTTTCGAGTAATACGTTAAAGGCAAAACAAAACACAACTTAAAAGAGCTTATAAAAGCACTTCTTTTTTATATTTGTGATTCAAATGGTGTGACGTATTTGAACTGCATTAAGAAACAAAAATTGATTTAAAACCATTGCAATAATTGTTGTCAATGTATTCATAAAGAAAAAAAATCATACTGTTAATTCCATAAAGTGTCTCTGTTGTGGCAACAGCATGTCCCTTGCATTCTAAAATAATGTATATGAATGAACATACATGTGTACTTTGTAAAATATGTAAATACACACATTTCATTGGATTGATATTGTGGGTTTATTTATCTCAGTCAAACAGGCTTCAAGCTTAAACTAATGAGTAAGAAACACACTATCACATTCTCCATTAATACTAAATCAATTTTAGGACCTCATGCACTTTTATTTCCGGTGTGAATGGTGTTTTATTGATATCAACTAACTAGAAAACCCAGACTAACAAGAAGATTTCCTCATGAGGAAGAAAGTGAAAATTAAGAAAAATTAGATTTTTTACCATGCCCACCACTATTCACTCCTACAAATAAAGATGCTTAAAGGTTTCTCACAGCAGTTTTGGTTTAGTTTTTAACTCGTAGGTTAAGAACATCTGTTATCTATATTTGTTGACACTGCTTCGGTATTAATAACATGCACCAGAAAGCAGCAAATTGATTTCAAACACAAGCTCGACTGATTCCACCGAAATGATTCACAGCACTAATTCAAAACACAATCTTCAGTAAAAATTAAAACATTTATTGGGTATAAATATATTACATACAAGCTACAGATACAGTTAAGTCTTACATACATAGGGTAGTATTTGCAAAAATCTATACATTTAACATTGATATGGCAGTTTCTTTATATATATGCATATGAAATGGTCTAACATTTACAATAAAAGGAAAAATGTAGGATTTAAAAAATGTAGATCATGACAAGCCTGGAATGTTTCATATATATATTTTTCATTTTCTTTTTAAACTGTGAGGTAAAAAAACACGTTTGGAAAAAAGTGGAATACACTGCTCGGTTCTATACATTTCTCTGGGACACTTCTAGGTCAATTATGTTCCAATTATTTCCATAATTAAAACAAAGCACAAACAAAAAAAAAGAGATGAAACAGAATAAAAAAATCTATATAAAAATACAAAACTGTACTTGGGCCACAAAATGTGTTTTTTCTCTCCGTTTAAAAAATTATACAATGACCAATAGGAAAATAAAAGAAAAACATTACATTTGTATTCCCAGAGCTCGGTGGTCTGGAGTAAATACTACTTACATAATGGGGTCAAACTGAACCTTAAAAACAGGTCACCGTTGGACTTCTTGACTTTCGAAAATGACGAAAATAAGTCTGTGCGGGTCAGTTAAACAGACAAAAAATATCATTCTTGAATTCATGATATCTTTGATTCGAAAACAATACAAATGACTAGGAAATACACTTTTATGAAGATAAATCTAACAAAGATTAATGTTTTGCTTTTAAAAAGTGCTTCATTTCTGTTAGTTGTCATACTATATATCTTTATATATATATCTCTGTATATAATTCCTTAGAAAAAACACTGGAATAAATTCACTATTGCGCTATGACACGTCCGGAAAACAACAACAAAAGGAAATAGAAAATGCCATTTGCTTCAGAATAGTTTGATTGTTTTACTTCCTTTCGATGTAAATAGCAGGTCAAATATCACCTCGAAAGGACTATCCGTATAAATGGCACAATTTCACTACCAACACAACAAGTGTACTCACAGATAAAGTTTAACCTAACGTTTGCTAAAAGGATTTCTCAAGGAACCTTTAAAAACAACAAAACATACAAATCGACAAGCCTTTACTTTGGCGAACAGTAAGATAACATAAGCGTTATAACACTCCTTAGCGTGCCAAATTAAGCGACAAATTAAACTTATGCCCCATTACATACAAATAAAAATGAAAGGTTAAACATTTGCTACGGATTTCTATGAGAACACAACTAGCTGAAGTTTCGGCACTTTCCGACAGATGAACAGCAATTTGGTTATACGGTACAGAAATGTTTGGGCATGGTACATATTCCAAATGAATGAAAGACTGACGGATGATAGGAATGCTGGCCTCAAACGTTAATCTACAAAACGTAAAGACTGAACTGGAAATAAAACATGCTACAATAGAAAAAAATTAGTACATAACTACATCTCTTAATTTCTTAAAAAATAAATAAATGAAGATTGCACTTTAATTGCCGTTTAAAGTACTGTATGCAATAGATAGTATAAATAACCCTACAAGAATGATACCTTACTTTCCCATTAACTTTGGCAAAGGTATGCTGAGCTAGTAAACGATGTTGCTTGCAGACAACTGGAGCAAGGCACAGTTTAGGCGAGAAACGGATAACGTAAATGAAAAAGTAACTGCGGAGGCGGACAAAGGATTAACGCTACCATAGAGGGATGACAGCAATATAATGAGCGTTCTGTAAAACGTAGTGTTCGCAGCACCCTCTCAGAAACATAAGCATTTACTTCTTCACCTCTGAAAAGTCCATGTCCCTGAGGTACAATACACGCTGTCAATCAGCGAACCAGGGGGTTTGGCTTAAACAAGAACCAACGCCCTTCCTAACACCCATCCCGCTTTTTCACCATTTGGAAAACGTTCTCTGATCTGCAAGAGAAACTCTTTGGATTGATGGGAACTGCTGGTTTGTACTTGGCTGAAGATGCGCTGTGAGCACATCAGGCTGTTTTGGCATGAGTCGTTAAATCGTCGCAGTGGGTGGAGAGGTCCGCCGCTGCTTCCGAAATCATGTTGATCAAGCACCTTAGAAATGCACAACTGGCTTTTCATGAATTCAAAAGAGAAACATTCAATATGACGTGTAGGGCCATTGATCGTAGAGCAGAACTGAGTTACGTGCGAATCGGTTACGAGCGCTATTCACAGCGTAGGGAAGAATAACAGCTGGTTTCACAGCTATGCACTGGCATGATGTGAGTGCGGCCATCATCTGGTCCCTGGATCTACGGACACCACACACAAAGCTCAAGAATCAGAGCGGACATGGGCCTAGCAGAGTTTTTTCATGGGGTGGGTAGGCGAGAAAGAAGCCCTGTGTGTGCACCGTAGGACAGTTACGCAACGTCTAGATGGCCATTTGGGTTCGACGCAACGTCCAGACGGGTTCTCTTCACTGGGGGGGCGTGTGCTGGCAAAGGGGGTTGTTGCCATGCATCCCTTAGACTCCCGTGCCACCACTACTGACCACAGATTTCTAAAGCACCATAGATTGTGAGTTGACACGCTCCTCAAGAGACCTCTACTTCAAACTTGTTATTTATATTACAATACCTCTATAAAATTTTATATTTATATCTATATATTAGATAAGAGGAACAATAAACAATAGCAGCATTACTTAAACCACACATGGATTGCAACTTGCTTTGGCAGCTTAATGCAAGGGGCTTCACACCAGCTTTTACAACAGTAACAGTATTTAGTCTTTCTGAGTAGTAGTGCGGTGTGCGGTGAAATGTTGTGATTCTTATAATAACGGCTTTGAATTGAACTGTAATTGACGGGTGTTTCATGATAAAGCTATGATTCCAAGAACTCGCATATGGCTATAACACAACTGTGTGAAGCACGCTTGGAAAAAAACAAGGTAAGGCCATAAATGTGGAGAAAATACAATGCATCTTCCTCCCGACATAAACGTGCACTCAAAGGGATACAAAAAGCATGCAAAAACAGGCTATCGCGCGACTCTTAACGCGTAAGGCTCCGTAATGTGATTTTGCTTCAAGAAGGTGTGGCGTGAACAGGTGGAATAAAACAGCGGGGATGGAAGTAAGGATGAAAGAAAAAGAGAGAAGCGTGCCTTTATACATATACAGCCTACAGTACATTGCCACGCATGTTTATTTAAGGTGTTCGTGTGTGTCCCTCAAACGATAATGTTTATTTTTCTTGGCTGGCTGCTTTTTTTTTTTAATCTCTCACTTCATGAAGAAGTATTCCACCACAAAAGCGATGAGGAAAGAGAGGGCGGCAAATGCCGCCACGAAGATCGCCGCAAAGCGTTCGTCTGTGCCGAACATGCCCGTGGGTCTTCCGGTCTCGGTGGAGCTGAGCTCTGCTTGCGCGATGGGCTCCGTGCGGCGCAGCGTAAAGAGCGAGGACGGGCTGAGGGGTCCGCACAGCTCCTGAGTGTTGTCCTGGCAACGGCGGCACACGTACACACGAAACCGATAGTCTGTGTTGTTGTGCAGGCCCGAGATCTGGAAGGTTGTGTCCTCTCCCTTGTATAACTAAAACAAGAGATGGGAAGAAAGAGTTTTTGAAAATGACAAATAATAAATGCTTAAACATAGTTTCAACTTGAATATATATAATGCATGACATGTGAAGAAATAAATCACTACATTTAACATAAACTTGACAGAGTAAAAAGGACATTTTTAAGTGATTAAAGGTAAAAATTAAAAGTTTGCCATAATTTATTCATCTTGTTATTTCAGACCAGTATTACTTTGTTGTTGTGCAGAACAAGAAAGATATTTTGAAGAATGTAAGTAGCTAAAAACTGACCGAACCCATCCTGTTCTATTGTAAAGACACAAAACTAATTTCACTTACATTCACTTAGATTTATCAAAATACCTTTGTTTGTGTTCTGCAGAAAATAAAAGTCATACAGGATTCAAATGACAACAGATAAAATGTATGTATAGCTAATGTGTGATGGTGTTAAACCAGACCGAGTTGATGGATAAAAACAATAAAATGAGAATCTATAATGAATAATGATGAGGAGAAGTCAGACAAAGCATTCAGAAACAGTAACATGAGCATGAGCTTTACAAAGGGAAACGTGTCTACATGTAGTAAAGCTCTCGACAGGAACATATTTGCTGTTATGTCAATATCATCGTCACTTTAACTGAACACTTTTCTGTCTAGTCAAGAACACTTTGACAGCCTTGCGCTGTTCCTTTTATATTTAATAAACAGCACAATGCGTTATTTCATGTGTTATTAATTATTGATTTCTAATATTAACTTAATGCCTTTTTGAGAGTGTAGGATGTTTTACTTATGAAGGCAGAAGCTTTCATATTCTGTAGTGATGACAACAATATGGCAACAAGATGTGCCTCAAATGAAAAGAAATTTGTATTTTTGCCCCTAAAATGCTTTTCCAATCACATGGATGCAATGTAAACATGTTTACAAATAAAGCAGAAAATCAAGAAGCCCTAATTAAAATGTAGAATAGGACGTATGTTTGATCGACAAACTGGGTAGTTTTGGTCGCGTACCAGTAACCTTTGGCCTTTCTGACAAACAACAGCTGTTGAATATTTTTTAATAGCCACCAACCCCTTCCCTTTATTCAACACTAGGATGATAGACACATGTGTTGACATCGTAAGAAAAGTCATCAATGAGAAGCCAAAACATGCATATCATTACATAACATTACGACCGCAGACCTTCGCTATTCATTTCAGATGCACGGATGTGATACCACAGCACGAACAATTTAGTAAATGTCAAGAGTAGACTTTTTGTTTGGTTTGAACTGAAAAGCCAGTATAGCAAATGCTTTGAATATTAATCCAACGCATTTTGAAGCAGGCAACCTCTGTTAACGTAAAAACCTCGATTTGAGCTCATTTTAAATGCCTACAGCACATGAAATGTAATATTGTAAAGTAAATGATTTTGGATAACTAAACATTTCATTTACAGGAAAGAAGAAAACTTTCCAGCTTTAATTGAACACATCTAGGATACTTCTTTTGTTCCTAAAGAGCAAAGCGTAACAATAGAAAGTTAATATATGTATAAAAAGTCCCTCTTAGCGGTAGAACACATTAAAAAAAGTAACGCAACAGCCACCTCAGGCGGCGCTTTTTGACAGCCATTATTTCATTTTCCCATTTAGATTTAAGTGCTCGTTGAAGAGAGATATTATGATGGAGGAATATAAAACTGAAGCTATTGAAGTTAAAGATGATTTAAGACTGAGAGCAAAGAGTCTGTGTTAATGAATGCAGGTAAAAACACAAACCTGTTGTTTCTGCACACAAATAAACAAGGCAAATCAAACATTTCAACAAAATAAATTCTATCGTACGCCAGTGAAAAATACATTTCTATGGGTTACAACATTAAAAAAAAAATCCTGAACAATAAATACAATTTGTGTGATTATAAACTGAAACGCTCAATGGGTTTTAACGGTGTGCATGTACAAACACCTATGACAGCGATTTCGTAAGCGTTTGTAATGCGTGCACGTAAGCACTCCATTAGCTTTAAAATCTAATGGCTGATAATTACGTACATGATGAAATATTGGTTAAAATGCACATGGGATTTGTTAACTCATGCCAGATTTCTGCCGGAACAATAACTTTACACATGTCCCATATCAATGTATACAATAAGAAGACTGGAATCTAAAAGGTTTGTGTGGCAGATTGTTTATCCACAGTTTTCCGCCTCACACCCACACACATCGCACAGACATGTCACAGCCAATGCAAACAGACACACACCATAGCATCTGTTGCCATTTTAGACTTACACGAGGTGCCCACACTCCATATGCACTTATGCTCCTTATCATTACCTGCAAACAGCACGTTTCTCTCATCCATTCCTGTTATTGAGAAAAGCTAGTAACAGGAGTCATGTTCGGAATTCTGAATGGGACTGTTGGTAGAGAATTGCCTGGCATGCCGTAATAAACATGGCCATATCCAACTCCCTGGAGAGAACTGATCATTCTCACAACGCGTCCTGGCTAGATTCATGTCACACTGGTTCATCCACTAATGTGGTCATATATATAAAATGAAATCTCAATTTGAAACAATAAGGTAACAAAAGCGTGTAGTATCGTGTCATCTGCAGAGTTCAATTATTCCACTTGTGCTCTCTTTGTTATGGTAACTTTATTACTTGATTTCTGCAAACACAGAAATAACCAGTACCAAAGATTTTAAAATATAGTAAAAATAACAAGCCTTTCTTATAGAGAAGACAATGTGTTTGAAATGAGGGGCAGTGATTTCCTTTAATAAAACTGAGAATGATAGATGAGATGGTAGAGAAGCCATCAGCATTACCATCGACATCATACACGGAATACTGATGTTCTCAAGCAGAGGAGACAGACCTATCGTCCCATCTCAGGCGTATTTCATGGATATATCTCGATCTATTTCTGCCTCTCACTCCTGCTTCTTTTGAATGAAATGACAATGAGTATGAATAATGAATATATATATATATATATATTTATATAATGAATATTTCCTATTCAAGACTTTGGATTATACCAATTATGTGAGGAAATAAAATGATAATTTCACTAATAACAGAACATTCCTTAAATTTCTCCCCCAATAAAGTGCCAACAAAAACTAAACAGAAATCTCAGCAAAAGTGAAGGTGTTGGACAAGCCTTGGACTTCATAGCCGAATTTATACAAACTTTTAAATAATTTTACTTATAATTGACCTATCCTTATTTTCAAATATGTTCTGTTCTTCCTAGCTTTTTATTGCCATGTGCATCGATCGTAAAACAACCCCAATAACTCCAGGGTGTAAAACAGGTTTGATGAGACAAAACAACATGTTTCAGAGTAATGTTTACCAGAGGATATCCACTTTATAAAAGAGATTACACTTTCCCTTTAAAATGTTGAATAAAAACGGTTTGGTAATAATACCTACTGAAAACAATTCTTAGATCTCAATACATAATTATTAAATGCAAATGATTAAAGGCGGGGTAACCCATTTCTGAAAAGGCCTTATGTCATGTACACACCAGCCCCGAGCGGAGTTTAAAACACAAGTTATTTACATGTTAAGTCAATGCCGAGATGCGAAAAGACGCAAATGGACCTGTGAGGCGAATCCTGGGGCAAGGAGCTTTATAAGTCCAAATCATACATTTACAGAGACAGGAATAAAAGCGATCTTGCTTAGAAGAAAGTAAGTGAGGAGGTCAGATAATCTGGTAAAACTCAATTTGAGCTATATACACATATTGGGACTATCGCTAAAGCCGGCAGATTGAGTTTAATCGCATACTTTACAAGTATGCACTGGTTGCACGTCAATCCGCATCTATTCGCACCTATTCACACTTGGTATGAACGAGACATTAGAAAATTGAGTCAGGCCGAGTACCAAAACAATCTGTCGCCAATGAGCAGTAAGGGGCGGGAGGAGAGATTTGAGATTTTTGTCTTTCTTTCTTTTCCAATTTTGGACAACAACAACAGTTTTCAGAATCAGCCTTTAACTTAAAAACATTTGCTACCCCCCATATGTCCAATCGGATTTTTCCTATTTCTAGGAACCTTACTTCTCTAATATGTATTTCCATTAAGAAAGCCATTGTTTTAAAACATGTACTTAAGTACCACATTTGCTATAAAAAAAATTGTAAAGCATAGAGGACAGGTGTGTGAACATGTGAGTTTTCTAAGCCAACACACTTCAGTCCATAAGCAGATCTCTTGTATTTTAATAGATGATGAGAAATGACCTTCTGAGGGGATAATGTAATTATAAATCAAATCTGAATGAGACCTTAACAGTAAAGTCATTTGCAGAATTTTTATGGTGAAATGCCATTATCACTGAAATGCAATAACTATGAAATATTACCCTTGAAACAGCACAATTTGTACGAAAGGTGAATGTAAAAACCAGCAGAGGACAGCACAAAAACACCGTTTCTATGATAGTGTGGGGACAATAAACACAATTTCCTGTAGATTTGGAAAAATACAGATTCAGTGTTTTCTGTGCAGGTTATATGAGATCACCACTTTAATGATTTGATGTTATTATCATAATATGAATGTTCATATATTTTTAGGTAAACTTAAAACAATAATGGCAAACAAAATTAATTTAAGACTACTTGTAAATCAAAATAAATAAATATCCATTTAAAGCTGTTTTAAATATATATAAAGAACGGGCCCTCACTTGTTTGTAGTCCGCCTCTCTGCCCACCAGCACCTGCAAGATGTAGATGATGGGATCTCCTCTCATCGGTGGAATGCTCTCCCAGCTGACCTCGCACACGTTTCCCTCCAACTGCGCCACTTTAGGGGCTAAAGGACAATACACAGCTTAGATATACTGTAAACCTCTCGTAAGAATGAGTCCTGCACGTAAAAAGTGTGTGTTGTTGTGCAAGTAAAGGGGAGAACATTTACCTTTGAGAGCTGGAGGGACAGACCTGGTCGTATGGAAAGTGTGTACATCAGAGAAGAGTCCTTCTCCTGCCTTACTCACGGCTTGAATCCTGAGACAGTAGCTGCTTGACTCACTTAACCTCTGTACCTTATATGTGTGACTGGGGCCTCTGTAGATTGTGATAAACCTAAAAAGAGAAGATATTATTAATGTGCTATACTATCATATACTGGCATTAAAAAGTGGTAATAAAAATCAATTATTGGTAATAAAGCATTAATAAAAATATATGTTAAATCGCGGTCTATTATGTGTTTTTTTGTATTTGCAGGACACACAAACTGAATTATATGCCCAAACTTTTTTAATCATATGAACATTTTAAGCTCTCAATTAGAGTAAATTAAGATGAATGTCTGGTTCTGGCTGTCATGAGTAACAGGCAATTGGCCATGTGCTGTCCTAGCCAAACCGCATCAGTCCGATAGAAAAACACCTCCGGTCAACGATACAAAACAAACCAACAGCTGCTTTTTAATGACTGTCTTCAGACAGCTCTCACAACTTCCTGCCAACTTCATGTCTGACTAATGAGATAACGAACCAGTGACCCAAAGTCAATACTTCATATGGTAACCATGGCCTTTTAAACCTGGGCGTACCTCAGCACTGCACTTCTCACATTGCCAAAGCATCTCTATCAAAGGCGGTTTTACTTTGGAAAGCTTTTCTAGCTGCCTTTGTGTCAATAAATAGAACTGACCCTTGTGCAGGCCCAACTCCGGCGCGTGGCAGCACAGCGCCCAGTGGATTATAAAACATAATCCAGGCGAAACCATTTTTCAAAGAGAAAAAGAACAAACCTAGGGGTCCGCACAGAAGAGGTCGGACAGAATACCTGCTATTGTTCAATTGATGGATAGTTCATCTCTAGTTACTATGGAGATCTGACCACTAATAGGATGCTGGATGTAATAGCAGAACGTTCAAAGCCCATTTCGGAGACAAGCCGAATTGAGTTTGATCTTCGCTCATTGCTCTGTCAGCATGTAATTTTGATAAAGCGCTTGAATTGATTATAATTAGCATAGGGAATGTGCCAAAAAAGAAAGAAATGTTTACCAAACTCCAATGTGCATAGTTGCAATTGCTTTAGTCGGAATGGTTATTGCTCTGATTTGATCAGGGTTATTGCACAAACAAAGATTACGTTACCAAATAATAGCCTTTTTGTTTACAACCATTTGTGTCAAGTTTGCTTTTGTGACCTTCACTTTCTGAACAGAATAAGACATGTTAAACAAACGGGCGCAGTGGTGTATAGGTTTTATTATATCTACATAAAAACTCTTAAAATGGAGAACAAAGTTTGATCCATCTGTAAACTGTAACATCATAACTAAAATCATAACACAAATCGTGTAACTTTAAAAAAGACACATGTCTATTACCTCTATAATAATCTCATATCTGTCTAGGGCACACACACACAAAACAGACGTAAGACCTCACACCTCCATCACCACTTTATTAATTTCATCTCTGTTTAGGACAGTGTACACATTTGATTGGTGATTTGTACGGAAGAATTTAAACTGATCTGCCATATTAACAGACGAGAAACAGAACGAGAGCTTGCTTCTGTGAACATTAACATTAAAAACAATGAAAAGTGCCACAGTGCAATGGAAATAACAGTTGTCGTTACATTCTTTGTGTTTAATTCACATGCATTTCAGTTACATTCATTCGCATGCATTCAAGCCTCATTATTCCTCTTACTTCACTGTATTTATTTGAATAAGGTGACGGTGTACTGAGGCCTATTGAACGGTTTTGTTGTGCTGGAAATTAGCGAGGAGCAAAGTAGTTTCTAAGGTTCTTTTAAACCCCAAGAGCTTTTAAGACACTCAGATGTTGCATGTGATTTATGTACACAGTTGTGAGGTCAAACTGTTGTCTAAATGCATGGCACTTTTAGCTGTGATGATGCTCTATATCAGCGGATGTGATTGCATTAGTAGGTTCTGGTGCACAAAATATTTCCACCTGTTGACAATTAGTGGCACATTACATCTGGCCAAAAAGCCTAATAGGAAAATGAACCAAATTAACAATAAAAGGGTTTTTGAAACTGCTGATCGGGAATTTATTATATTTGATTACATTGCCATCTGTCAGTCTCAACGCCTGCTTGCAGACAACTGCCAACTTGCCAGCTTGCCAAAACAACTATCAACAGTTACAATTAAATAAAGGACTCGAGCCAAAATTGTGGACGTTTAACTCCAGTGGCCTGAATGACTGCCACTGCAATTTATTGAGAGGAACACAAAGCTCAATATGGCCAGTATAAAGAAAGAAAGTCCTGCCTTCATTAAAAAAATCCTATTGATAAACACATTCTTTGTGGGGGGGCTATCAGTGAAGGTCAAGGCACACACTGTAGTGAAGTGAAGTGACCTGACGTATTACCAAGTATGGTGTTCCATACTTGGAATTTGTGCTCTGCATTTAACCCATCCAGTAAGTGAACACACACACACATACTGTGAACACACACCCGGAGCAGTGGGCAGCCGTGCCTCGGCGCACCGGGGAGCAGTGGGGGGGACGGTGCCTTGCTCAAGGGACTCACCTCAATCGTGGTATTCCTGCTGGTTCAGAGTCTCGAACCAGCAACCTTCAGATCACGAGTCCAAGACTCGAACCACCAGGCCACCACTGCCCACCTATCATAAGGTGCATACAGCTTGTGCGCACGTGTAGTTGCTGAAGCAACCTTAAAACATATTATTTATAGCGCAATTTATAGCAAATATGTTATTTAATGCCATTTTGTCATCAATTTTGTATAGTGGACTTGCTATGATGTAGTGACCAACAACAAGATAAGACCGAGACCAGAGCGTGAGACCAAGACCAGCAGAGAATATTTTTTTATATTCCATGTTTAGTTTTTCTGCAGGTAACAATCCCAACAGTTAAAAAAACTAAAAAAACTAGAAAAGTCTTAGACCTACTTTTTTTAACACTTAATAGTTTGGACAGAATACAGAATTGTTATGTACCTTAACAAAAATGTGAGTACAGTATTGATGTTGTTGACAGAATAATTGAATACCCATTATCCCATTATCCTCCTACAGGCAGTAAGGTAGCAAAAGTATCAAAAGAATCAAATAAGAAAGTCAATGAATGCTTTTCAAGTCAGAAATTTTACATTTAATGTCTACACATAAATCACACAATACACCAGCAATGTAGTGTAATTCCCACAGTTGTGGTCCGATACCAAACACCTTCAGAATAAGAAAAGACCAAGACCAACAGAATGGTTCAGAATGGTTGAGAATGCAACACTACTATGAATTAATTCGCTGCAAAGAGTTGTTGCAAATAGGGCAAGCGTATAGAACAACCTCCGTAAACTGACTTTGATAACAATAAGTAGAGTTATTTCAAAGAAATAAACAAAGTTACATCCAAAAGAAAACTTTTATGGAGTTGTTCAGCCATAAAAACGCTTAAAACAAAAAGTTTTTTTTATCGCACCTTGACCAAATTTGATCACCGCTCACAGTCTGCTCTCTAAAAGAATTCAATTGTTCTCCCAGTGGTGTATCTACTGATGTTTATAACGAATGACTCACCTTCTGTTCTTGTCCTCCATCTGCAGGTTGTACACCATCTCGTCTCCAAAAACGTTCTTGGCATTGCTGCTGTCTCCCCATTTGAGTTTGAGGCTCTGGGGTCCAGCGGCTGTGCACTCCAACCTGGGAGGAACGGGGGGCAGCGGCCTGGTGCGGGCCAGCCGGGGAGGGCTCAAGGGACCAGCACCAATTTCATTTACTGCCTGAATCTGCACACTGTCAAATAGAAACAACACATGTACGCCCTTTAACATGTTTTATATGCAGTGGAAGACTAGAAATGTTAGAAAACATATTCTAATTGTTAATATGGATATAGCAATACAAGTTCCATTAAAGAACGAGTGATGAACAAGTACACCAATCCCTAATGATATATGGAAATAACCAGACTTAAAACAAAGGCCTTCCACTTTCACAGAGAAAAGGCAGGGCGAAGTATTTTTTATTCTTTAAAAATCCTTTTTCTAGAACTCACAACTGTTGATGCATGAAATTGTAACGCATGTGTGTTTTAAACAAAGAATTCCATGGTTGCTCTAACTGAAATGTGATTTATGTTTTTCCAAAGCTTGATTTGTATGAGAGGTAGTATAAACTTTATCTGAACTTTAACACAAGGTCTATAGATGGAGACAAATCAATAACCTATTAACAAGTAAGTATTTCCTTGAACAACTCTTTCCTCTTTATTAAAACTTTGCAGACTATTCAACATGAATGTTGGATATTTAAGATTATAAAACTGTGAAATTAAAATATTTTTCAAAGCAAAGCCACAAAAGAACAAAAAGATCCTGCAAAAGGATCCTACAAAAGGATCTTTTGTGAACATTTTTTTTCTCTTGAACCATACGCCAAAAAATAATTTATATGGCATTGTGTACTCCTGTATTTCTAAAGTGTTGTTGTAAATTAAAACTATGTGTCCAATCTAATGTAACTTCTGTTTTGTTTACAATAAAAAAATTACGGAATAAAAACATTTTATATGTTTATATTACGATTCATTTGTAAAAAATCATGTGTTTTGGTATTCCATTCGATGAAGTTTGATTAATATCAAACAATCTTAAGTTGTTTTTGGTTTCCTGATTCTGTAAAGAACATCTTCAAATATGATCAGAAGTGCTTTACTGGTGCTTCTTAAAGGTTTCAAGGTTAAAAACTGCTGACCATTACATTATATACTTATATGGTGTAAGACATGATCCCAGTTCTTCTCCTTATTGATTTAATTAAGAAATCGGCTACATTAAGGTGCTATTAGATAACAATTCTTTAATGGATTAGCAAACACGAAATAACAAAAACTGTTGAAAAATGACAATTGTAATGAACCATTTTATGTAAGTTTATGTTATTTTCATCATTTACCCAAACATTATTTTGTTCAAAAGTTGTCTGTTAATATCAGTAAATGCACCATAAACTATCAAAAATAACTGTCTATATATGCTTACTTTTTGTCTCTATCGGGAGTGTCTAATGTCACAATTGAGCTTTCTATTTTGATAAGTAAAGCCTCAAGTGGGTGTGCTTTCAAATCACAACATGCAGAACGATAAACAGAGACTCACGAGACAAAAAGAAGCATGGTCGTGTGTCATTATACCCCGCCGATCCATGTGTTTATGTGTCACAACATTTTCATCCATACTTCAACCCATGTTTGTTCCAGACGTGGAAATGATTCATATGCTTAATATGTATGTATGAATTTAGCGCACGGGAGATTCCTATTTGTTTATCAGCAGGACAGCAGATGTGCCCTTGTTTAACTGTCAACCACATGTCACACTGTATGACGTTTCCCAGACGACTCATTGGGGACATTTCACACTTGAATAAGCCCCAAAACAACAGTACTTTTCGGTTGAACCTGATGAAGAACTTTGCCTTATGTAACCTCTGTGGGAAATGAAGTGTGGTTCATCCCTGTCACTGTTAGAAAAATCCTCCACGTCATCCCCAAGAGAAGCAGAGACGATCACCCGCATCCTTAACTTTCACCTTGGTGAATTCATTCAGATTTATATTTGAGGACTGCAAGACTTGCAACGCTTTGCAGGGCACCGTATTATTCATGAATAGGCCCTGCCATATTATTAATCAAATTAATATCTGTGCTTTGGAATATGTGGAGGTTGGGGAGTGGACTTGAATTAACAGCAGCTTTTCCAGAACCACAAGACTCTTGGGATGACATTTAGCTGAAAACAAAATATACTTTAACCTTTCATGAGATTTCATTTGCCCGAAAGCCCCGAATGACAAAAGACATGATCAATCTCAAAGCAAATAAGCATAGAGACGGAAAGTTGTACAGGTGCAGGGGGATTATAGGGGCAACAAAGCATTTAAATTTTTCTATAAATTGACAGATTATTTAATAAACTATTTCATAATAAAACCTATGTATTTTAATTACAGTAATTGACAGATTGATATTTTTTAGAAGCATATAAAAATCTGTCCCCCTGGCCCGCGTTCTTCATTGATGGAGTAACAGTTTGTATACAGTATTTGTAGATTAAATAGCTGTTGTTAAATAGCCACCAGTTTATATGCAAGTATTAGTTTACTATTTTATAATAAACTTCTGGTTCTCTATTTAATATGTTAAGAAAGTCAGGGAGAAAAAGCACCGGGTAAAAATCCAGGTCTGATGTGTGGTTTTATTAAAACAAAGAATATGAAATGATTCTAAACTAACATTGGCAAATCAGAAATATTTACATTTTAAAAGAAAAAGTTATCTCTGTAACTGTTCTAAGAACAGACTAATACTGATTGACAGAGGCAAGAGAATGCCAACAGAAATGAAACGCAGACAAACACAGCAGTCCTTATCTTCTTTGCACGTGAAAAGAATCATGATAAGGGATGACTACATCCAGAAAATGTTGCCCAACAGTTTTTATACATTTTCTATAAAATATAAACCGCTTCAGTAGATTAGATCAAGAATCTTTACAGGACTCTATTAGTTGTAGCGTGTTGGGATTTACGAAAGTAGTTTCTACATTTCTAAAAGTTGTGCGTTATGTATCAAGCTGTGACTCTAAAAATATTTCTTAAAAAAATGTGTGCATTAACTTTTTAGACAAAATTATCATTTACAGTGAATTGCCATTTATGTATTAATCTGTGAGCACATATTTCATTTAGGAAGCGTGAATACCACAACCCAGCCTTACAAGAGCCCTATATATGTCACTAGAATGTTTAATTACACTACTCGTGACATCCAGAAAATGATTGTGGTAGCATGACCTAAACAGAGCTAACAGGCCAAAAAGATGTTTATTAAGCTTTGCTTGAGTGGATAAATAATACCATCCACTAATTCATGAGATTTAATGAAAGCACAAAGAGAAAAACACGGCCTGTGTAAAGAGGCTGATGGGTGGGGGGGCCATATGTGGGCTGCGATGGCCCCATGCGGGGACAGACGCTCTGTTTTGGGTGTCACTGTCGAAAAAGGTCATTAACATGCTGTTGTTTACCACCATCCACCATACCAGCGGGGTTGGTGACGTGGTTGTGTCGTAACTCTTCGCCCAAATGTACAACTCTTTTGAGCCGCGTGAGACCTGAATGCAAATGAGATGTAATCTGGAGGATTATTGCTCTAGGCTGGATACGTGTTCGCAATAGTAATATTATAAATATAAACGTTAATTTGAAATACACTTTTATTTCATTCTTGAGATGTCTCTGTTGTTCATCTTCTAAGACATGAATTTAAACAAGCATGACGTTGTAGTGTGAAAATGGGTGAGCATCTATATGGTTCTTGCCAGTATTTATAGCTTCATTTGCTTTAATGTATTATTGATCTAAAACTATAAAAAAAAATCTTATAGCTCTGTATCTACACGCACATACCTGTATTCACTGTCTGGCTGTAGATCCTGCAACAAATGACACGAGCCGTTCCCCAGGCTGATGGACTGTTCTCCCAGTTTAAGTGTGTAAGAAATGATTTCTGCTCCGTTGCTGCAGGGTTCATCCCATTTTAAAGCCAAGCACGTGGAAGGCGAGTAGACACCACTGTCTGTCGGGTCATGGTCCAGTACGTACAACACTGAGACTGGGTCCGGTACAGTGGCAGGGGTCTGACAGCTCAGCTGGTCACTGTATGGTCCTACGCCGGCCTGGTTTGCCGCCTGTAGGATTGAAACCCAACATAATCTGCGGTTAAGTAATATATCTTATTCCTGTTTGTTCCTGCAAACCAAATAAAAAAGACTAATCTTTAATTCTTAACACATATTTGGAGTACTACTGTTTATGTTTATCAGCATATACAGTACAAGACAGTAATTTATATACAACCTGCATAATGACATTCAAGAAGTTCCAACAACTATGGTAGGAAACCTTCTTAGAAGTGCAGAAGACTTCGTAGCAAAACATGACCATGATTTAAAATGAAATCAATTAAATGAATAATCCCCTTGTACTTTTGTGGCGTGTGGATTGTACGCATATTATAAGTCATACAGAACTAGAACAGTTATATTCTAAATCTCATTATAGGTTATCATTATCCGTAAAAGCGTTTGAGTTATGTGTCTAGAATTGCTAATAAATACAAATAATTACTGTGATCACTGATCATGATCTTATTAAATTCGGCCAGTCATCTTGACAAAACTGTCACCAGCTCATATATTTCAAATATAATGACTAGAGCCTTTTTATATCCTCAGCACACAGACGGATACACTCAATGAGCCATTCACTTTTCCCACTTTTCTTTTAATCTTGTTCAATGTTCTAGTCCTAATTAGATGGAAGTAAGCGCACACGCTAAATATATCAAAAGTCTGAATTATATTCAGCTTTGGTTGGGTGCTGAGACATCCATTTGAGGAGATACACTATCTGATAAAATAGGGTGAAATTCAACATTTTATTAATTTGTGTCTGCGGATAAGTAATAAAAACAGGAAAAATACCATGATCTTTGAAAACATTAGATCATCAGACCATTAAATATCATTCAAAGACAGTATGTTAAAAAATTATAAATAAAAAAATTAAAAGGTAAACATTCACTTCAAGCATTTATGTAAAATACATTATGAATATTATTCAAATGTATTCAATATGTCTTGTTAAGTACCTTATAGTCATTGTAATGCCTTATTAATAATTGAATCCAAAATTAATGCATTTAAACGATGATCAATTACTTGTTATGCTATGCGGATCTTTAAATAAAGTTTAATATATTAAGAAATCATTATTTTACATACAATTATCATTATAATTCTTTACAAAATATGTATTACAGTGCACTTTATGAACAATTATAACGCATTATACCCATTCATAACCTTTTTAATGCATTACATAAAGGCTAAAGTGTTCAAAATGTTTTATAAATTATTTCTAATTTAATCTGTAAAGGTTAAGAACACATAGTAACCCAGTAGTAACTGGTCTCAAAGCATTAAGGTTTATAACATTTTAAAATAAATCCACAACTATATCATAAATTACAGTTAAGTCCGTTGGAGACTTAAAGAGACTTTCTCTGCTCGACCTTAAACATAAATTATTCCAACATTGGAATAGAAAATCACTAACTAAGACTAAAAATGTCATAAATAAATCAACCAACCCCTTTATAGACACGAGTATGGTACAGAAGCACTAATGAGAAATGCAATAGTGAGGACTTGACTTATACCTGTAGTCTGCAGTAGTAATGAGTGGCAGGTGTCAGGTCTGAGATCTCACACTGTGTATCAGAGCCACAGTAAATGAGCTCCATTGGCTCCTCGTCCCTGCCCCACTCCAGACGATATTCAGAGATGTCTGCTCCTGAGCTCTCTGGACTCTAAACAATAAAACATTAATGCCATTTTAATTTTAATTTCAATATTTTATTAATTAAGTTAAATGGATAAACTTAAAATACATTTATTCGTTTAATCAGATTTTAAATTGTACTCTTAATTAAGAAAAAAAAAACATTTACACAATTGAAACATTTAAACATGACAACTCCATAGAAAAACCCTTTTGTCTAAATGGTTCCAGTAATAACCTTTAACATCCGAAAACCCTTTCCGTCTCAGTAAGAAAGAGATGGTTCTTTGAGGAGCTAAAAAAGGGTTCTTCTACAGCATCACTGTGAAGAAATGTTCTAAACCTATTTGTTTTTGGAGTGTACAAATATCTTTATATTCATCGAGTAGATGTATGGTCTATACTTGGAAAAAACGGTGCTTCCTATATACAAAAATGTATAAATTGAGTGATTTGTACCTCCCAGCTGACCAGCACACAGGTGTTGGACAAGAAGGTAAGGGATGGTGCCGAACATTGGCCGGGAGGACCGGCTGCAGTTGTAACTTCTGTTGGTTCGGAAAACTGTCCGTACTAACCAACAGAGAAAAGAAAGCAACACTAAATATATGTCATGAACAAACACATGTGCAAGAAATGTAACGTAATGTTTTCATTCATTATAGGAAACTCCACGGTTAGCTTTTTACATTTACATTTACATTTAGTCATTTAGCAGACGCTTTTATCCAAAGCGACTTACAATAGTCGAGGAGACAATGAAGCGGTAAATTTTATTCAATTTTCTCTATTAATGCATAAACATAAATGTCTCATCTTTTGCCTTACTAATAACCTATTATAGATTGCTTTACTGTCTCGTAATTCTTGTATATTGCTTCGGATAAAAGCGCCTGCTATAATATCACAATAATAAAATCGTGTTTCCAATCTTTGATAGAGCCCATCCACCGCTTTCTTCAACAGTTTGAATCGCAGAAACAATAACATTTAACAGAGCAGGGGATTAAAGGCACTCAAGCAGCTTTAGTACTCATTCTGAATGCTGAATTAACATAAAGAACTGCTCGAAATGGTAAAGACAAACAAAGTCTATATGGGTAAAGAACAACGGAAAAGCTGCTTTAATCTCCCCGAACACAGTTGGAATAAACATGAAATGTCTTTGACGGAAAAAATCTGATCTCCTGAAGATGGAGGGATACCTTCGTTGATTACTAAAGGGAAAAGATGAGAACAAGAGGATCAGTTCAGTGTGTCTGGAAAGATTCCTGCCATGTGAATCTCATCACAGGATGGATTTAAATGATTAGCTGAACGACGTGACTAAAGTAAAGATGAGATCTATCACACACTCAATTCTACCAAAAATCTTCTTAGAACCAATTTTTCGGTTAACACCTGGATGGGATGTGGTAACTCATTCAGGGCTGAATTAAATGAACATCATCGTTTAGTGACATCATCATTAATAATTACAAAAAAATTTGTTCTCTCATCCTAGACACGAATAGGATGCCTATTACAATATTGCAAAGAACATTTACGGCACCACTCACCCCTGCCTCATTGGAAGCTCGCAGGAAAAATCTGTAGGTGGCACCAGGGAGCAGGCTGCCCACGGTGCATTCCAGATCAGAGCCATGATAGACCTCGGCGGGCTCTGATTCACCCTCTCTCATTTCCAAACTGTATTCACTCACCTCACATGCCCCCTCAGAGGAGGGCCGGTCTAAAATGAGCAGAAACACAAAGCACTTAGTATCCAAAGAGTTAAAAGGCAAATAATTACTACAAAGGATAATCTTACATTCAATCTGATCTAGCTTGTTAACTTGACATTATTCATTTTGTCTATATTTGCACCTATTGTAGTGTAAATGCTTTTATTTCTAAAGTGACTGATTTGTAAATCAGGTTTAATGAATTTCGTCAAACTCCATTATGTCAAAGATTTTCTGCCATTTCAAAAGCAAAAACAAATGTGCAATTTATCGCGGAGCTTTATTAGACCGCGCCATTTGAGTTTCTCAGAGATGTTTCCGACCCGTGGCTGTTCACTATTTACTCTCATTTGATAGATCTGGTAAAGAGAACGAGAGAGTCAAGCGCACTGCGGACAACCACTCTGACTCATAGTTGCGTCATTCTGCAACTGGCATTCATTTGCAAATGTTGCATTGAGATACAAGAGAAAACAATTGAGGCCGCGTTGATCCTGAACTGTTCCCACAGTTGACAAATAGGTGAAATAGTAGGTGAGATGGGTGAAATTAGTGTGGAGCGTCTATTTCACAATATTACATTATTTATTCTAAAACTGCAATCAACACATTTCACATGGATAAATGAAAACAGTCAAGTCGTTTGGTAAACTTAATTATTAACATTATGAAATTTTTACATAATAAAGTCTGAAAGTCATCTTAAGTTATTATTATGTTATTAAGTTATTATTATTATTATGAAGTTATTTACTTGAATTGCTTTACAAACGTAATTACAAATAACACATTATATACATTATAAATAATGCAAATGGTTAAATGCTGTTTCTATAGGTCAACTAGCTGATCAACTTTAAAGTTGTGAATCACGAAAACCTCCTTATTATGACAAAAGCATGGATATAAAGACAAATGTTGCTACAATAGAACCAAACATAACCTCTTTAGAAAAAAAAGATGAATAGGAACTCATTTGGAAACGGTAAATATAGGGAATGTAATGATAAGCATATGAAAACACTTGCCCCATTGTAAGTGCACTTCTTTATGTTTGGCTTTACCAACAATCCTGGGAGGCTGACAACGTCCCGGAGCCACAGACAGCGTACGCACGGACAGACTCTCAGAACACTGCCAACACCATGGAAAAACATGAGCATAACATATATAGACACAAAACTATGCATTTAATATTATCATTGTGTGTGTATCTTGTCTAAATGGTTGTACATTGCTAATGGAGGGAAACATTCCTGTTGGAGATACGTGTTACCTGGCTGTGGCCGCCGGTGCTGATGCTGCAGGTGCGAAGTCTGTACAAAGTGCCAGGTTTCAAGTTCTCACACTCGCACTCTGTGGCCGGCCCACTGTATGCGATGTCCCACTGATTGGCTGTCAGATATAAAGAACATCATAGTCCACATTAAGTTGAGAATTCAAAGTTGTGACAATGGAAACTGGAATGATATACAGAATAAAGATTAAATCAATTAAAGCAAGAAAGATGACATGAGGTGGATGGATTTATGAGGACACTTTTCATGTGTAAAGCACTGGATAGGATTACAAACATTCGGTTAGGTATGAAAAGATCTGCTATTACGCAAAAAAGAGACAAACAAAATAACGTGCCAATGCAAAACATGCTGACAGATGGCGACAAGTTTGCTCCTGCGTGCACTGATAAAAAGTGACGTACCATCGGAATTTCCTTCTGAAATCTCCAAGAGGTATTTCAAGATTTCTGAACCCCCGTTGTCTTGTGGAGGATCTATAGTGTGAAAATTAAGAGAATACCACAAAAAGCACACATTGAGTGATTTATACACAGTGCCTGAAGAGCAATAAAGCACTAAAATATTAAAATAGATGGACATAGATGAACTACTGTACAAGACAATTAATTAGGATATTTCTATTGTACAAACGTTTACACAAAAATTAAATGTTTTCCATTTCAAATCTGTGTCACAGTTTTTCTGCAAAACTTAAAACAAGATATTTTGAAAAATGTCGGCAACTGGCCCCCATTCACTTCTATTGAATGTTCTTCAGATAGAATGTCATTGTTTAAAAGGGGGGGGGTGTTAGGGGGATGATGACACACCTGAAGCAAATTGGTTTTGCTCATTCCGTTCTGTGAAGCATGTGACACCCATTACTTTTAAATTTCTGTTTTTGTGATGCACAGATAAGCATCTTAAACTTTGCAATTCAGTTCAGTGCCTTATTTGAAAAAGAGGATGTGTCCTGCTGTTGTTTTGTGTGCAGTCACCCAATTTTATTTATTTTCTATGTGTCACACTTTTTTTGGGGTGAACTATCACTTCAATAAGCCAGTCCAGTGTTAGGTGTGGAATAAAGTTCTTCAAGATTAAATCATTGAAGCTAAAGACAACAGTTTGGTTCATTATTGTGAGGGAAATAGTCAAACGGCATTGATCGCACTGCAGGACACATCCACAAAACATCTGCAGGACACATCCACTTTTTAAAATGAGGCATTAGATTTAGAAATTGCAGGACGCATCAGACATTTAAAGTGATGGATGTCACTTGCTTCAAAGCCCGGAATGAGCCAAAACAATCCCATATAATATAAAGGATATGATCGTAACTTACTATATTACAGCCATACTATATCTTTGAAATCTAAATAAGTGTGGTATTATTTTTCTTTTAAAAGGTCCAGAAGACAAATTCAAAACAAATTGCAGACCGTCCTGCGGCGTAAATTAGATATCCAATTTCTCTCACAGTCAGCAACCAATTCACTGAATGCAACAGATCAAGCTTAAGAGTTCTGCTACATACGCACAAGCACAAAACAGCTCATACCCCACTTGACACTGAAACTGTAGGGTCTGACCGGTCCTCTGATGCAAGGTCTGGAGGGGGGCCCGGGTTTGTCTGGACTGGTGTTGCATACCAGCACCTCACTGGGACTGCTTGTGCCCTCCAAATTAGAGGCTACGAGCTGCAAGACACAAAAACACAAATGATTTTAATTGCATTACATGGTATGAATGAGTAAACAAAGATAGATGCAAAACAGGTTGCAATATCTATTATTTAAGCAAAATGTGTTTTGCTCAAGGACTATTACGATGCCAGGGGGCATTGTGTTTTGATGCCAGGTAGTTGAGATGTGGTTGCTATGCAGCAGGGCATAAAAATAGTTTATTTAAGCTCATATTTAAGCCGCAGAAAACAATATGTGGAGGTGGCAAATCCTTAAATTGAATATTTATAAAACCTTTACAGTTATTCGTTTGTCAGACCCTTTTATCCAGAGTGACTTACAGTATCATGCAGGTGTCAATTATCACTTCAGAGCAAGCATTTGGAACAATGAGACATAAACAACGCAAAGATAAAAATAAAACATTTGTTACAAAATAAATCCATGATCATAATTTAGAAGTTGCAAAGATCACGCAAAAATAGAAGTAGGTTTTTGAGCACAGTGTTTGTTTGTTTGTTTGTTTGTTTGTAAACAATGGCTACAAATGTAGAGGCAATGACATAACCCATTTTTACACAGCCATTATTTTTAACTGCAGATTTAATAGATGCCGCAACAAAAGCCCTGAAGGGGTGTTGGCCACAATTCAGAGAAACTGAAAAGCACTTAAGCGAGACCCACACACTGCATTAAAATTGAATGGCGAGCATTAAAACTGCAGTGCTCGTTGTGGGACCTGATCCACTCGCAATTACATATCATAGACCGCTTTATTAATGTGACAAGAGAATATCTCAAATAATAATTGATCAAAGCAATAATAGCATGAGTCAGAAAAGTTTGAAGCCGTTTTGTCAACGTAGTGAACAGTGTATGATGCCAAGCTTAATTCTACAAATGCACATATGTCTGACGCACGCATGCTGTACATGAGTTATTCTCACCCACACAACAAGTAAACACAACAGTTTGTACCTGTGAAGAACATGTGTCAAACAGAGTGTACTATTGGTTAATCATTAGTACAATGTGCTTGACCAAAACATGTTGTCATCATCACTTGACAATGAATATTTGACATGTACTTAATAGATGTTCTTATGTTGACAATATTGTATTGTTCTTAAGCTTTAAACTGTTATATTCTGTATTGGAATTGGTATCAGCCATGTTTGTATGCCAGTTTTGAACATGACTGGCATTCTTTTTTTGATTCATTTATTTTATATAAAAGTGGACTCACCCTGAATTTATACTGTGTGCTTCTCTTCAGGCCCTCTACAGTACATGTCAAGTTTTCTCCAGTGTACTTTGGGTGAAACTCTGTTCCCTGTAGAGACGTAAACAGTGAAATTTAGCAAACCTGAAACACCAACATACCTTAGTTTAAAATGAATGGTAGCTAATAGGCCAGTGTGTAAAACCTTTTCTTTTGTAATATTTTTGTATTAGTACATTTTTTAAGGAAAAAATCTACAAAACCTACTGGCATGAATTAAAACATGATGTGTTTAAAAGAGTTGAGTTTTATCAAATTGGCCAAAACAATGATTAACCGGGGTTTAAATGATGATGATTAGCATACAATATTTTCCTCTTGTATCTCCAGCGTGTATGAGACAGGTTCCTCTGCGGTGCAGCCGTCTGGCCGGTTCCACTCCAGCGTGATCCATGTGATGCCTGCACGCACCAGCCGAGGAGCGTGAGGCAGGTGGGGCAGACTTCCAGTCGTGTAGAAGACCACCTCAGGACTAAAGCCACTGAAACAAACACACAAATATAAGATGTGATCTGACCAACACGCATATGGAATCACATAGCAAGTGCAGATAAAAATCAAAAACAATTTATAATAAGGTTTAATTTGTAACATTAACCCGTAATCTAACAATAACAATGAGCTGTGTTGATTATCATAATTTATTAATGTTAGTTCATATCAATATCAATGTAATGTTTTATTTTGGTTTGTCATGCATAAATTAATATGACTTCTGATTTTAAAATGTACAGTAAGTGCTGAAATAAACTCGAAATAAATGCTGCAGTGGTATTTTTCCTTTGTTCATGCTAGTTAATGCTTTAGAAATAATAACGTATACAACTATACTGTATAATGTTACTAAATAATCTAATACAACTATTATTTCATTGATACTGATATACAACAAATATATTGAATCATACAGCTTTTATTATGTTTTTTCAGGGATTTACTGATCTGTCACCATAAAAGTAATGCCTGTAAATTACTGTAGGAAATATTAATTTACATTTTAATTCCAAATATTAGTTAATTCCATTAAAAATTCATCAAATTCTGCTTGACAGAGCTTTAACATCCCATGGCCAGCATTAACATTTCTCTCAGAACAGACTCATTTGAGTTCACTTTCTAGCCGAGCGGTGATCTGAAACTTTCAGGCTAAAATGCAGAATTTGAAAAGTTTACCTCTCTCCACTCAATTGCAGCTTTAAATCCTGTTTCTTCCAATTAACTGCTTGTGACAAGTTAACAAGAGCCGACAGTATTTACTGCAAGCGGGAGAATGTCTATACAGCCACCAGAAACCAGAGATGTTAAATGAGTTTTTCCTCGCTTAAGAAAGTAATAAAAAATGTCCTCTTCACAGCGGTCAAAAGGTGGTCGGCTGAAAGTGGAGACTCATATTTTAGCCGTGCTGCCTAACTCGAATGTCTCGCTGATATTAATGTCACAAGGGATGCTCGTGCATTCTCTGTGATAGGAACCGTTTTCCCTCAAGAGCCTCGTTTCTTCCCACCAAACATTAAATATCTCAGTCTGATGACTTAACTGTCCGTCGGATATATTGAAATTAAGAGTTGTACAAAAAATAAACCTGTAAGACAAACTACCCATCATGGATCAGAAAATGAGAAGTAATAAACTGGTAGAGCATGGCACTAGAAACCCCAAGATCGAGGATTTCGAAACCGAGAACGCATAAATGTTAATATCTGTATCCACTGACGGTCCTGGTCGCCATTCAATTTCATTATATTAGAAAAGAACATTGGAAAAAGGGGGTTGAAACGTAATGAAAGCGAGGAAATGACAACTGAACTTTCATTTTTTGGTAAAACCTTTAAGGACAGAGGCGACAGAGGCAAAATAAAAATAGTTTTTTTACTTGTTTTTTATACAGGCAAAAAGATATTGAGAAAGAGAGAAAGAGCGTCATTGTCCTTATGTTTAGCCCCATCAAGGTGACTTTATAACTCTGTTTCTCCATTAAGACGTGAGAGATAATGATACCATCAGTTTACAGAGAGATAATGGGCTTGTTTTATCACACAAGAGGGTTGAGAGATATTCATAATGTACGCAACAAATAGAAAGTGTCCTATTATCCCCAGATAACCCCAATTCCTTAAACTCGGAAAACACTAATGGTTATACTATGCACCTTTGGCTAGATCTAAATATGCATGTTATCAAACCTAAATAGTATGCAGTATTAATAATAAGTGCATCCCACACGGTAAGTACATTGAAATCATTATGTTAAATTAAGTAACTTATTTTTATATATAATTATGTATCTTACCATCATAAAGTATTAACATTTAAAAGTTTAAAATGAGAATGCAAATGAAACTGCACAATATTCTATAGTCGTACCTCATTCCTATATCATTGCGAGCCGCCACTCTAAACGTGTACGCCATAGCTGGACACAGGCGAGTCAGTTTGTAGTGCCTTTGGGTTCCGAAATAACATTCTCTGAATACGTTGTTTTTTTTGCCCTGACAGATGAAAGAAGAACATGATTAACACAAGCATCATGGACACTCACCACCGGCAAGAATAAAAGAAATAGCCAAGTGCTCAAAATGTCAAGTATGTTCTATTTGTGTCCAACATTTCAACACAACGCCAGCAAAAACTGATGAAAGTATTCAGTTTCTAGACACACTGCAATCAGCTGAACGTGTGACAAGGGTGTTTCAGTGGGATCGCTCAAAACTCCATTAAATCCATTGTGTGTCCGTGAATGGCTAGAGATGTGAATTGGGGTGATGTCGACGAGGCGTCGTTTCAGGTATGAAAACATAAAATCGGCATTAGACTTTTTTTCTTTTTCATTGTGAACAGCAGTACCTCATCCCACTCTAAAAGATAACCGGTGATTTTGGAGCCATTATCAACTGGAGCCTAAGAGGAGAAAAAAGACTCAATTAAAACCTTACAAAAAGAACAACTCACTTCATAAAATATGCATAATGTAACAAAAATCTAAACCACGATTTTTGAAAATCTACAGTGTCGAAAATTAGATGGGTACCACCAACACAACACGAAATGTTTTAGAAGGTCAATTAATTGCAATGGTATTTGTTTATCTAAATTTCAATTTAATGTTAAGAAGCGGTACACAAAGAACAAAAGCTGTTTTTGTAATCTTTGCGACAGTTTCGCTTCACCCCTTTTTTACAGTAATGCTGTCTAACCTTCCACTGCAGGGTGAGCGTGCTCTTGGTGCGGTGAGACAGTTTAGCGGGCAGCGGGCAGTCTGGAGTACTGCTGTGGGTGGTAAAAGCGCCAACCTCCGAGCACGAGCCCTTCACTGAATTGCACACGGCATTTACTCTGAGGAAAAACATCCAGTTTTATTAATAACACAATCTTACAAAAGAACCTGAGATTGCTTGAAGTGTTTCCATCCACATTTACTCTCCCTCTTGTCATTTTAATGACTTTTTACAAAAGAATAAGAAAAGAAGCTAATTTGAAGAATGTCAATAACAAGCGTCATTCGCTCTCATTTGATTGTGTCCATACAGTAGAAGCGAATGAGCATCACGGACGTTCGCCGTAATCAACTTTTAAAAATATGTTCTTTAGTTTTTTGCAAAAGAAAATCATACAGGTGAAATGATGAGTATAAGAACATGATGACACAATTCTCAGTTTTGGGTTAACCCACTATAAGAGTTTGCTCACTACAAATCTTGACAATCTTACATGACATTGTGACTTTTCATGAGACAGACGCATTTATTAAAAGTGCTTTTAAGGTACACATTTAACATGTTCCTTAAGATTTGATGACCTGGAAGAAGGATAAAAACATGAAGTCAAAACCATCAGTTGTATTTCTTCAAGCTCATTTTTAATCCTCTAAAGATGTACCTTTAATGTATGGGGCGATGTTAATTCAACACTTAAAAATCTATTTTTTTAATGTTTAAACTTCTTGCTTATTATAGTGCCAGAAAAGGTCATCTGGGCAAATATGACAATTTCAAACATGACAAAATGAGAGAATTTTCCATACCCACAGTGGTCAAAGGTTAAGCGACTGAACATTAAGCACATTCAGGCCACTTTAACAATAAAAGATTATAAAACCTGCTCAGCTTTACGAATTCTACGAGAGCTGGTGAATAAAGACACCCATACACCGATGACATCACACTCATATTTAAAAGGTTCTTTAAGGACCAGAGCATGCATCACATTTAAGCGTGACCTTTCCAGCGCCATGATGCACGGCATTCTCAGATCAATTCATCTAAGGTGATTCAACATCCATTACAGAGCTCTTCGGCAGTGCAAGGGTGATTGAACAACACAGAGACCTTAACACGATGACTGATATTCCATTAAAGTTCACTTCGATATCATCAAAAGAGTAACTCACAGGGGATAATTGGAGCTCATTATAATGACAATAGCGATTATTAGAATAAGCTTGACTTCACGTTTAGTTGAGCTTTCCTATAAGCCGCTGTTGCTGAGCTGTGGCTTACCTTACATGGTAGTCTGTTGCTGGTCTGAGATCTTTTAAATTGCATTCCAATTCATCTCCACTGAAAGAATAAACACGAAATAGTTACAGACATGAATAGATGTCCGCAATGGAGTTTGGAAAGGGCAAGTAGAGGATAGAAAAGCAGAAAATGGACTGGTCATCAGGGGCGGTGTTGAGTTAGTGAAGAGCACAGCTCAGGGGAAATGCTGTCCGCTTCGCTCACTGTTCTTGCTTTGATGGCTTTGGATCATTTATTTCAGTGTAGTGCTCTAAAAAGGCAATGACAAGATGTGGAGGGTTTTTTTTCTGATTCACTGCTGCTGTCTGGATATTGATTCATACACGTCCTGGTGGGAGGACAGACTGATTCGAATGTATCTTTCTGCTCAATAGATGATGTGTTCATGTCTAACTTTCACGTGGTGAACATGAATGATTAGACAAAAGAAGAAAAGAACGCTTTAGGGAAAGAGGCTTCAAGGAATAAAGGATCTCCAGCACCCTTCTGTTAGTTAAGGGGTAGAGAAGTGTGGTGGGGACACCGGACAACCACAATAAAACACACCAACAACGATGGGAAGATAACAACAGTTTGCAATCTGCTTTTAAAGTGTCACATAGTCTTTCTTACCTGTAGATGGTGCGGTATTGGCCATTACGGCCCTTGTCTGAGAGCGTGACTTCATAACTGCAGGTAAAAGGGTGCCCATTACTGTGCCTGTCTCTGTTTTGGAGGCCTGCTGGTGGTGCCCAAGTTAACGTGGCTGTCCGGGCCTGGACATTAAAAACCTGGACAGCAGGTCAAGAAAACAAAGGGGCAGGATAAAAGTTACAGATCAAAATATCACGGTGAGTTTTCAAGTAAAAGGGTATGGTCTTTTTAAAAGGATATTTTACATGATATTGCAAATCAGCAAATTCAATCAAAGTATTGAAAATGAATAAATGTCCTTTTATTAAGAAATGAACACATAGAAAACCTATGCAAAATATAATAAAAATGCAAAAATTTAGTTATTGTAATCCAGCAGTATTCAATTCATGTCAGTTTTCTTTATGTTGTTCTTGTCCCAATTTTGCATTGTTGCAAAGCAGCTTCACGAATATTTAGGTTGTAATTAGTGTAATAAAGAAATACAATATACTTATCAAAATTAATGACACAGAATATATGATATTACAATCAAGATTGTTGCAATCTTTTTCTTCAAATCTTCTTATGATTTCTGATGTGTTCATTTTTGAGTAAACTATCACTTTTACCCTTAAATAAATAGATATGCATTAGAAATACGTTGCATTTAATTTGAAGAAAGTCCCTACATCAGCAGAGTAACCCATTAATAGGTATATTATGAATACTAATAAACAAAATGCAACCATATGCATGTTAGTTAATCATGAATTAGTTTATACTTTAATATAAATTGTAAGCTAAGTAGTATATAATTTAGAGACTATGAAACAGTAAGTGAATTAGAATGATAAAGTCAACTAGTGAAATTATTTTACTGTATTTTTTTATTTGTTATCCTGTATATTTAATTTCTTAACCTATTTTAAAACTATGTGGAAAAACTGTGTGAAATGTGAAATATAATATTTCACAGTCCTAAGATCAGAATCACTGTCTTAATAAAAGGCCCCATTTTTATCTACCCAAGACAAACATGATGCACACTGATATATTACTGCAGAATATTTATTAATAAGAACACTACATTTCAATATTGTCTTTATGGTCTTTATATGATGCAGAAGATTTTTCCCAATTACAGTAATGAAATGAACAGATGCATCTAAAGAATGTCACTGTTAATATTGCTTTTAATGCAACATTGGTAGTTTCAAAAACCAACATTTAAAAGTTTTAATTGACTTCTCAAGAGAAAGGCATGAGAATAAAGAAATAAACAATGGCAGTGACTATAAAATAATAATGCCATGCTAGCCTCGATCGGATGGAGGCAATCTAACACCAAAACCCAACAGCTTGCCAATTCACTTCCAAAGCGTAATCTCTCCTATGGCAAGAGTAACTGTGAGGGAAAATGTGTCTTTGGATAAGCGATGGTTGTTGCCTCTTGAATGTCCAATTCGAGCAATGTCAGTGGCCTCAAATGCACTTGTGAAACAAGAGTCACAGCTTCTCTACAAACTGGCTGCCATCATATGCAGATAGAGCCCTGAGAGATAAAGACTATTCCAAAATGAAAAGGTCAGGAGAGAATATTTAAATGCATCAATTGTAAAGTGTAAGTGTAAAAATGTGTAAGAATTAACATTTCCAGATCCAGACAGCAATTCAAGGCAATTAACTATGATCAATGGTTTGTGCGCTTCGATATAATGTAAAAAGGATATTTCAGGTTATTTAAGGTTATCACAGTACATCATTTACAGCATCCCAATTTTATTCACCTATTCATGTGTATTTCTTTTACCTTAACATCTCTTCCATCACCTCGAAATACCTGTCTTGTGTCCCTTCTGACCCTCTCTCTCTTTTGTCCTCTGAGGAAATAGACTTTAACATGTTGTTTTCAATATTGGATTATCTCACATATACTGTAGACCCCACCTTAGGCCTTTAAATCCTTTTTTTCACAAAGCTCTGCGGGATCATGGCGAGAGTGACAGAAAGGGCTAAGGGACACGAGGGGACAGCTCCGAGGAAATGGATTCCCTGCTGGAAAATCCAGCTTAAGCTGTTAGCTGTGGTGTGGAACATGGATGCCGGTCAATCAGCCAATGGCCAACCTGTTCCAAAGTTACCCATAAATAAAAAACTCTCTTTTATTCAACCTAGTGTCAAGCAGATATTTTGAGAAATGTCTTATTGGTCTGTGTCAATACAATGAGTTTTTCAATCCTTACAAATATCTTTTATTGTGTACTGCAGAAGAAAAAACTCATATAGATTTGGAATGACACAAGGGTAAGTAATAATTAAATAATTCTGTAATTCATTCTTCTGCGAACCATTTCTTTAAGCTGGATTGTCTACTCGGGTTGAGGGACCCTGGCGATGATTCGTCTACTATAGCATCCAATTTCTGGGCACCTGTGCCTTCTTTGGCATAAAGAAAATGTTCCATTCTGGGGAGTGAGAGAAGTTTTCGTTTTCTTTTAATTCTCAATTTACATCCCGGAAACCTCAATAGGCTTGACCTATAACCGCACAGATTCCTGACGTACACCTAGGTCTATATAAATAAATTGTCTGTTTAACAATATTTGTAGAAATAAAATATACGTTTAAAAACTATTACGCATTTTCACCTATTTCTGTTGTTACCTAAAGAATACTTCACTCATCAATACTCGTAATCGGTACTTCACATACTGCACATTAATTCTAACGTTCATGTAATTAGTCTGTTCTACGGGTAACATCTTGAGGGGACTATAAATTTTTTAATGTCATGATGTTATTACTACAGTGTATGTGCTATGTAAAAACCATTACAACAAAAAAAGAGTGCGTGGCTCCATCCTTTTATCTCTAAAACATCATCATAACTCTAACAGACTTATATGACCTTTCCACTGTCCCTCTTAACAATGGAAAGTTGTCATTGAATAAGTAAAGAGAAACCCACGGATATGAAAGATTATTCGCTGCATTTCTGTCATTCCAACAATGTGTTTTGATTCTGTGATTTGTGGGGACGCTTTCACTATCTGAGGCTATTCTTACTTTAGGAGCGAAGAGAAAAAGAAAAAGCCGATCTATTACTGGACTCACTAGAGGCTGTTAGAGGTCTCGGGATAAGGTGACAATTCACGTCTATTATTTACGACTCTGCACATCCCTCACAAAGTCGTATCTTGGGGCATCTTAAACCACAGATGTATTGCCCTGGAAACAATCATTCCTTGCCTGCTTGACTTCTGATTGCTTTTCAAATGAAACCGAAAAGGAATGTTTTTTCAATTTTTTATAAATGAATACATATTTAAATATATAAATTAAGTGTAACTAAAAAGTGCACTTTTATTTAATAAACGTGTAAAAATTAACATGACCGGTTCCAAACAACAATTTAAGGATATCAAATATGATCAACAGTTTGTGCCCTTTAAGATATTGTAAAAGGATATGTCAGGTTATGTTAGGCAATTTTTAATATCTCAACTTTATTCACCTATTCATCTTACATCATTATTGTGTTTTATTTGCCTTGCTTTCCAATGTAAAGTGATAGTTCACCTTAAAGTGAATATTCTCTTCAAGTATGACTTGAAGAAAGTCGAACACCAAAAACTGCTGGCCTCTGGGGATAAACGGTTCTCTTTTTCCTTTTTAAAATATCTGCTTTTGCATTGTGCAAGGGAAAAGAGGATGAAACACAAGCGCCTGAACAGTGCGACATAAAAAACGAAATACTGCCACGACGTGGCGACAGAGGGAAGAGTTTGGAAATGGATTTGACTGAAGAACATAACCACTGCTTTTTTTCCTTCAACCTTTTAAAATAAATATTTGTGTAGCTCGGTTTGTACAGTTAACAGGCATTTGCAGTCTGTGCTATCCGTGTAATGTAGTTTTATTAAACTGGCCTCGTGTCTATCTTACATTATAGCAGTAATGCCCGGCTTTGTGCTTGCTTTGATTTTCCATGTATTCTGGACTCACCTGTGGTTTTTCCATTCCTGCGAGAACATCCTGAACTCTCTTTGCTTCTGAATCCTGATCTGTAGATGAGAGAGAGAGAGAGAGAGAGAGAGAGAAAGAAAGAGAGAGAGAGAGAGAGAGAAAAGAAAGAGAGAGTGTGA